>PVKZ01000410.1:0-403169 GCA_004027375.1 Macroglossus sobrinus
TTTCCCTAATGTGATTATCAGATTTGTTTGTTTTGATACTAATTGATACTAGTTCCTCTGAACTTCCTAAATTTCTTATACTGTTTTACTGATCAAATAAGCTAACATAATGCTTATGATTATGCATAATGTAAAATTGTGTTAATCTAAATTGAATCATAAGCCTGACAAATTGTTTTATATCAGCAGTAACCATGTTTACTTAATGTGCCAACTTAAAATATGATATCCAAGATCCTTAATTAAGTCATAACCTTGGACTAATATTAAACTCAATTAATAAATAATCTTTGATCCCTGAATCACTTTTTAAGAAGAAAGGACACTGATACTTTGGTGATACAGCATGGTTTTTAATACACAACATTTTGATCTTTAATTTAGTATTTTATAAAGTAGATACACTTTTGGATCTTGTTAAAGATGTATATTGTTATTTTTTTCACTTGTCAGAGGTATAAAAATGATACATATGACTCTAGTGGGTGAACTTTCTTTGTCTGATGAATTGCTTGTGTATGATAAATAATTATCAATTATGTACTTTCTAGTTAAATAATTCGGTAAATGTTATAGTTCTTATGGGTAATTGGGCCTATGGTAAAAACACATGTGTATGAAACGGAGTCATGTGTTAAATATAGATTTTCTGTCATTTTCAAAGGAAAAAAGTTTTGTCCTAAAACTGTGATATTCTCTCAAAATATAAAAGAACACAGTAAAGGACAAAACTTGATTCATACAAGCAAGCTGAAAAAAGTTTGAGAGAAATGACGTCTATTTGTCTTGATTTATATTACCTGAGATATGCAAGAATTACAAAGTATGTTAAAATATTGGAAAAGTCGATTTGGTTGGTAGGCTTATTCAGAAGGGTTTTTGTTTTTTGTTTTTT
The DNA here is from genome assembly GCA_004027375.1 of Macroglossus sobrinus. Lineage (NCBI taxonomy): Eukaryota > Metazoa > Chordata > Mammalia > Chiroptera > Pteropodidae > Macroglossus > Macroglossus sobrinus. The sequence continues at coordinate 896 of PVKZ01000410.1, forward strand.
GTTTTTTTGTGTTTTTTTGTTTTTTTTTTGGTTTTTTTTGTTTGTTTGTTTTTTTAGTTTACAATCTTTTTATTTCCAGATATTACATTAGTGCATCTAAGACAGAGTTTTCTTTCTGGTAGGATAACTTTGTTTAGAGCATTTAGTCTGCCTTTAAAAAGGTATCGTCAATTGTTTGCTTGTTTGTTTGACCTTCTATAAAATCTGCCCAGATTATAGAACATCCCGAATAATTTTCTGTGCTCCAGATTGACTCTATCATGCCCTCGATTATTAAAAAAAAAAAAATAGAAAATAAAAATATTTATTTATCTACATTATAAAAGAAAAGATCTAGAAATGGTTAGGCTTTTTGTTATGCTATATATGTCTTAATTAGCTCCAACTGTATTTGTAAGATTTCCATGGATAGAGTTGTTAAATCAAAGGATAATTTTGTACAGGTAAAATGCTACTAATACAATCTTTTAGATATTACAGAAGAACTTGGAGATGTTTTAATATTCTCACTGATCTTAATGTGTCCTTAGGCTCAAGGGAAACATTAAAAAAAAATTCTTAGAGCTACTCTATGTTGTACGCAGTAGCAGATTTTATTTTTTCTCATCCCAGTATTGTTTGTTATGGCAAAAAATTAACCACTCTGTCTCACCTGCCATTATAAGATTTACACTGAGTCTTATAGCCCTGCTATGTGCTCAGATCAGAATTTTTGTCTACAGTCAAGAAAAACAGTCTCAGAGCTTCAAGGAGAGGACTGTAACAGATATTCACCAGCTGGTACTCCAAAGAATGAACTCTTGCAGTCAGATTTCCAGGATGACTCACCTTGTGTGCGTTTGAGGTTGTGCCGGGGAACTGAGTCAGGATTTCCAGAGCTCTTTTTAGTCCAGAAGCAGACACCTGCATGACCCAAGATCCGCGGGTCAGAAATTAATTGCATGGGATTAAAAGAACTGATAAAAGACATTTGAATTTAATTATTTATTTGTAATATTGTTGATTTTATGTTTAAACAGTTTTTGTCTTCTAAGAAATAAATGCGGAGGCCTAGTTTCTTTTGTTTTAGCCCTCAATTTAGAAGACTATGCATTTGTAAACTAAACTTTAAATTATACATTGTAAAATAAAATATATTTTCAAATATATCTGATGTTCACTGATTTGAAAATATATTTTCAAATATATCTGATGTTCACTGATTTCTTAGAATCCAATAACAAATATTTTGACTGAGTCTCTTTACTTTTCAAGGCAATACATTTACTTGCATAGATTAAATAATAATCTGCCCTACATTTTACCACGGCACAATTGGACAAATAGGCTGTGCAAGGAAAGCCATCATATGGTACAATATTTGAGAATGATTCTCATTTTTTCAGGTATGACAGGCCCAACACTAAGAAATTACAATTTTGCTTTATATATGGAGCCACTGCCTACAAAGCTGACTGAGTAATACAGGCCTGTTACCACTTGTATGGCTTGGCGAGGGGTCCCAGCTTCACAGCTTAATGAAAATCATTCCTGAAAGAAACAGTATATATTTTGCAGGGTCTCTAGGAGAGAGAAATTCACCCAAACTTATTCATTTGTTAATATAGTTTACTGGGCTTAGTTTCTTAGCCTTGAAATAAAAGCAAATACCATGGGATTTTTTTAAATAACCTGAGATACCACCAACACATTTTCAACCAGAAATTATTATTCTAGCATCAATAATTACTCAGTGCTATATGGTTCTAATTCAATAAGAATAGGTTCAAAGAATGACCTTTAGATTTCCAGGTAAAGGAGACTCGAGAAAGTGGAAACAGCCAAATTAGACCACTCTGTCAAGGGACTTAGCTGAGTATGAAAGGAGAAATATTGGTTGGTAGCTGGAAGGGGTGGGCAGTGTCAAGAGAGGGTTTAATAGATAGAACTTGATTGTGGCTAGGAAGGACCTATAGAAAGGGGAAGAAATAATAGAGGGAGCCTAGCCTTAAATAAAATAGAACAAGATAAGGTAGGTATTAGCCTTAAACTAGATACACAGCTTTTAATCTGAGTCTGGAGGGGAAACAGGAGGAAGAAGGTTGATACAGATACATTTGTAGGTAGGAGAGAATATGAAATTCACTAACAATATCCTTAAAGTTGTTATTTTAATTGTGAAAGAGGTGTGAAAGAGGTGGCTTGTTGATTTCTTTTGAGTGTGAGTTTGGGATGTGGTTTGGGTTTTGACGATATAATGTTTTACAAAAAGTGCCCGTGTTGTTGAGTCCATTAATAATCTTCATCCCTATCATGTTGATATTCTGTTCATGAACCCGATAAGCAAGCATTTTGCGGAGCAGATCATCTTATTCAAACCTGATTATTGGTACTTTCAGTCTCTGAGCAAGCATTCACTTGGTTCACAAATATCCTCACTCTAGGCCCTTTCTGAGCTATCTTTTTATACTTTTCTTCTGCAAGCCTCCTTATCACCATGCCTCTAATCCCTTCAAAAATCCATTAGAAATGGCTCATAAATGTATATACATTCATGCCTCTGGCCATCTCTCTTTCCAGAAGAACTATTGAAAACCAGACATCCCAACTTTAAGTAATTCCTTCTAGGCTGACTCTCAGGGCCACCCCTTAGCTGGTAAATGCTACAGCATACCACTCCTGGATGGAGCTAGATTATTATGCAGAACACTTTGGAAATTAAGCTCATATTTCATCATATTATCATAGAGAACTTCCCCATAAGGCTATAAATATGGACTGAAAGAGAGGTATCAGTTTAGCAAAATAGGCAGAGCACACAGAGAGTACAAGACACATGAACTAAGAGGATACTATAATTTGTTTATGGTCTTAACTGTACTAAAAGTTGTTCACTGTTTTGGGAAATCTCATCACTATTCGGGTGCTTATTTCCTTTGAATTACCATAAAATAATTTTATTAGTTCAAATGTATAGGTGTCACTAACACAGAAAACTTAACTATCCATCTATCTATGCTTCTTTCTCTCTATCCATCTTTATCTATCACACGATTTAAAATGTCAAATATAAAGAAAAAGTTACTATTCAAGTGAATATTTAAAGTTGAGTTTTCTAATTTTCCATAAAATTGGACAGTTTCTAGCATTCCTACCCTAATATAGGAACTATGAAAACATAAAGTCAACATTTCACAAAGAAAACATAATCATGAAAAAAAACAAATATGTGTATTAAAATTTCCAGATTTAAAGGAAGATTTAGAAAATTTTGTTTTTTTTCCCTAGAATATTAAAAGTAATCTAGTCAGAAGGATAAAGCTTTCATTTTTTTCTTACAAAATAACAGAAAGAATTCTAAACTTTATAAACCACACAAATTGCTAAAAAATGAATTTTTCCAGCTGTTTGAGAAGTATGACCATGAAAAAAACCCAAAAAATAATTCCATCTATTCTACTAAGCAATTATATTGTTTCACGATGAGGATAACTGTAGGAAATCATCTGCATAATGAACTGCATTCAAGCAAGTTTTCATGACAAGTGGACGTGAGCATCTTTTGTGTTAAAAGGGAAAAAAAACTTCCCTAATTGCATATTTAGGGCTTATAAAAAATAAAAAAAAAATTATAGAGGAAATGGTATTTTCAAAATTACTGACAGCAGCTTTTCTGCTCACATGCGGAAGCAACAGAGTTTGGAATTACCCTCTTGCTATAAACAACTAGAAAATAGAACAAAATATAGGAAACAACTATATTTACATAATAGAAACTAGACAGTACAGTAGTGTGGTCTCATGAAAAGTAAACAAATGAGGTGAGCACTATGATTGCAACAGCTTTCTTCCCAGTGAAAAATTCGAGACTGCAGCAGGGATATTGGAACTCAAAACATAGCCCATTGGTCTCATTGAGTGGAGGAAACAGTGATCAGATTTTGCAGAGGTCAAGAGTTTATGGAATAGAACATTAGAAAAACAGGAATTTGACAGAAGAGTTTCAAAATTTGCATTAAGATTTCTTGAGTCTTTGATTGAATACCAATCCTGTGTGTGCACAGAGTGAGACTATAAACAGAATAACTCCCTTGGAGAGAACAATTACCAGAGAAGTGTAACATGAAAACTCTCCAGAACTCACGTTTGGTGGCTGAGAATCATTTGATTTACAACCAGGCAGAGTCAAGAGAACTCACTGGAGTAAATCCATAGAGATCCCCAAATGATCTTAGAAGCAGGGGAAATAATCCCAAGAGTAGAGGTAGAGGACACTCTAGACAAGCTAGAAAAGGTACCCAAAAAAGTTTAAAAGCGAGCTTCTCAAACTCTCCCACAAGTTACTCAGCTATCTACCAAAACAAATTCCAACACCATTCAAAGGCACACAACAAAAATATCAGGCACTCAACAGTGTAAAAAATCACAAAAATCATTCAGTAATTTAGGTAAAATAGACAAAGGAGTAAGAAGATGTAGCTTATAACCAGGAGAAAAAACAATTAATAGAAACAGATATAGAAATGGCAAATATGATAGAACTAGCAGACAAGGACATTACATAGCTATTTTAAGTATGTTACATCCATTCTCAGGGATGTAAATGGAAACATCTTATTGTCATAATTAAGAAAGAAATGAAATATATGAAAAAGGGAACTTTTAGGTATGAAAAATATAGTATCTGAAATAAAATTTCACTAGATGAAATAACCTGCAAATTAGACCATGCTGGGGGAAAAAAATAAAGAACAGTGAATTTGAAAGTAAAGCAATCAAAACTAGCCAAAAGGAGGAATTAAAAAAGAGACTGAATCTGCAAAGTGACTCAGTGACCTGTGGAGCAACATCAGGTTGTCTAACGTGCAATTGGAATCTCAGAAGGAGAAGGGAGAGAGATAGCAAAAATATTTGAAGAAATGATGCTGAAAGTTTTCCAAATTTAATGAAAACTAATATCAAACAAAGCAGGCTTCAGAACAAAAAAAAAATTAAGGTAAACAAAGAGTAATTTCTAAAATAAAGATAAAGGGTTCTATTTATCAAGAAGTCATGATAATTCTAAATTCATATGTACTTAATATGTTTCAAAAACACTTCAAAATACATGAAGCAAAACTGAAAGAACTAAAATAAAAAAGAAAAATACACAAATATAACTCACCTGGATCAACCTTCTCAGTACTTAAAAAATGAGAGAAAATCAATAAACTTATAGAAGATTTAAATAATATCAACCAATTTGTCTTTATGGACATTTGTAGAACAAAGTTCAAATACATATTAAAGTATATTTAGAACATACACCAACAGAGCCCATGTGCTGATCAATAAAAGAGGTCTTGATAAGTTTAAAAACGGTTTGAGTTCCATTTACGTCACTTGCAACAAAGAAAATACATATCACTTATTTGAACATGTAATTCAGTAATTTACTGTCACTTTTGTTAGCAACTACACTTTAGACCAGTTTTCGAACAAAAATTATGCATAAAACTGACAAATCACTATCATCTAAATAGTGCAATTACATACAGCTGATCCTTGAACAACTCCTACACACAGTTGAAAATTTGTGTAACTTTTGACTCCCGCAAACTTTAAGTTATCCCTCTGTATCTGCATGTTTGTGGGAGGGTGGGAGAGAGAGTTATTTCCAGGACCCTCCCGCAGATACCAAAGTCTGAAAATGCTCAATTTCTCCAATATAAAATGATGTAGATCAAGGCATACAGCTGGCCCTCTGTAACCCCAGACTCCCAACTGCAGATCAAAAACAGTGCAGGTAGTTACTGAAGCAAATCCCAGTACCTACACGGTTTGATTCAAACTGGCCTTGTTCAGAGGTGAACTGCAACCTCTTTACCAACATTAAAATCTACTAGTTACATATGAAACAAAATTATACCTTCACTTTCTCAGCAATACTGAGGAAGACAACTGAAGACAAGGTTGCAAGATTTAGATATGATAAGACATGATCAGACAGCAGAGCTGAGGTTGGCTCTAATGCAGATAAAAATATTTTCTTTATTGGAGTTTAACTGGAGTTCATTTAGGTCAATCTCTTCTCTTCAGCTTTTAAAAACTTTCAAAACAACACACTTTTCACTGTATTTCCCCTCTGCATTAACAAACACTTGGACAGATTATACAGAATTTGACATCTTTTTTTTTTATCATATTCCTTGAGATTATAATGTTAAAACCACACTTTGTTTACCTTCAAATGATACCTGGTTAACCAAATTTGCCTTAATGATACCCTAATTACTGCCATACTTTTCAGTCATATTCTGTACAAGACTCAAGCTAACTATGGAAAATTGATATAAAATGAGGTTATCTCTTCCCTTTCATGTAGGAGATTACGATTCAAATCTATTTTTAAAGATTTTTCAATCCTCCATCTTTTAGGGAGTAGTTTCAGAATAAGTATTCTGTGCAATTTGACCTCCTTGTAATCAAATAGTCATAATGAACAAAAATTAGTCATGGCCAAATTTAGTACTGTGGGATGATTTTCATGTTATCATAAGTAATTATTTCAATCATGCCAACACCTGTATATCAGAAAGTTAGTATTCATAACCTTACTTCTCTTGAACTTTCCAAACTGTACTTCTTCGAAGAGACTCTTTCAGACTTCTTACTCTTGTTCTCAAAATTCTTTTCCAGTATGGTTGTGTCTCAGAGTCTTTAGGGACAGAGGAGAACATTTCTCATAGAACAGGCCTATATAGTTTCAATTCCCAAAATTAACTTTTCTCCACAGCCTTCCTTTATGCATAACATGATTTATAAAAAGTATTTTTCTTAGACTGTATATACTTAATGAAATATATCTTGATCTGAAGACATAAACCAAATTTTAAAATAAGAATTTGAAAATATCTATAATTTTAAGTATAGCCTATACTATTCCAAATATCTCTGTCCAGATATATCTGAGCTCTGTCACTTAATAGCTATGCGAACCTAAAATGTTGGTGAGAAATAAATGAGATATATTGAAAGTACCTTATACCTGGTAATATATATGTTAGTTTATATATGAAGTTAATTGATTAGGCAAACTTGGTTCTTAGTTTCTTCAATACCAATGACAAAAATTCACTATTTTCATGATGTAAGCCTAGAGTTCTCTTGTATAAAAGCAATGTGAAAATCTTATTAGAAGGCCAGAAAATATCTTTTTATCTAATACTCAGAAATGAGCTAAACAACTTAAAGATGCCCTAAAATTGCAGTTTGTGCTGACATTTGATCTAATGATTAAATTGAGCTTAATCCCAAAATGATTTGGCCAGTTTAAATCTCTGTTTTGTGAAGCATAAAACATTTAGTAAAGCACATGAGCACTGGGGCTAGGAAAATATTCATGTTACTAGCATGAATTCAGACTCCAGGAGAAATGAAATATTTTCTTTAAGTAACAGGAAGGACACACAACTAAGTTAATCAAAACTAAAAAGATACTGCTTAAAAAAGAAAAAAGCACATTCTGTTACCTGTTTATGGTGTATAGGTCTCCATGAGAATTTGTGTCTGTGGCTTAATCTGAATGAATACGGTATCCAAATACATAATATTTCTGTCCTCTTGAGTACAAAATTTAAAAAACAAAAATAATAAAAGAGGGGGAGAGGAGACATAGTTAAGAAAATATAAGGGTACACTAAAATTTAGTGGTATAAGTAAGACAGTATATAACATAAAACCATTTTTTTTGACCCTCGTAGCAAATTAAATCCTCCAGAGTACTTTAAAAATATTTGTAAATGCCCAAGTTCTAAACTCTGGGATTGTGATATAATTAGTCTCATACATGGCCAAAGCAAATTTTTTCAAAGCTGTCCAGTAATACTAATCAGCAACAGAGTCAGGAAGACCTGGATAAAGGTGTTACTGGGCCCAATTGCCAGGGTTTAAATCCTGCTCTTTTTTTACTTGCTGTGCACACTTGAAAAAATTGTTTAACTGATCCGAGGTTTATTTTCAATGATACGTAAGTTGTTACTCACTGCTTGACATAATACAGATATTTGTAATACTGTTTATTATAAAATATTTTCCAAAAATATTTAAATAGACAATCCTTCTCTGTGAGAGAGTTATACCTATATCATATATAGGTATATAGAGAGAGACAGAGACAGAGACAGAGACAGAGAAGAGAGAGATAGTGGTCACGACTTTATGTTGTACAATACATATTTATAAAATGTTTATTTGGGCAATATACTGCCAACTGTCCAGCAATGAGTGCTATATCTTGGTAAATTGAGTATTTTTCAATAAGTGTCATTTAGTCTCCAAAGGCCTCATTTTCTGTCATTTACTTCATATTTCGTAGAACTCAAATCAGTAGCATGGTAACAATTCACCCCTCATGATCGCAATGACCTATGTGCACCATGGCTTCTCTTTAAAGCTCACTTACAGAAAATTAGTAATGAAATGCTTAGGATCAAGTAATTTCTCTCTTTTTCTATCTCATTTTCTTTTTAGAAATGTGATTTAAAAAATGATTCAAAAAGGTTAGTAAAAATTTTAATTAAGTTCAATCTCTGGGTTTAAATGTATCTTTGATATGTGGAACTCTATCAATAAAATATACATTCTCGTAACCAATACAAATACATGAATAAAATACTGGAAAGCTGTATTTTTCATTAATATAGTACAATTAATCCAAGAAAAGATCATTTCAGGCTTAATTTTATATTTTAATCTTTAGAGGAGTTATACTACTTATTTGACTAAATAAGAATAATATGGAATGATATTAATGAACTATTAAAATATATTTTTCTCAAGTAATTAAAAAGATTTTCCTTTTTTGTAGTATACTTTATTATGAAATTTTTACTAATTATAAAATTTAAGTCTTAACTCAGTAAAGACATGTAGCCTTAATTTCTAGATGCCTCTATTTGAATCATATCTCTAATATATATAGATGGAGAGGTAATTTAACCTTCTTAGGTAAGGCCAGAGTTTCCTCATCCATTAAATAGAGGCATTCAGTTACTTTCATTATAGAGCTATTGTGAGGAATAAATGAGATAACCCAAGTAAATAAGCATTGTACACGTGAAGACAGACTCTAAGGCAGCTCCCATGATGACCACCAAGGCATTCATGGCCTTGTACAGCATCCTCTCCTTTAGTGTGAGTAGAACCTGTGATTTGCTTCTGACCAGCTGAGTATATAGCAAGGGTGATGAGAATATATGTTTACATGTATACGATTACATTATATAAGACTGGAACATCAAGTCCAATCCCGCCTGACCTTGGAAGCTAAGCAGGGTCAGGCCTGGTTACTACTTGGATGGGAGACCACCTAGGAAGACCAGGTGCTGTATGCATAAAAAATAAAGGTCTGTAAGCTGAAGAGGTCCTTGTTATTTGTGAGGTCAACTAAGGGTTGCTTCACCTAAAAAAAAAAAAAAAAAAAAAAGTCTGTAGCATCCACCTTGAGAGGAAACTCTCTCTTGCTGGCTTTGAGGAAACAAGTGGCTATATTGGAAAGCAAGAAACTGAAGGTGACCTCCAGCCAATGCTCAGTGAGAAACTGAGGCCCTCACTTTGTCAGTCCATGGGGAATTGAATGATGCCAACAATCACATGAGCTTGGAATCTTATCTTTCCTGAGTTAATCCTCAAAAGAGCCCATGGCCCTAACTGACACCCTGACAATGGCTTTTGGAGACTATGAAAAATCTGATTAAACCATGCCTAGGCTCTGACCCCCAGAAACCAAGATTATCCACGTATGCTTATTTAACCTACTAAGTCTGTGGTAATATTGTTATGCAGCTACAGATGATCTATACAGAAAATGACATATGATAAATGTTCAAAAATATTAGCTATCATTGTCACTGTTACTGCAGATTATTGGCATTTGAATTATTGATATTTAATTGTTATTTTTCTACCAACAAATGAAGATTACATTTCTTATTCTTACCAAAGCTTTTGAAGTTGTAATTTTTACATTCTGAATCTTCTATTTGCCCATGAAAAACAAATATACAATTTATTCGCTGACTTGTTTTTTCCTCCAAATTATTTTTCACAACTGAACAGTGGGAGGAGATGATTGACAGGAAAACAAAGAATTTTCTTTCTTTTCAAATTTCACTTTTGGACTCCAAATACCTTTGACCAGAGGAAAACAAACCCAGCTCTTGCCTCCAGGTATACAGTGTACAACCAATAAAGGCTACTTTTCTCCTGTATATGATAAAAAAAAAAAAAAATATTTGTATTTGTATAAGTATATTTAAGTAAGGGAAGGAATATTTTGGAGGGAAAGCTTCTCTTTTGAAAAAATTAATTTTTTACTTCATGTAAAACATCCATGAAAAAGACAGCACCAGTTGTAAGGACACAGCTCAATAAATTATCACAAAGAGAACAGTCCTGTAACTGCCACCTATGTCTACACATATAACATTTATCAGAATCTTAAAAGTGTCCTTTGTACCTCCCAATTTAGCCATGGTCTTGACAAATAATTTTTTCCTTAAATAAAACAAAACAAAACAAAACTCTTTTATAGCCTGACTCATTTTTTTCCCTTCTTATTCCATCAGAAACTGGGAACAGAATGCTAAAATCTCCATTATGAATTTTGATATGTATTTCTCCTCTTTACTCCTATCAAATTTGCCTGATAGTTTAAGGCCAAATTTTGAAGTATGTACAAGCCAGAATTGTTATAGATACCTGATGGGTTGGATCATTTATTATCAAATATCTCTGTATCTTTGATAATGCTTCTTGTCATTAAAAGTTACATTTTTTCGTTGGAGGTTAATAATCTGAGGCTATGATTATAGAGAAAATGTAAGAAGTTATTATTTTATGCAAGACATTTATATTGATTAGACTTTTAACCATATATCCCCCTACTTGATATTTAAAAGTATTCTATCCTGAAATGCAGTATCTTCCCACTAAATTAATGGGAAAAAAATAGGATCTGATAGGCATTAAAAAGATCTCTCTAATCACTTGAAAATCTTAAATGTATCCTTTAAGGGTTTACAGACCAGGAAGTACTACAGACTTTTAGTCTTCATTAATTTAAGTAGTTTGAAGTAACATATTCAAACTGCTTCCCTTTTATCAGAGGAAGACTCTGAATCCTAACAACATAATTGAAACTGAAAGCCTTGGAGAGCCAGAGATAGCAGCCATTAAAGACTCAATTCCTGCGGCTCCCTTCCTCCTCTCCTTGTCACCCACTTCCTGCCATGCCCGCTCCCCCACAAAAAAGAAACAAAGAAAGAAAACTTTTTTTTGCATAATAGTAGGAGAGGCATTGCTAAGCTCATTGTAAGTGTTTTCCATCCTGCCTTCAGGGGAAAAATAAATGGATGTCTCTCCTTGGGAGAATAGGTACATTAAGTAGCACACTGGTAGACTATCAAAAATGATGTTTAGATTTAAGAACCAGTATCCATCTTTGCACATAGGATTAAAAAACCCTCCCCACAACCATCCCTCAACAGACTATCTCCACTCCACCTCAGTTTTTCTGCAAAGCTTGGAGGCCAAATCTTCCTGACTTCCCAGGCATTATGGCAGAGTGAGTGGTGCGGTTTCACCCTTGTGGCAGAAAGTGAAATTCTGCAGTGCAAAGGAACATGAAATAAGAGCAGAGAGACTTAAAGAAGGAGGAACTGGTGAGCAAAGACCATGAACTTAAGTCTGGGTGTAAAGATAAGAGTCAAGAACATGGTCACAGGGCACACCCTTCTATGAAAGAACAAGAATCTTTAAGGGCTTTCCTTTTATGAGATTCAAGGGAAAGTTCAAGACAAACTTAATCTCTTTTTTTTTTATGTTGTAATTCCTTTATAAATTTACTCTAAATTTTTCAGTAATGACATTTGCCTCTTTCTGTACAGACTACATGTTGCCAACAATTGATTTTTTTTCTACTCTGTGGTGTGATTAATTTATTTGTCTGCAGGAAAAAAATAGTTAACACAAAGTTGCATTTTAAGCACACAAGATCAGCATTATAAGTCCTGATTTAAGCTGGGTTGGTAGAATGCTCAGCCAGTACTCCTAATCCTATTTTTACTGAAGCAAGAAATATATTACAGCAATATCACACAAACACATAAAATTGAATCTCAGCTATGCATCCAATTTATTAATATTATGGCTTCTACACAAACTGTTTTGGGGGGAATGTTTTTTTTTAAATTGTTATGTTATACCCTACTTCGAGTCTCTACGCGCACCAAGGAGCCGATACCGATGTAAGAACAAGAGAGAGTTTATTTGCAGGCTCAAGCCCAGGCCGAATACCGATGCACTGACAGCAGTGGAAGTAATGGCCCCGACTTAAAGTTTCAAAGGGTTTTTAAAGGGTAAAACCGCAAGCAGGGGAGTACAGCAGTGGCGTTACAGGATTGGTGAGTTTATTTCAACCTTTAAGGGGATTGGTTTAGGTTTCGCGCCCGCGGAGGAAGAAAAAGCACAGGACAGGGAACTTGGCCGGTGGGACTTTAGATAATTTCCAAGAGGTCTCTGATTGGGCAGTTGTTGGATGGGGTGACTCATTCAGTTGGTGGTTTTTCTTGTTATTCCACTTAAGTTCAAAATGGAGGGTTTGTATCTAAGATGGAGTCACTTTGGTTCTACAGTTAGATTATCAAATGGGAAAAGTTATATTCAAATACATTGCCAGGAAACATCTTTAGTTCAATGGAGAGAAAATATGCTTTATTCTATGAATATAGTCAATTCTGCTATAGTTCTTGTTTTTATAATGTGATCTCATTCCAACATAATTGACATATTAGGAAACAATCTTAATATAACATTAATTTCATGTGTGCTTATGCACATTATTGTCAACAAGAAACACTAGATGAATACAGAAAAGTATACTTAGCTGCATAAAAATGGGTAAGCACACACACATGCACGCACACACACACACACACACACACACACGCATGCACATGTACTCACCTCAGAATATCACCAGCTAACATGGTTTACCACATGTTGTGTCATACCCATGCACATCTGGCGTTAGAACTCCCTGTCTGATTTCAGGTAACCCTCTTTCACCTCTTCACAGAAACTCACAAGCTGTAACCTTTCCAGCGACCACTGATATAAGTACACTCTGGGTCTTTTTCACAGTAAAGTGACGAATTCACTGCAGTATTTATGTATTCCTTACCATTTGATATGTAGAAAACTGTGCTGCCATTTTTATCCGGTTCCTATCATTTTATTTTGATATGTCACTGGAAAAGTTTTTGAGTGTTGTATCCTATCCCCTTTTCTCCATGAGTCCTGTAGTTTGTTTTGTTGTTGTTGCTGTTGTTGTTTTTGCAGGATTTTGCATTGTGCAGTAGATTTTAGGAATATGTATGTTATGATATAGCAAAAATGACTGTACCTTGAATAGACATTGATCTTTCTCTCTGGAAGAAAGTCCTTATCCATCATTTTCTGTGGTGTTTAGCCCAAATCTCTCACAGTTCTTGTTCATCTTCTCTTTTCCTCCTTAGCCATATCTGAAGCAGATATATGTGGTCTATGCCCTCTTTAGAGATTGCACAGCTTTATTAGCCTATTTCTTGCCCAAGGAGAAGCTGTTGCATTGAAGAGAAGGCATCCTAGTGGACCAGGGTAATGGCCAATGAGCTGTCTGCTGTTGCATAAATCTGCTGTGGGCTTCTGGGAAAGTTTTACTCTGTCATATTAAGTAATGTGAGACTGAGACAGGTTTTCATACTCCTTTTTGTCTTCAGGCATTATCATGTGAGCACAATATCTGAAATCTGCACAGCTGCTTCAGCCAACTCATATGGTTGTTTGTGAAGTTTAGCCAGGTTGCAGCTATGAAGTCAAGTCAAAAAAGAATTCAACCTGGTTACCTGACAGCATTGGCCACTGAATCTGCGAAACCCATACCTGCCTGATTCTGGGTTTTGTGCCATGCACGGTAGTAAATACAGTTGTTCCCCCCTTATCTGTGGTTTCACTTTCCCCAGTTTCAGTTACCAGCAGGCAACCGCGGTCTGAAAATATCAAATGAAAAATTCCAGAAATAAACAATTTACAAGTTTGAAATTGCACGCCATTCTGAGTAGCGTGATGAAATCTCACTGTCCCACTCCATCCTGTCTGGGACATGATCGTCCCTTTGCCCAACATCTCCACTCTGTATATGCTAGCCACCCATTAGTCACTTAGTGGCCTTCTTGGTTATCAGATTGGTTATGAGAGAGAGATATACCCTATTCACATAACTTTTATTACAGTATATTATTATAATTGTTCTATTTTATTATTAGTTATTATTGTTAATCTCTTGCAGTGCCTAACTTATTAAATTTATCAGATGTACATACGTATGGGAATAAATATAGTATGTGTAGTGTTCAGTACTATCTGTGGTTTCAGGCATCCACTGCAGGTCTTGGAACTTGTTCACTGTGGATAAGAGAGGACTACTGTAACTTTATTGTTTAGTTGGATTTTCTGTGGCTTGCTTCTGAAATCATGCTAATAGAACAGATGTGAAAGCAACAGAAAGCCTTAGATTTGCCATGTCCTCGTTCTATTGCCCACAAGCAGACAGCACCTGGGAGCCCTCTCCGTCAGGCTCTGCAGTCCCAGAGCTGGCTGTGCTTTCTACTAGACGACACCAGTTGGAGTGGTGAATCAACAGAGCATTTGCACGCTTCAGGTTATTCATTTTATGCAAAATGGATTTGGCAAGATTTTCACATTATTTTGTAAAGGGAGCTGCACAGGATATATAAATAATACATTTTGGTTTATAACAAATGAGAACATGAAAATACTTAAGTTTTTTCAACTTATTTGTTCCAGAAACTGACTCAGTAATTTCTGACAATCATTTTCTCTCTATTCCTCAAACCCTTTTCTGATTTCTCACTCGCTTCAAAACCTAAATATCATAAGAATATCACATTTGGGAAAGATAAAAAGTCATTCAATCCCACCATGCATCTGATATTTGAATTCTTCCTATAATATCCTCACTGAAAAACTGTAATGTCTTTTTATTATCCTCCTAGTGATAGTGAACTCATTTCCATTTGGGATGCCTACTCTATATTCAAAGAGTTTTGATGTATGAAAAGTTCTGTTTTCAAAGTTAAAATACCTCCCCTTGTGTATTTTATATTTTAATTCTACCCACTGGCACCACAGAGAAGTTTAATTATTTTATGTAATAGTCTTTAATGTTTGAAATCAGTCACTTTCTTCTGGTCTCTCCAATTCTTATCCACAAATTTTTAAAAACCTCCATTCTTCCAATTGCTCTTCAGACAGAGGATAACTTTGCAATTTATACTCCAACCTGCAAATTGCTAGGGTGAATAATATGAATTTACATATTTGAAAACTTCAGAAAAAGTCAACAGAATAAATACAAAGAATACAATGCCTGGTTACATGATAAACTTTTGAAAAGCAATGATAAAGAGAAAATCTTGAAAGCCATTAGAGAAAATACACATATTAAATATCTAAGAAGAATTATTCAAATGGTTGTAGAATTCTTATGAAAAACAATAAAGTCCAAAAGAGAGTGAATCAACATCTTTAAAGTGAGTGCTAAAAGAAAAATTATCAGCCCAAAATGCTACACTCTGCAAAAATAGTCTTCAAAAAGGAAGAAGGAAAGAGATATTTTCAAATAAAGGAAGACAGATTATTATTTTTGTTTAATCTCTAGCACACAGTTGCTCTATGCAAAGCCATAGATACACTGGAAAGTTATATGATACAGTTAGTTTAAGGTCAGAATGTACACATTAAAACTGGTTAAAGTGAAAAATATTGACAAAGGTCATTATTAGAGATAAAAAGAAATAACTCATAATAATGAAAGAATTGATTTATAAGAGACAATTATAAATGGGTATATAGCTAATAACAAAAATCCAAAGTTCGTGAAGCTAAAATTGACAAAAATTAAAGGAAAAAAATAAACAAACCTATATTAATGATTGTAGATTTTAATGACCTTCTCAAAAATTGGTAGAACTATGCAAAAATGTCAGTAAGGATATAGAAAATCTGAACATTATCAACAACACTGACCTAATAAATGTGTTTTTCTATATATCTAGCATCATTGTCAGAATAATAAGTAGAGCTGTCACAAGATATAAAAACATTTTCTGTTTATTTGGCCCTGGTGTCCTACTAAATCAAGGACAAATTTCCTTCAGCCTGCTTCTAAGATTCAACCCTAGGACTTCTGACCCTTACCTTAGTCTGTAGTCTCGGTTGTTCGTATGTCACCAGGGCTTCACCCTTCTACTAACAGGTCCCACCTCTGGTCCTACAATTATTTTCTTCCTGGTTACCTGAAAATTACTCTCTTTTTTCCTTCCTTCATTCCTGAATATTGGCGGTGGATACATGGACAATTGGTAAGTCTAAAGCTGAACCCAAGATGGTGACATTTTAACTGAAATATGCTAATTTTATGCTCCGTTATCTCACTTGTATAACAACACTTCAGCACACGTAAACTTAGCTTTATTAAACTGATGAAGAACAAAAAAGCTTTCGCAGTAGTGGAAAAGTGATATCTGAGAGTTTGTTTAGCAGAGATATCTATTCCAAATCACTACTAATGGCTAGGTGTTCCCATTCGTAGAGAGATAAAGTTTGTAGTCCTCCTTTTGAAATCATTTCTCTTTGTGTGGAGTGTGTCCTTAGTCACATGTGAAAGCAAGTGCTTTCCTTAACTGGCTGCAGCAACAGAGACCTTCTACTACCTCTTCCAACATTTCAGTTTTATTAAACTATTAATTTCATTCAGCACATTCAAGATTGAATTTTTCAGAAGAAAGAGAAATATAAAGTGGAAGACAATGAAAACCGTGTTTAAACAAAATAAGGACACTACAAACAAAAAGCACAATAAATTCCTTCATTGGAGTTCTGGAAATAACCTTTAAGAGAGTTATGGATTATGTCCCTTTCAAATATAGTTTAAAATTGAGAATTTTCTATCACAACTGAACTTCTAAAAATCTATGCATTTTAAACACTCTCCATGTCTGGAAAGTAAGCAGAAAAACATGTTGCATTTAGAATATATATTTACTGACTATTAGTTTATGAGCATCAACTAATTTGAATTAAGAAGTCACTGGGTGCACAGGATGGTATTAAGCATTTGACAATGGTAATTCATCAACAAAACTACCTTCCTGTCTCCCAAGAAACTTAAATTCCAAGAGAATGACGTTGAATTGATGTGCATACATAAAAATTTTAATCTTTGTTTCTCATTCAGAAAAGGCAACAAAACCCATAATACTCTTCCCATATGTTGTAGCATTTACATCAGGGTGGATGGGAAACAATATGAGCACTGCCACATTTTACTACTTTGAGACTATTTGATCCAACACAAACATTTTACCATGGTTCATCTCGCTTGTAACCCTCCAAGTACATCCCTTTTTAAGCATCCACAAGCGCCTTGATGTCAGGAGCAGGATTGGTTATAACCTGTCTTTGCCTCATCTCTTTAGGCAACTGTAGCACTTGAACCCTCACACTCTACGGTCCGACCATACAAAGTCCCTTATACATTCACATGCCTTACAGTTTCCTGTCACTCTGAATCTATTCATGTTGCTTCTTTTGTCACGACTGCTTCTGCTCTTGCCTTTCTTCCCTTTAATTATAGCTTTCTAATGCAACACTGAGCACTGTCGAAGTACCTCCTCGTGCTCCTTCCTGGATGGGATGTGCTCCTTTGTGCCGGTCAGTGTACTCAGTATCTATGCTCATTATCGCATTGGTAATGTTTATGTTTGTATTTGTACTTGCCTTTGTTTCAAATCCTGTTTCTATTGCTGGAATGTTAACACATAAAATGCCAACATATAATAGGTGTTAATAAATTTTTCATGAATTAGTGTATGAATTCAATATGTTAGAAATAAGGGGGAGAGATTAAAGAGAATTATTCATCTGTCAACAAAAAGGCATGTTAAATGCTTAACTTTCATTTAAAAAAATATTTATGAATACCTGCTCTATACACTCAAAGAGCTTAGAATTTCAATTAGGGAAATGACAATCTGTTATATTTTTCAGGGGCAATTACATTTACCCTCTTGATAATCTCTGAGACACTATACTAGGTGTTAGGGATAAAAAGGTGACTGAGGCATGACCTATTACAGCATGGTGATGATAGTACAGTAATAGATACACATCGCTAAGCACATAATTGAAATATAATATGATAAATGCTTTAGACAAGGTGTGCATCACTTAGTTTATTTTGTATAACAAACCACCCCAAAATGTAGTGGTTCACACAATAACCATTTATTTGCTCACAATTCTGTGGATTGTCTGGTTGGTTTGTTAGGGTGTCTCATGTTATTTGGTTAAGAGAGTAGGTGACTTTATGACTCGATGCTTTAGTAGAGCCTCACTCAAATGTCTAGTGGTTGGCTGAGGAATGGAGGGTGACAGGAGTGACTGGGCCAAGCTTTGCTCATCAAACTGGCTGGCCACTAAATGAAGTTTATTAATCCCCTATTCACTAAAGGAAACCACATGACAAAGCCTGAGGCTGTGTGGGAGACATTGCCAAGAGGCACTGATGGAATAGGAATTTTAGTAGCCATTTACAAGCAATTTCTTCTCCATAATTCTTAGTTCTGCTCTCTGGGCATTTGGCTCCTCCCTCTGAGACATTCTCCTCCTTTCATAAAAAAATCAATGGCCCAAGATGGCAACTGAATACCTTTCTAAGTCTACTTCCAATAGAAATTTGGAGGTTCAGAGGCCTCTTTTTCTTTGAAATGACTTAGTTTCATTTAATCTAATTTGGCAGCTCTTTTGCTGATAAAACTTCTTTCAAAAATAGATAGCTTTCTATCCACCTTTTACCAAAGTCCATACCCACAATTACTTTCAAGAGTCTCCTGTCTACTTTGGGCAACGTGCTAAGCTACTATGAGGCAATGCTATTTAGAGTCTTTTAAGCCCTTTCACACAGCTGTGAGAGTCCACTAGACATCACCTTAAATTTTTCATAAGTCCTAACAAAGGATCTTATAGCCATACCCTTGATTTGCTCTTGGTGCAGAGTCTATGTTTTACTGAAATTGCTCTGAATTTTAAAAACACGTTCAAGTTTTAGTTTACTTTGAGACTCTTTTACTGGTTGGATAGATTACAAATGAAAATAGTCCAACACATCCTGGCTCCTCTATATGCTATACAAATTCTTCTTGCAAACTAATCAGTCCCTTCTTTAGCTCATCTCTCTTTTCCTATTATCATAAAAGAAGCAAATGATATCAAACAGTTTTCCTGGAGATAATTTTGCCAAGGTCCACATTTTTCTATCTTCCAAATGATGACCAGTAATAGTTTTACAAATTGTTTCATATTACGTAACACATGTCACAATCTTTCTATCCTCCACTAACAGTTGGCTTGCCAATATCTAGACTTCACAAAATGTCTTATAGCTTCTGCCTACTGAATCATTCCAAAGCTACTGTTTTGTTGTTATGGAAACATCCCAAATCAAGGTATCACTTTCTCTATCAGTTAGCTTTTGCTGGAAAAAAAAATCACCCTAAATGTAGTCACTCAAAACAACAATTTCTTTAGCTCACAAAGCTTCAATGTACAAGCACTTTAAACATATGCTTCC
This sequence comes from Macroglossus sobrinus, assembly GCA_004027375.1. Classification (NCBI taxonomy): domain Eukaryota; kingdom Metazoa; phylum Chordata; class Mammalia; order Chiroptera; family Pteropodidae; genus Macroglossus; species Macroglossus sobrinus. The sequence goes on from PVKZ01000410.1 coordinate 20,607, forward strand.
TTCACGTTTGCTAACATTCCATCAGCCAGCAAGTCACATGGGCAAGCCCAGAGTCAGTGTGAGAAGGCACTAGCAAAGGGTATAGATATGAGATAATAAGTGATGTTAGCTATTTTTGCAAAAATCTAACATAAACTATGAGAAGACTGCACATAGAAAACAAAGGAGAAATTGACTAGTTATTAGAGTAAGACCAAATCCAAGCCACAAAGTTTTCAGAGCACAAATCCAGAGATTTAAATTGAAGGAAGGAGGGAGAAAAAGAGAAGGAAAGAATATCACAAACCACAGCACATGTGCACAATGTATCAGAAACAAATAGGTCAGAAAGCAGCTCCCTACCCACTTTATCTTTAGTCTCACTCATTCTAAATTCTATCATTAATGCTGGATACAGCAGTGTTCATTCCAGTGGGTCACCTTTCTGAGGTATTTTGTAGGTCAGTCATTCTCATGAGCCACTTAGAGTCCTAAACAACTCTGATCTCATTGTTTTTCTCCATTCAAGTGTATAGATGCAAGATTTCTCCCTTCAGTGTGACTCTGCTGAAGACTGACATCCTTGCACTCTGGCTTTGATTATCTTTCAAGATTTAGCCTTGACATCAAAGGTGCCTAAGCCTGGTTTAGCCCTCTCTGACCCCAAGAAAATGTCTATCAGGACATTTACAAACATTAACCTACACCCTACTACTTTTACCTATACTCAGACAATAAGAATTGATTTTTAACATGTTCACAAAAGTATATATTGAGGACCCATTACACATGAGGTAGAGACCTGTCTTCAATAATGAGTTTGGTGATAAAATTTGGAAGGGATGGAATAGAAAGCTTTGCAAAGCAGTCTTTTGCTGAGAAGAGAAATTGGTTTGTGAATGAAATAATTGTCAAATATTTAAATGCATGAGTCTAACACACCCAAGTAATATATTTATTTTCAAAATTCTAAGGGAAACAATGACTTCCAAGTATGTCAGTTTGATCATGTCTTAATTTTTGTTAAATAAAAAATGAATATAAATTAAAATGATTATTTTGCTATAGCCAACTCAAGAGAAAAAATTGAGCTGAGGTAAGACCCAGGAGGAATGTGGAAGAATCTACTAAACAAACAAACAAACAAACAAACAAAGTGAAAAGGTAAAGAAAAGGGAGAAAAAGTAAAGATATTCACTATTACCCAGCATCTTTTACAGACCTTGGTATACAATAAGAAACAGTAATGACTTATTACTTATATATTCAATTCAAGAATTAGAGATCAGTTAATTCCCATGCCACAACCCTTTTCTCAACTAAACTGGATTCTAAAGATGACATCCTATTTAACCAGTGGTTTACATAACAAAATTAAATTAGGAAACCCATGCTATGCCATGGCTACCCTCTGCTCCATCCAGAGCACTACTGTCCAATCAAGTTATTACAATTTGGTAAGCAGTATAAGCTAAGAAAAACAGTAGTTTGTACATGAAATCGACTTAACAATATAGCCTCAACTTATTAAACCTGGTACCATAGTTGTTAAACTGGTATATCTAGTAACAGCCTCGTATGTCTAGCGACTTTACTGTCAGTGCCACTTTACATCTCTATTAGAAATTAGATTGCTTCACCTGGATGAATTACAGAGCTCAGAGCTTTAGAAAAAATATGGTACAAACAACATATAATATATTTATGTGTATTTTGAGTGGGAGTGGGGGTTGCAGAATATTTAGATGTAGTAATTATTTGGGGTTTGTGTCAACTACCATGTTCCTGACACTGTTCCAGATTCTGGATGTGCAAAGAAAAATAATCTATCTTTAAAACATTTGGTTCAATGAAGGAGACATGCACCAAAACCAATAATTATATCACAAGTAATCATTTCTAGAACAAAGAATGAATCAAGTGGTGCAGGATAATTGGGAAGGAAATTAATAACTTTTATCTACATTGAGGAATAGAAGAAAGTTTCATATATGCGATGGGATCTAAAATTCTTTTTAAAATTATGAATGTGTTCTTTTGCTGTGTTCAGCAATGAAACAATTACATGCAAAAATAAATAATATTAACAAAATATAAAGACTGAGGTAAAAGAGATGTTTGAGAATAGAACTAGAGTCATTATAAATTTTAAGGACCAGTTGGCCTAAGATTTTTTATTCCCTTATTACTTTTTAACATTATAGAAATAAAAGTTAACATTATCAATAAACTTCTCAACATGACTTAATTTTAATAAATGTTTTAAATTATATAATTGGTATCACTGACATTTCAGCCTATCAGAACATTATTCTTTAATCTTCCTCCTTCTTAAATACTATCATTTTAATACTCAAGTATAATGAATTATCTGAAAAGCCAGAGAGTTAATTTATAATTTGTATGGCTTTGACCTGATGTCTCCTTGTAAAGTTTAATTATTGATAAATTGCTATTTCTATTTACAGAACATTTTTATAATACCATATACGATATTTTCTTCTAATTGGTAAGATTTTTTTTGTCCAAACTTAACAGTGTTCTACTGGAAATGTATATGAACATTTCTTATCTGAAGTGCAGCAGAGCTAGGGAAAAAAATAAAAGATGCACCTGCACTAAAATTAACTACTTTCTAAAAATTAGCAAGCACAGAAAATAAATACAAAAAATTGCTCTTCGAGGTGTGTATTTTGCATGTTAAAACATCCAGAGTTTACAATCTTCACATATTACATGGCATATTACAAAGCGTGCTGTCAAATAGGTTGAAGTATAAATCTTTGCTGGCAAAGTCTAAAATGGTGCTACACTCAACAGTGAATGAGGAGGGGTTTTTTCAGCTTATAAACTGAAAGCATTAAAAGTAGACTATAAGTTCTTCATTTCAGAATCTCTAATATGCAGTATAATTATTAATACATAATCCTAAATGTTGTTTAAAAGCATAAAAGGATAAATGAATGAACAATTAAAGTGACAAGTATAAGAATGATAAACTCTAGGAAACATTGAAGAGGAGAGAGGACAATGATGAGCTTTGGTGTGAGTGTCTCCGCAGAAATATGTACAATTTTCAAACAACTTTTTCTCACAGATCACATATTTAATTAATTATTTTTATTTTCTTAAGATTTATTTTTCTATGACCTTAAAGAACAAAATTTGTTCAAAATAGTAATCCTTTCTATAATCTCACATGATAAGTTAAATTGTCCTTAACTGAAAAATACCAAGAGAGAGAAAAATAGAAATTTGATGCACAAATGGAAGTTTAATAGGTGTCGTCTGCACTTGACACAAAGACTATACCCCCCCCAACATACAACAGAATCGTTGATTCAGTAAATATTTGTTGTGCAGAGAATACAAAGATGAATTGCATGCTCTAGGCGGGAAAGGAGACTTGAAAATAAATTACAACACAAAATGACCATTGTTCTGATAGAGGCAACCACAGCACATAAAGGGAACGCGTCTGAGCACATCAGAATCACCTGGGGAGAATCACCAAACACACGTCAAAATCAGATCCCACCCTGGACAACTAAATCACACTCTTTTGGCATAGGTATTTTTTAAAATTCCCTCAAAAGAATTCTAGATGATCTTAACATAAAGCCACGGCTTAGAATCTCACAAGGAAGATAAATTGACATTGAACAGAGCAGGGGAGAGATTAGACATTTCAGAAAATGGTAACAGCACGTGCAAAACTATAGAGGCCTAAAAATACATGGCTTATTTAGATAACTCCCAGTAAAGATCCACTGCACAAGAGATTTTGGATAGGGGCTGGTGGGTAGAAATAATAAGGTTAATCAGACAGGAAGTAGCCAAATCATAAAGGGCCTTGGTGCCAGGCCCTTTATGATTTTATTCTGTAGCTGCTAAGAGCTCCTAAAGAATCTTGAACAGCATGTGCCTGTTAGAGCAATTGTTCTCACAACATTGTGGAGCATGGATTAGAGCAAGACACCCATAATGAGTCTATAGCAGAAGGCCACGTAAGAGAAGGAAAGGTACAAGATAGGCCAGAGAAGTAGAAATGGTGAAGAAAGATGGGTAGCAAAAGACTTTTACAAAGGCAAAGTGACTACATAGAGTGAACTATCTTCAGAGGCTTTGTGAACCACTATTTCTCTATCTGTAAACAAAAGAGCAATTGAAAAGATTAAATATGATCGGGAGCTAAATAATTACCGTAGTGCCTACCAAGGAGAAAGAACTCAGAAAGTAGTTACCGTTTTCATTTGCAGGTGCATTAGGCAGAACTGAGTGACTAAATGATACTGTGGGGGGAGGAGGGAGAAAAGGCTAGGGAGAGACCTAGAAAAACACCATGTTTCTGAGTGGGAGAGCAGATTCATGGCATTGTGAGGGTACCCAGCACCAAGACAAGGATGCACTCAGGGGTGCAGGTTTTGGAGTGGGGAGATAGTTGGTGGGTAGACAATATTGGTGAAAAGGTCTAAAAGTTGTTAGAATTAGAATCTTAGATACCTATGAAGTATCCAGTTGGAGATACATGAGAAGGTAAATATCTGAAACTAGAGCATGGAATGTTTGTTATATAAAGATTTAACATGGGTACCAGAGCTTTGAATTTATCTTTAGCATCCTCATTATCATTCGTCATTATCATTCATCATCATCATCATCATCATTGTTATCATAATTATTATCAACATCAATATTAGTAATATTTACTGATGTGTCAGGCAACTAATTGGGCCATCCACATACAGTTTCTAATTTAGTCATCTATCAACCCATTAATGTAGAATTTTGGAGATGAAAGAACTGAAGCTTAGAGATATTAAGAAATTACTCAAGTATTCATACTATTAACAATATTAATTCTATATATTGGAAACTCATAAAATAGTTAAATTAAGAATAAAATGTTTTTTATCAAAAGTGAAATCTTCTACCCACCATTTGTGACCAGCTTATGTATAACATGTTATTTTCCTGTGTCATTAAATAATTACATCAAAAAAAGAGAATAAAACGTATGCAACTTTTCAGTTGAATTCAATCTATGGGGAATTTGGATCTCACCTACTGATACAGGACTGTCCAGGAGGTCTGGCATCTTATTATCTTCATTCTAGGATTCCTAAAGTTATACTCTGAATCTATGAACCAATTTGTAAACCCAGCAGGTCTCAGAAATAAGCTGTATAAACCATTTAAGAATTAGAGACAGTTCTTTCCAGGTTGCCTGCCTCTCCCACTGCTCACCAAATCATGTAATCCTTTATCCTTTCCGAAAATGTTTTATGTTGAGACAAGTTTTTTATTTTGGGAAATTTTGATATGAGAATTATGTTTCTTTACTAAAAATGCCCCAAGATTATTATGGAACAAAAACCAGAAGTTCTAGATAACGTCAGGTTGAGTAATATTTGAATTGTGACATCACAGTATTATAAATAAGAGCAGAAAACCCTCAAGTAAACCTACATCAAAGAATGAGAAGGCAAGAAAAGGAAAATGAAAAGGAGGTATGAAGTAGCGAGGGAAGGTCAAGTAGAAAGGGAAAGAGAGAAAAATTTGTGGAGAGGTTAAAGAGTAGAAAAAGGGAGATGAAGAGGGAATAGGGGACAGAGGAGAAGATAGAGGATAGGTAGATGCGAGATAGACAAATTGATAGATAATATAGACAGACAGACATAGCTAACTATGATAGTTATGAATATACTCAGTTTTATTTATACACATATATGTTATAAAAAATTTTAAAATAAGTTGCAAACATATTGAATTCATTTTTGGGCAAAAATCTATTTAAACCAAATATCATCAGTTTCAACTAACAGTCAATGAGAGAAATTTAACTGAGATATTTTACAGTACAAAGGTTATTTGTACTAGTATTTCGAGAATATAAAGCTTTAGATTAACCATAATACCTGTTTAGTGTGTTAAAAAATAAGATTAAAGACTATTTATAGACCAGTCACCATAGCATTCAAATTAAATTTATACTTTTTGCTATTTTATTATCATAAGGTTGAGCTTCTAAGCCTGTTTACTAAAGAAAATTAAAGAAATTTATTATAATATTAAATACTACAATAGAAATATTACTATAAAATGATAATTTGCAATGCTGAGATTTAGAAATGTTTATTTTAAAAAACATGTTTGTTAGTATTTCTCTTTTTTGTAGAAAACTCTTTTCATCCCATTTTGTAAACCTTGTTTATCATAGGAGATTTATTTTTCTCACCAAACTTGTGATGATTAACCCAATGATTCTCACTTCACAGATCCAGTTCTAATATATCAATGAGTAAAAACACTGAGAGAAGTTCCTAATACTGGAGGATTAGAGGATTTGCTAAAGAAAAGAAAATTATCTTTATAGCATTTCTCCAAGGTCTATAACTTTCATTTCTTTTTAATGGGCCTACATGTTATGATATGCAAAGCTTGGCTAACAGATGAGTTTCAATTTCATATCTTCCATATAGTGTGAAACTTTCAGTAAGTTATTTATTTTTCAGAGTTTTAGTTTCACCATTTGTAAAAGGATAGAGCAAGCCATACAATAGTGTTTAGCACATGTAGCTAAAAATGAATGAATGGGCCAAACATGCTCTGAACCCAAAGGTGCTCAATAAATGTTTATGATCTTCTATTCTAAGAATCATTTTATTCTTCTCTGAAGGCTACAATATAGATATTTCAATATAGATATTTACAACTTTGAATTATTTAGAACATGTAGGCAAATGGCTAATTTCCAAAAATCCATATTTATCCTGTTTTGAATTCAACTTAAAACCACCCTTTCCAGGAATCTCTTAAACTCAGAGCTCTAGTTGTCTCCTTTTGATACTTAACATTTCTCTTACAATACACATTTTCTTTTGTTGACTTTCATCATTGTTTTCAAGCCATTTTAAATGTCTCTGTTTTGTTTTCTGAACCAAATTCCTTCTTCAAGGGTAGGAATGTATCTTTCCTTCGTAACACTATTGAAGCACTGTATGTCTGGACACACATAACTTCATCATCTCCAGCCTTGCAGAGACTGTGTGTGACATAACTTGCTTTAGCAGCACTGAATAAACACTTTCAAATAATGATATCAATATTCCTCAGCTATGACACAGACTAAAAAATGGCTTTACTGCCTACTTTATCCACAACATAGGTCATTATAGTTTGAGAAAAATTGAAAACACTGATTGTACCAAATCAAAAAGAAAACCTAAAAACAGACCTACTGGCACACTAAAATGAATCATGCCAACACATCATGATAACTATTACTAATTATTTTATATTTAATATGTGCTTACATGGTACTGAGTGCTTTCAAACAGTACATCATTAAATACTCTTCATCATAACCTAAAGAAGCAGATGACTATTATTTTCATTTTACAAATGAGGAAAATGAGTTATAGATAAGTTAAGTAAATTTCCAAATTCAGCTTATGTATTTTGAGTTTTCTAACTCTACAGCCTATTTTGCATTTTCCATTATGCTTTGCTGCCTTTCTGAGTTTACGAGTTTTTATTTGCTTAAAGGGATATGGATGCTTATAGGTTCTTGGCTGCACAGGAAGTACACCAAAACTAAAAGAACAGGAGACAATCTGTATAATTTCTGATTCATCTCTAAAAAAAAAAAAGTTTTTAGTTAAAGTTAACAAAAACTCAAGGTAAAAACTGAATCATAGTTTGCTACACCATGAAGTTCTAACGGCTATGATTGGTCTATTTCTAGTCAATTGTTCTCAACTCCTGGTGGTTTTTCATGAGTTGAGTTTAATAGCAGAATTGCACAAATTTCCCACATTCAGCATAGTCACTCTCTAAAAGGACCTGCTGTCTATCAATTTATTGGGTTTGCCAAAAAGTCCTGTGGAAGACTTTATAGTGTGTGTAATGTTGAGAAGAAGAAGGCAGAGGAGGCAGATTTATCTAGTGTCTTATAAATGTGTTGTACCTAAACATTCCAACTTAAATAGCATGCTTCACCCAAACTCCTTGTCAGGTTAAATCAATTTCAGTGTGGAGGCTGTGCTACCTATAACCACTTAGAACACAAACCTAGTTTTAAGACATTTGCATTTCAACATTAAGACAGAACTGGTTTACAACTCAAGGATGTATATTTCATTGTTTGAGATTTGCTCTGTTCATTCATTACCAAAAAGGCTGATTTTTCTGATGTCTTACCTTGGCTGTTGATGACAGCCAAGAAAATAATATTTCAAGCTAATAACCAAGGTTAATAAAAATGAGTGTTTTTATAATTCTGTTCTAAAGTTTAAGAAATAATGTGTTTTTACAGATACCTCACTTTCAAATACTAAGCTCAATAACTCCACTTCAAAATAAGGTTGAGAATACCAGGCCACAACAACTTAGCTTTCTTTGATGTCAAAGGTCCACTTCTTTTTTTAATCTGGCTGGTTAAGTGCCTGTCCCATTTTCTCATACTGCTCCAAAAGTCATACCTCAGTTCAGGTTTAAAACCTTCTCCTTGAGAAGAGCACTATTATTCAGACAAATCTACATGTGCGGGACTCCAATTTCTTATGATGTTGCTCATCAATGGAGCATAATTTAAACATCAAACTCGAGCGTGTGGTTTCACAAAGAGTTCAGCAGACTCTCCCATTTCACTCTCTGACTGAAACATAGAGTCTCAGTGTACTGCCTCAAAGGCTGAAATGTCCACCTTGAGAATTTTCTACAATCGTCCTGTGACTCTTAATAGTATTACATGTAACTCCATTTCTCATGCTGGATTCACCTTCATTCCTCTGCTCCAACAGCTTTCAAACATTTCATAACTTGAATAAATGTATTAAAAAAATTTATAAGGTCAGGTTTAGGGTGAGGGTTATGGACGGAGGTACTATCACAGAACAGATAACAATTTGATAACCTAATTGGTCTCTGTATTAGTGTTCTAGGGCTGCTATAGCAAAGTACCACAGAATGGGTGCTAAACAACAGATATTTATTTCCTCACGGTTCTGGATGCTAAAAGTCCAAGATCGAGGTGTTAGCAGGCTCTGTTTCTTCCAAGGCCTCTCTCCTTGGCTTGTAGATAACTCGCTTCTCCTTGTCTTCACATGGCCATTCCTCTATGTCTCTCTGTGTCTTAATCTCCTCTTTCTGAAAGGAGGGGCATTGGATTAAGGCTCACTCCAGTGACCATATCTTATGTTAATCACCTCTTTAAAGACCCTATGTCCAAATACAGCTACCATCTGGGATACTAAGGCTTAGGATTTCAACATGTGAATTTGTGGGGAGGGAACAGGGACACAATTCAGGCCATAGCAGTTTCATCTCATTTTTCCTCTCTCCGATGTGTACCTGGATTATGGCCTTCTGATTTCTGAAAACTTCACTCCTGACACAATTCCTCTCTTCTGTAAACAGCCCATGGGTGGGTGTCATCCACCACCTGCTTCTCGGCCCGCTTCTTCCACCATCTTTTCATTCTTCTTCTTATCTTTATTGTGCTTTCAATATCTTCCCACACTCAATTTGAGCCACAAGTGCTAAAAAAAAAATTCGTTTGAATCTCTCTCCTTTTTTGCCTTCCAGTATCATGAACAATGAAATGAAGAAGCAATAAGCAAGAAAGACAAGAAAACAAGAGAGCCATTTGCCATTTAAACAAGCTACAGTTAAGACTGGGATTGGAATCAAAATGCAGACTCAGTATCATGTATGTGTTGACACGTCCTGTGGAACAGGATTTTTGGAAATAATACAAATTTTGTAGTCATACGTTTTTAAAAAATGAAATGATCTTTTTTTGCTCCGTTCTCATATTGTTTACAACCACAAACTTATTTGCATGAAAAATATGACTTAATCAAAATTGTTAACATTCATTTTCCCCAATTAGTGAGTTCACTAATGAAGAAATCGGTTTTATTTAAGTAATTAGTAAAATAAATAATTAAGATTTAATTGAATTTTGAGACAGCTTCCAACTCTTGAAGTTTAGATCCCTTAAATATCTATAATTTAACATTTGGCATTTAGATAATTAGGGCAATACGAAAAATACACTCTATTAGCTGTGTTTTTTTTTCTCAGATGAGCAAAATGTATCCATGGAAACATGTTGTATGTTGCAGTACCGATCAAAAAAAAAAAAAAAAAAGCTTGAAGGTGGCTGTGCTCCACAAGGTCAGGCTACATTCCTCCCTGGGCCGGCAGGTCCTGGCCTAGTTCTTTTTTTTTTGCAATGCTCATGTTTATTTCAAGTATACAGGCAGAAATATCAAAAATACTCTGGCAAACAGCTACCAAGCCGTTTACATTTGTTCAGGTTCTAGATAATTTACACACACAGTCCTGGGCCTGTCTGGTGTGGAGGGGCTTGGACTGCCGAGCCATCCTGGCCGAGTTCGAAGTTCTCCACTATCCCAGCTTCTCAACAGAGCCTTTGACCAGGGCAGGCACCCAGTGAACCTGACCCTGGCATTTCCACTGTGGCTCAGGAGCCTGTGACCTCCCACACCAAGATCTCATTGTGGACTGCTGTGAAGAGCAGATGGGCAGATGGGTGAACCTGCAAAGCTGTACTCAGCAAAGTTCCCTGTGGTCTCGGTCTCACAGTCCACCAACCTCAGCACACCTCAGGGAAGCCAATGGCTATGCAGTCGGCCCCAGGGGACAGGCTCAGGGATACAGCGAAGAAAGGAAGAGGGATATTCTCCACCACCTGCTTCTGGCAGGGGCAGAAGGCAGTCTGGATCCTCCAGTCTGGATACTCCAGTCCATGAGTTCACAGCAGCCCCGCAGCCAATTAGAGGCCCAGATGCTGATCCTGTGTTCCCCGCTTGCCTCCAACCACAAGTCCGTACCCTCCACCCCAAACTCTCTTTACTCCTTGTTCCTGCTCTAGGTGGTGGAGATCGGGGCACCCTGGTGGTCACTCAGTACACGAAAGGTCATCCCTGTGCTGGGGTGGCTCACAGCTCAAGCCCATCCTTGTCTCCAGAGAGGATAATCTGAGCATTAGCAGAGAATACAATGGCCATCAGTAGAGCAGGATGGGGGTGCATGTTGAGCTCCATTGGGGTTTGCGTGATGTTGAAAACATGCAGTGTGCCATCGCTATAACTCCCGCCACGTGTTGCTGCTCTGGGTGTCCACAAGAAGTAGGGCTCCAAGCCAGGCAGAGGAAACTCTGGTTCAGTACCTGGAACTGGATCACCAGTCCCATGCTGGCCGAGGACCACATGCTCACACTTCTGTCATCTCTGCACGTGGCACAGTGGGACTCACCCAGGCTGAAGACCACCTTGTTCACCTTGCTCCTGTGACCACTGATGAGGCGAGTGCTGGTGCCCTCAGCACAGCTGACATACCAGAGTGTGCCTACCACGGTGCTTACCACGCCCATGTCCATGCTGTCGTGCTCACAATGGCCCTATCCAGGGTCCGCTCGCGCTCCATGAACACCGAGCTAGAACTGGCTCCCGAGCCCTTGCGCCTCAGCTCTGGCACAGCTCCCACGGCCCAGAGGTGCAGGCACCTGGTGCTGCTGCAACTGACCAGCCAGCCGTATGCATGAGCACAGCAGCACTCCAATCTCACCATGTTCTGCCCCGGAAACCAGGAGGCAGCATGTGGCACGGGTGTCCCAGACACAGATCTGGCCAGCACTGGAGCCACAGTACAGCAGGGGCTCCGTGGCAGAGCACAGTGAGGTCAGCTCACCTACTCCCACTGCCTCAGGGATGGGCTCTTGGTGCACCTGGAGGTTGATGTTGGGGCCGCAATACTGCATGAGCCACAAGGTGAGGGCCCCCTGGCTAATACAGGCAAGCTCACTAGTGTCCTAGGGTTGAAGGCCTTGTCCTACACTGGCTCTAGGAGGTGGGTGGAGGACATAAGCTCGTAGGTGGCTGTGCACCACAAGGCCAGGGTGCAGCCTGAGAGTGTCTCTATTTTTGACCCTGGCCCCAAGGGCCAAGATGTCTTCTGACCTTTCCATTGCCACTGGGTAAGAACTGGTCCTGCTTTTTCACACCATCCCTTCTCTGAATGCCTGAGACAATGCCCTTATCTTTTTTCATCTAAAGCCTATGTGTTTATAAAAATACAAGAGCTGGAGGAGGGTTCTACAGACTAAAAGTTTGTGTCTTCTCAAAATTCGTATGTTAAATCCTAACACCCAAACTGATGGCATTTGGAGATGAGGCCTTGGGGAAGTGATTAGGTCATGAGGATGGATCCCTCATGAATGCGATTAGTGAGAGCGCTCCCTCATCCCTTCTGCCATATGAGGACACACCAAGCAGACAGCTATGAACAGGGAGCAGGCTTTCACTAGACACCCAGACGCCCGGTCTTGCCAGTGCACCTTGATCTTGGACTTCCCAACCTCCAGAATCAAGAGAAATAAATTTATGTTGTTTCTAAGCCACTCTATCTATGGGATTTTTTATTACAGCAGCCCAAATGGACTAAAAGAGGATGAGAAAGAGAAGAGTTAGATACTTTTTGAATACTTACTAAGTCCCAGAATTCTGTGAGATACTTACTGCTGCTACTGTCGAGTTAAAGATAAAGAAACGAGGTCTCAAAGAGTATAAATAACTTTCTCAGGGCCACCTAACTAATAAATTATAACCAATGGTTTGAAGCCACATCTGTATGACCCCAAAGGGCATGCTTGCTCCATTCACCCTCTTCCTCCAGTAAAGAGAGTAACATATATAAAGACACAGGGTCATGAAAGAGCAGAAATTAGGGGAATTAGAAAATGAAGTGCATTAAGGACATGGACCATCATCTCAAAGTAGTAACCCTTACAAAGGAACTTTCTGAACCTTTGAATTGTGACCAAAAGAAGTGACTAGTCACAAAATCCCTATGACGATGCTGCCCACTTTCAGTCACAGCATTACACTGTGTGTGTGTTATACACATATATTTTATACTTTTACTTACTTTCATGAAAATCAGCAATTTAACCTGATCAACCTGAGATCAGGGCACCAAATAGGCATTTTGATTTATTTTCAGACAGCTTGATAGTCAAAGAAACTAATTTATATTCTGTTTGAGAAGACAAAACCTAATATATCTAGAGTACCACGTGGAGAATGGGTCACCTCCAAGGAAACAGCCTCATCTCGTAACCTCCAGGTTCTGTGCCCAGGTACCATAGAGATAATGCCTTCATGAGCAACAAGCATAACAAACATCCTGTGAAGAATTCCTTTTGGAATTAGATGAAAAGAAAATAAATTTATTAATAGAAAAACTTGGAAATAAAAAAAAAACAGAAATTTTTCTTTTGAAATAGTCATAGTGAATAGCAACAACTCGATAAATGCATGGGTTTATATTCCCAAGTGGGACCTATTATACTCTTTTTCTTTTTTCATTATTTTTTTCCTTAAGTAATAAATCAAGTCACAATCACAAAGAAACAAGAGAAAAGAACATCTAAATTTTTTTAAGTTTATTCATTTAACATACTTGCTTAATGTCAGATCACATGGAATCAGAGACACAACAATCATTAGCAGCAGTTTTGATAATGTCATTTACTACCTGTGATGGGGCCTTTGGGGAGAAATTAAATGTGACAAACTTATTTTTAAGGAGTACACTCATTATTTGTCTTTGGAATATACTTTTTCTTTTTTTCTTTAAAAATTTTTTTAAAAATTATTTTTCAATAACAGTTGACATTCAGTATTATTTTATAGAGTATATTCTTTTTCTGATAAGCAAAAAATCTATTTTTTTACTATAAAAAATAGAAAAATACTAAAAAACAGAACAAAATTATGTGCAATCCAAATACCAAGAGGTAATTTTATCACTACTAAAGAAGCATAGTCAAAAATCCAAGTATAACTTTCGACTCCCCAAAAAACTGACCGCTATTTGGCTATAGCCTACTATTGGCTGGAAGCCTTATCGATAACATAAACAGTTGATTAACACAATTTTACATGTTATAAATATTATATACTGTATTCTTACAATAAAGTAAGCTACAGAAAAGAAAATGTGAAGAAAACTGTAAGGAAAATGAAATACATTAAATTATTTATTGAAAAAAATCTGCATATAAGTAGACCTCAACTGTATTTCCTTTCAACATCTTCATTTTCAAACACATATTTAGCTAGTCGAAATTCTATCATATGACAAGTTTAGCTTCTTTTTGATTAATATTATTTTCTAAACATCTTGGCTGGCAGGCTGCTTGTTCACCAGTCTTGGCAGAGGCTTCAGTGGAGAATGATCTGCTTAAATGTGGCCTCCAGCAGCTGTATCAGTAGCACTAGGACTGCATCTGGATCTGTAGTCCTTAATACTGGCAGCAAATCAGTCCCCACCCTAAAGCAATTAACGTATCCAGTCATCTATGTTTTTTAGATGCTCCCCAAGTGATTCTCAAGTATAGCCTGCATTGAGAATTAGTGCTGTAGATGTTGAATCCTTCAAAGTTTTCAGTCTCACTCTAAAAGAGGTATGAAAAGCAGTATTGCTTCACTCACCTGATAGCTGACCTCAAATTTTTAATTATGAATTTAAGTATCTATAAAAAATGCAATATCTGTCACACTGTGAATATTGCTATTTTTAAATAACTTTATTGTATTACTTTTAAATGTATCCAGAGGAATCCAAAAACCTCAGCAGTTTGATATCTACCCTTTCAAATAATCCCTTAACATTGTTTTAAAAGAGAAATTTTACATCATGCCTTGAATTCCTGATCTTGTGTTTCTATTTCTTTTACTCCAAAAAATTGTATCTCAAGATAACACATTATTATGATTCAAAGTATCTTGTTTACTATCCTAACATAATATGTATATAAGTTGGAATTTATGTTTTGCCCATGACCCTGTGACCTAAAGACTTGACAGCAACAAGACCAACTGTTTCTAGGATCCACAAATTATCTCCCCACCAAGCTAATAACGAGCCATGCCATGTGTTTGGGAATTTCATTTCCCACCTCAGATTCTACAAACTGATGTGATTAGATACTACAAGGCACTCATATGATGCCTCCAGCTTTATCACCAACAGATGCAAGCTCCATTATCAGAACAGCTACCTAAACAGCATCTGCAGGATCTGGAGCCTGGAAAGTTGGTCTTTGGGGAATTAAGGCTGCCCTTAAACTATGATGGAAAGAACATTATCATGTACTGCCAATAACTGACGAGGCAGCAACACACCAAGATGATCCTTAGATTCAAGGTTCTTAATTAAAAAGGCATACACCATTTTCCTTTGACCTCTGCATGTCCATTCCATCGGTAGACTTTCAACCGAGGGTTCACAGGAATTGCCCAGAAACAGACAGCTGCTGAGGGTAAACAGTATTCTCCCCATCTTTCTGATCAAGCTGATTACTGAAGACATGGACTCGTTTGTCCAAGACAATGGAACAGGATTTTCAGATTTCCTGGTACACTTTCTCTTTGCTTACTTCCAATCTTGCTTTTTGTTATACTTTGATACCCACTATTAACTGAATAAAGGTTTTTCAACATACAACTCCATGATTTTCATTCTCTTTTTACCCTGCCTTAGGTCTTCTGCCACTTCAGGAAAAACAAACTCTCTAGCTCTTTTTTTCTCTTAGCATCTATGGTAGTTAATTGTATGGTATCAACTTGATTTCATCAGGGGATGCCCAGGTTTCTGCTAAAATATTTTTGCAGGGTATGTCTGCACAGGGTGTTCCTGGGTGAGATTAGCATTTGAACTGGTGGTGTCAGTAGAGTAGATCGTCCTCTCTTGCCTGGATGGGCATTGCTCAATCTCCTAAGGGCCTGCATAGAACAAAAAAGTGAAGGAAGGAGTCCTTTGTCCCTTTTTTCTGCCTCATTGCTTGAGCTGGGACATGTCATCTCACCTTCTCTTGCCCTCAGACTAGGATTTACATCACTGACCCCGTGGTTCTCAGCCTTTCAGACTCTAACTGAATCACACCACTGGCTTTCCTGAGTCTCCAGCTTACAGATCATAGGACTTCTCAGCTTCCATAATTGCATGACCCAATTCCTCATAATAAATCTCCTTTTATATCCTGTTGGTTCTATTTCTCTGGTGAGCCCTGACTGATACAGCTACTATTCTGAATTTAATTCATTGTTGGATCTGTCTTCCTCGACTTCATTCTGCTGAAAAAAAAAAATTAAGTCATTCCTTTCAACATTTCCAAAGGTAATTTTCATCTCACAGAACTGTCTGGTCCTTAAATTTCTATCACATAATGCACTTCAAACTTCAGCTTTGTATAAAGCAGACCTTTACTCCTTATCAACAAAATGCTTCTTCTCAGGTCACCACAACCCTATCAATAAACCCTAGAATGTGAACTGATATTGGAAGTATAATAGCTATAATCATCAGTCTGTAATCTTTAGAAACCTTCAGCCAAAAAACCTGCTCACTCTAAAGGAATGATTGTCTCACTGATGTTGGTAGAAACACAGTATACACATTCCCAAGATGATCTTTAAGGTACTTCTTATGAGGACACCTTCTGCTCTGGAAGCCATGTAAACCAGGTTAAATATGTTATCCAGTGTTGTCATCAATAGCTGTTGATTTTCTCTTCTTCACCAGCCAAAGGAAAATTGAGATAGCAAACACTCCTAACATAAATACTACACTGACGTAAATACAACATGTTACTGAAAACTTATAGTTTGGGACCATTACTCATACTCAAAACACTAAAACAGTTCATGATAATTTAATAGGTGACTACCATTTTCACTCTCACTTCCTTATTATCTGCTTCTAAGACAGATTTCAATAATAAACCAAAAGGGGTTGAGACAGGATTTCAGTGCAGAAGAGAGGGGTGAGGGGCATTAGAAAGCAACTTACTGAACTTGTATAACCTTAAGAATTCATATCTTCTGAACATAGAATTTTTATCAGTATTTGTATTGTTTTCCTAAGTTTTTAAAAATATTTTCTTTGATTCCCAACAATTCAAAAGAAATGGTTTTTACTTGTTATAACTCCCTCATTGGTGATGCAATATCTCATTTTATGACCGGCAGAGAACTGGAAGGGGGCAGATGATTTTATGGAAGGAGTTTCAATCAGCCACCTCTAAGCCACATCTATATCCACTCCTTTTTCCCTACCTCCCAATCACACTTGATGTTCTTCAAATCTAGCTGTGTGCATGTGATGTGGTTCTACCAGCTCTGAACAGCTGTAAGAATGCCTCAGTAACTAATATTTCCTCCAGGAATTATCTTAGGTTTTTATTTTTGTCTGAGAATTACTAGATTGCCCCCACCATGTCCAAACATTCAAATCTTTGAAAGCCCTCAATCTACATTCTGTTCTTCTCTAGCAAACCAATTTTTATTTTTAAAATATTAGCCTTAAATGGAGAAAATTATATAAATTTATTTCATCTATAATATTTAATATTTACTAGATTATTTTTAATATATAAAATAGACACTTTATAAACACTTTTTTGTGTTGACTCTTTAATGGTATCAGTTGTTCTAAAGGTGATGATCTAATAACTCAAACTTAGATGAGAGAAAAAGCTAAATTAAAGGTGTGAAAATTATTTATTTATTTGTGTTTATGTTCACAGAGAAACTTGGACTCTGGATTTCAAATATGTGGTTTCAGATCCTGGAAATATCACTTGCTGTGTCCTTGAGTGAGCTGGTAAAATGCTCTCCACCTAATTAAAAAAAAAATTGATTATGATCAAAACAATTCAAAATGAGGCATTTAATTCTCAATAAAACTGATAAGGAGGAATTGTAATCCAGAAAAATTTATAAACAGATTCAAGCAAAAAATATTCTTTCCAAGAGAGTAGTCTGCAAGTGGTGAGTTTGCCATGACTCCTCATGTTTACAACTGGGGATCAAGAACCTGGGAGAATAATTTAAAAATAGACCCTTCCCACCCTGAACAAGCCAGATCCCATCTGACCTTGGAAGCTAAGCAGGGTCGGTCCTGGTTAGTACTTGGATGGGATGGGAGAACACCTAGGAAGACCAGGTGATGTAGACATAAACAATAAGGGATTGTAAAATGTCAAGGTCCTTGCAATCTGTGAGGTCAACCAAGGGTTGCCTCGCCTAAAATCACAAAAACAAACAAACAAACAAACAAACAAACAAAAATAAGCATAGACCCTCCCTCTCTTGCCTCACCTGAAAGTTCTAATATCAAGGAAGGGAGAAGACTTGAATCTGATGACAGATTGAAACTTCAATATCCATCAGATTTTTAATACTTAAAAATGAGATCTGAGTGACCCCAAAGTGCTGGTATTTAAGCAAGATTACCTTTCAGAGATGAGGAAACTAACAGAGCTAGTTTGGAAAGCAGGAGTGAGAACAGTAATAAAGCTATTTTGTCATTGAACAACACTGAGCAGCCAACCCAATGAACAGTTCTATCTATAAAGCACATGACACATGGCATGAATTCAAAACATGCTAGTTCTTCCCCTCCCTCATTTTCTCCTCTTACCAGTTCTGGGCCCTTTACAAGACTGGGTGGTTGTGGCAGAGAGAGTCCTCAGCTATGAAATGCAGGGAGTCACTGTGAGATCTAAGGAGATCGAGGGTTCAAATGTTGCCTCATTCACACTCTTTCTAGTTCCTTCGGCTCCTTTACTTCCCTATGTCCATTCTTAATGCAAAGTCTCAAAATAACAAGGAAATAATGGCCAGAAAGAATATGAAGGAAAAAATTACTGAATTTTAAGATAGCCATGTTCTGAACCCCACATAATTAGGTTAAACATGTTTTAACATTGCTCAAGTATTACAAGTTTCAATGACACACAGAAAAATATTTTTATCTTTGGCAGTTATATCAAACTGAGATTTTAATTCTTACTGTCTCATAATTCTTATATAATTTTACATAATTAATAATGTAATAATAATGTAAAATTACATAATTCTTATGTAATTTTCTATTACATATGCTTCTATGAATTCACAAATGTATAAAAGTTAGCATGATTAACAGTTTTGAACTATTTCAACAAACTCTTCCTAATTTTAACTAAGTGAAGAGGTAACAGCAGGTTATTTGATGGTGATCAATAAAAATACATCTGTAAACAATTTTAATAATCTTATTAAAAAATGAAGTAAGTAGAATTTATTTGAAAGTATTCCTTAGAAAAAGTCCTTAGAGTACATGAGATTCCCAAGGAATATATAAGTGGTTTGTGTAAATAAGTCAAAAGATTTTGAATATGTTTGAAAAGATTATTCTCTCATGAAATTTAAGTATTCTACTTGATGCCTTAGTATTTTGTTTAGCAGATTTTTGTCCTTAATTAATGTTATCTTAAAGTATAGGCTAGCCTTATTCTAATTATCTCCAATTAGAAATCTGTAGAATTGAATGTAAAATCAAAAAATGAATATTGCTTTGTTTCAGTTATATTTCCCATCAACATCAGGAGATACTGGGTGAACTGAAAAGGCACCAATAAATGAGGACGTGGTCAGGAGAATGCAGGAATCTACAGCACATTGAGAGGAAGTCAGAGCCTGAAGCTCTGGAACCACTGTTATGGTGGGATAGGGTGATAAAAGGCTTTAGACCAGGCAGACTATCGTTGCGGGTCCCAAAGGACAGAGGCATGCCTCCCCAAGTGAGAGGAGCAGAACAACAGGTACTAAGGCGAAACCTGCTAGCAAGAGGTCTGGTGGCAGGAAGCAGGGCACCCAGGCACCGGGCTGGGGTTCAAGGCAAGAACTCCAGTCTTCAAGGAAGCTTGACAATGGCAAAGCAGGGTCCTGAAGTTCTGGGAAGTATAGTCCCGGAAAGGTTATCAGAACTAGCGCACAAAGGGAACATCAGATTTATCTCTGAGTGGTTTAGTCCCAGATCATAGCACTAGATAAATCCTTTTGGTCTACAGTCAGAAACGGTTCTAGTGGCCAAGGTTAGAGTGACCCTGCAAGTGGGCTCAGAAGAGTGGGAATATAGTGAAGGTTTTTTGGTGTGTGATTTCAGATTTATGTTATAACCTTGAAAGAACTATTCATAATTCTGACTCAATTTTTCCAGCTCCAAGATGAAGTTATTTTTGTGTACATTCTTTAGGAAAAAGTTAAAAGAATTCAGTGTGATTATGGCCTTAGAGTGCCTTGCATTTATTCTCTAGCTTGGAAAGTCTCAAAGTCAAAGCTTGGTTTAGACAAGGCTTAACAGGAAGCAATTTATGTGCGTGTGTGCTACTGTGAAATGTGCCATCCTTAGAAAGCGTCACATCAAGCTTTACTGAGTGAAAGAACCTATCTTTATCATCACTAGAGACGCTCAGACTGTATATTTACATACACATAAACACACTGAGAAATATACCCTATGCAATTGCACTCTCTTTCTACATAAATATTAGGTATGTTTAAAAATAATCTTTATACGATGCAAATTTACTCTTATCACAATATGAAAAAAAGCAACGTTTCTAAAATCGCATAAGATGTTCTCAACATCTGGGACAAAAATAAAAGTAATTCCTACAGCATGGAAAATGAAAAGACTCGTTTCATTGAAATTCTTCTTCCCTTTTTATGTGCCTCGTTGTGTGACCTGAACATGCACTCATTTCTCCCCTGGGTTGCCTTTTCATTTTCATCACGAAAGAACTCTAGTTATTATGAGCTTCTTATGTGTTCAGTTACTCTGACTTTTCTTTCATTTAATCTGTTTTATCAAGTTATATTTGCCTCATTTCTATGATTTTTAACTTGTTGTTGTATAGTAGAATATCACTCTATTATTTATTTCTTATCTATCTCCAACCTCGATATTATACAGACTTGAAATACGTTTGACTCTCAAATATTAAATGTAATCATCTCTCTTCCTCTCTCTCTCTCTCTCCCCCCACCCCCCACTTCCTCTGTCTCTGTCTCTCATCAATCAGAAAAGATGTTAACTTATATATATATTAACTATGTTTTCTTTTGAACCATCATTTTATCTTAGAAGCAATGTAGTACATGTACTTCCCTTTGGTCAGGCCTCCACTTCTAACAGACATTTTAGATTTCCTCTTAACCACCTCGTGTAGAGTTTAATTTTTATTATCTAGACAGTTTTCTTAGAGTTTTCAGTTGAGATTGAGACTCTTTTAGTTGGTTTCTCAGAGTGAGACCCAAGAATGTAATGTGCTTAAGGACTGGCACACCTCCAGCCCCCAACTCCCCCTCTTTAAGCCTTGAATTCTGCTCCTTCTCACACTCCACATCCTTAGAAATCTCTTAAAACACTCTTTGCACTGGGAGACCCCATTTACTCTCACAGTTTCGATCTGAGATATATTCAAATCTACCACTGGTCTTAAAATTGTCAACCAAATTTTTTAATCCAACATTCCTAGTTTTCTGTTACTTTCGTCTGTGCTCCACCAAAATGTCAAACTCAAAATTTCCGAATTTCAAACTTCTAAACCAGTAACTTTTAAAATTTCCTAAACACATTTCTTTCTACATTAAGTCTTAAATGGAAACCTGATGTTTTATCAGACTAAAGCTAATAGTACAGAATAGTACATATATATTATGACGTTCTTAAATGTGACAATTGGGCCACTTTGTTACATACATATACTTAAAGAGTCACGGATAACAGTTGATTTATACTCCCATAGCTTGGCTTTGCATGCATGGTACAGACCTACAGTGTGCTCGTTTTTGCAGACTTAAATTCAGAAAAAGACAATTGAAAAATAACAATCCCTCAACAATACCTTCATAAAAGTTCTAAATTTGAACATACAAAGGGAACATGCAGCAGCTTTATTCTGAAGTCTGCACAAAGAATAAGTTAGCATGGAGGCTCAAGTTGATGTTAATGCCATCAGTGGCCTCCAATGAGTTCAAGTCTATGTTATGTGTTTAAGTGAATGTGTTATTTTATATTAAAATCTGTTAATAGTTAATTTTTTAACTATTTTCTGTGACTTTGAAAAAACTAAAATGCTTCTAATATACTATAATAATTCATAAAACACAGTTTAAAAGCCATTCTTCTATTTTTTTATCATGTTAATCATTTCTCATCAAAAACTATTTTCTTATCCCAATCTATATCTTATTTTGATAAAATGATCATTGCCTCTTATTTTTCTTCACATATAATCACAAGTCTTCTTATTGCTAACTTCAATGTATTCAAATTTTTCATCTTTTCTTTTCTACTGCACTGCTATTACCCTTATCTAGACTCATGTTACCTCACATCTGGATTGTCAAAATGGCTCTTTATATAGCCTTTTCCTCTTTTCTCTCATCTTTTCTTCCACTTTATCCTGCACTTGACAACCTGATGAAAATACTACTATTATTGTCTCATTGGTCCTTTCTTTACTCACATAACTTTAATAGCTCTTTGCTGTCCAGAAAATAAATGCCAAATACCTCTGTTTAACTTCTAAGTTTATTCATTATTTAAATCCTTTACTCTACATCACCAATAGTGGACACACACACACACACACACACACACACACACACACACAACCTCTAACTGAAATATTTCCCCCTCACTCCACCTCTATCAAATTCATATCAAAATATGTTTTAAGACCCCTCTTTACATCTTTCCTAACAACTCAGAATCATTTTATTTTCTCCCATCTCTGAATTCCCTTGCTCTTGTAGTCAATACCATTTTTTGGCAGATAATTAGATAATTATATACTGCTGATTTGTTCTCATCATTTCATATCTGCTTATGTCCTCCAAACTACATACTATCAAGAAACATGTCCATGTGTTGCTGGATGCTAAAGATGCTGCATTACCACCTGGATCCAGAGGCCCAGGAAATATTTATACTCACAGTGGCAAAGATTATGTAAATGATCATCCACTTAAATACATTTCCTCTTTTAACTTCAAGACTCTAAGAAAAAAACTTTGGTTGACACAGTACATTTTTTAATCAGTAATTTCACATTTAGTATTTACAGAGTCTCAGCAAATTTGTATTCTTTTAAAAATGTGCAATAATTGTGATGCTCACTCTTCCATTTTCTAAGGGGTAACAATAAGATGTGGTTCTTCTATTTAACAAGAAACAAAGCAGAAAATGGTCAATACTTACTTCTTCATTTATTTTTCCTAGAATTGGTTCTTATAATGAATCTTGAATTGTCCTTTTTCCTGGCAAAGTCACTTGGGTTTCCAAGGTATTTTCAAGCTCAGCTTATGGGACTTCAGCATGAATCACAGAAGCCAATCAATGTATCAAGTATGAGTGAAATGCTCAATTAATGACTAACTTACATTCATGGGAGAGCTTTTTTCCTACTGGGAGAAAAACAATTATCTCTTGGCCTTGGTTTTAGTCATCTGCATTGCTAAAATAACCCAAATTGTTTCTACTCTGAAAACAATTTTCAAAAGCAAGAGAGAAAATGTGTTGCCAGGGAGACTGCTGACATGCAAAGGAAGGAGGGGTTCGTAGTACCTGTGACCATGCAGTTATGATTTCTCCTGCCTCCAGCTCTTGACCTACAGGAACTCATAAAAGCTTCTCCACTAGATGTGGTAACACAAAGACATTGGTAAATCTCTTGTGGTCCTCAGATCATAGTTCATACCAATTCATCTCAATCTAGTAACTTTGACATATACCTTGAATAACTTTCTTGGTGGTAACAAGAAATCTCCCAGAACGAACAAGTGCAGAGCACAAGTTTGCAATTTTACTTCATTAGGTGGCAGATCATTTACTCAGAGCCATAATGTAGTTGGAAAAGAATGGAGAAGCAATATGTTATATTCGAGTCATCTAAGAACTTTAAGCCTCTCTTAAACAGAGATCAAGTTTGTAACTACTGCTGTCCTCTTTTTTAAAATAATTGCACTTTAAATATCACTTAATTAAATCATTTTTTATTATTTTTAGAATTAGGAAACCTAAAATCCCTATGGTGATTGAAACAGCTAACGTTCCACACACTAGCAATGTTAAATTATACTGCAAAGAGGAAGAACTTGCCCACGGTCTGCTCTACAGATGAGAGATGTAACACACAGGTAAAGAGAAGATCTCTTAGGGGCAGAGCGACTAAGGTGGAATGTTTACATAAGGTGGCCAAAAGCAGTAAACTGACAGGCAAATCTAAAATCATGACCTTGGAGAGAAATCAGAGGCCATGGTCGGATAAGTTGTTCCAAGTTATCAGACCAATGACAAAGGCAAAGCTAAAAGGAGGGACATTAGTTGACAGCAAGAGTGTCTACAGCACATAATGCTGAACTGAAATTATGCACAACGGATGAATATCAAGAAACATGTCCATGTGTTGCTGGATGTATCTTATGAGGCAGGAAGTTGACTAGCCAGTAGCAGAAACACTCAAACAAGAATGAAGAGAGTTGCTATAACATTTAGCTTAAGTCACAGAAGAGTTCGTTTTATCATTTTTATTAAATTTATCTTTTATTGCCATAAAAGAAATCCTACTATACACTCTATTCAACTGGGTTCTGATTTGGTCAAAGGTATACCAGACACCAAAATCAATAAAAATTCCAGGATTCTACAATGAACCTATTCAGAGTAGAAAAAATGTCCTTCAGTAACTGTCATATTTTGCTGAACCAGATGAGCCTCTCTTTATGTTATTTCAGGAGTAACATTATGAGTGTTTGCCTCAATAAACTCATTCAATGCATTAATAGTGAATGTAAGAAATACTTTTGTAATTGTAAAAACAAATTTGCTCAGTGCTTAGTTTTCCATTATATTGATATATAGTGTTACTATATACAGGTGCATGTTCAATAGAACTTTTCTTTTTTAAAAATATATCTCTACCCAAATCCAAATTTTATTAGACCACATCAACCATTAACATCAAAATCACTCACAGTACACTCTATTTCCTGGAAGCTTTGGATCCTAGAGGAGCACTGTGCATTGCTTTTTATAAGAGGGATACTGAAATGGCTTCTCCACATGCTCACTAATGCATTCTGGCTAAAATGTTTTCTAAGTTCTAATTCACTAAGTGCCAATAGTTTCCCAAAGGCATTATACTGAACTTTCTTTAAGGGCTACTTCCTATGCTTATTTTATTATTTTAAAACCTGACAAAGTGATGAACAGAAAAAAAAATAACTACAATCCAAAAATATAATTACACTAATAAAGAAATGAATGAAGAATAACCATTCAAAAATACTTATGCGTTAGCTGATTGTTTTACTTTAACTGTTCTTCAGTTATTGGGACTGTGTTTGACATATACGTAAACACCATGATCCATCTCTTCTAACATAAGAACCAACATCATAATTTGAATGTGTTTCAACTCAATTAAGGCAAAACTACCATAGGAAGCCTAAAATTTCTCACGCAAATGCATCCTTGAGATGTTGATGCAGTTGAGGTTTAATCAATAGGAAAACATGCATGTATTTAATCTACAGATTATATCACAAAGCTATAGATTCTGCAAATCCCAGTTATTAGTCAAGTATTAGCAGTGTTTTTTTTTCACTCAGAGTCAAAGTAGCACAAGGGCCAGATGTCCTTCCCTCCCAGACACGTGACAACACTTCTGCAGAGCTGCTGTCTGCTGATCATTTACCCCTAAAACAGCAGGTTTTCTAGAAGTACCCCTGTGTCTTGCTTTCATAACTACTGCCTTCTTTATGCCATGCCCATCACGTCCCTTCTCTCCTTGCTCCTCCCCAAGGAAGCCAGCATGTTTCCCATTTACACCCTGAGCTCGGGCACCTGACCAGTACAACGTCTACAACTCTTCTCACCATATCCAGATGGGCAGGTTTGTGCTACATATAGAAAAAAAGGGATGGTAACAGTTATAAAGAATGTTGTTTGTTTTTATTTTTGTTTTTTTAATTTAAAGATAAACAAAATGTGAAATAGATGCTGATTGGTAGCAATTCGGTAGTGAACTTACCCACAAGCAGGGCTTTGTTGGCCATGTATTACAATGTACCTTTATAACACATATTAACATGTACTCTTGTATCTAAATGGGTCTATATGATTTGGTTCTTAAGACTGGCTGATTGTTTCACTCTAATTATATTTTATGTCACTGAGAAAAAGCTCCTATTTACTCTAAGCCACCAAAATTTTAGGATTTATCTCTTATAGAATCTCTTGCTACCTTAATTAATACATGTTTCTTTCATTCATATTGTTTGTTGGGCATCTAATATGTTTTAGGCACTGAAGATACTACAACAGAAAAGACATGTAAACAGCCTTCACCAAGCTTACAATGCAGGAGACAGAGATCTAACATAAGTAGACAAGCAAACAAGTGGTGATCAGTCCTTCGAAGGAGGCATACAAGCACTGATGGCAATTACTGTGGAACCTAATTTAGACGAGGCTATAGGGGAAGGCCTGCGGAGGTGATGTCTGGGCAGAAATCTGAAGGTCCAGGGTGAGCGAGTTACTTTCCTCCTTTGTTTGAGCTGCTCTGTAAAAGCTGCCACTGGCATAGGATCAGGTGGGTGCTCGTAGGTGAATCTTAGAAAACTTAAAATACTGACCTCCTGCAAAAAATGTCTTTGTGTTACACATGGATGAGTGAATAAACAAGTTGTAAAATCTGTATTTGGTGAAAGCTCCCTTAAAATTGAAATAATTACATGTAAATTGGTCAAAATTAAACTTAATTGAACATGCCACATTTTATTTTAGTGAAATTTGTATTTAACACATGTCAGTAATATATGTACTGATCATTTCACAATACTTTTACAGACTGTTGATTACAATTGCTAAATGAGCATTGCGGTATGAATATTTAACATTTTGCTCATAACAAAAAGAATTCCACATTTTCTAAAATAATTTACAGCCACAAAATGCTTTCAATCATTTTTCTCTCATGAATTACTGCTTTGTTTTGACATTGTATCTTTATAATCTTTTCTTTAATATTCATGTCGCTTAAAATCTCCCACATATACCCACTATTAACTTCCCAATTTCGAGCCCATTACCTGTGACAGGATGTTCTTGTACTGGTAGATTCCATTTAGTTCTGAATCTTAAAGGATAAAGTAACTTATAATAATACTTATATTCTTTTGACAGATAAAATATGATCTAAAAACTGAATCTCTCATTAAGACATGTCCATTTTGAGAATTATTATTATATAAATGATCATTAGCATTATACCTATATTCAGAATTCATGATTTAAAAATATCAAATTTTAGTCTTATCTTGAAAAGCTTATCTACCAGCAAGAAGCAGATGACATAAAATAAATTCATGGAACACACACACTTTTTACTCAAGGTTGAAGGGAAGAATAAAATGGATTTGCGACGCTTCTTTCTCCATCTCTTTGAAGAGTTAGTCCTCCCGAGGGCATTTAATTTTTTTAAAACACAGACTACACAGAAAGATTAAGCTTTGTCAAAAAAAAAATAATCATTAGGAGTAATAAAATGTCAGGCCTCAAAGTAAGTGTCTTAGTGATAACACTGATGAACTAACAGCATATTGGTACAACCAATATTCCACACAAGCCACAGAGTAACTAGTGGGAGTGAAGAGGGGCTAACTTTATAACTTGGCTTTAAAATGGCTGTAACATTTCTAACACTATCCACCAGGTAGACAGCACATAGTGATAATAAGTGTAAAACCCAAGCGATCTGGAAATAATGTGTTGGCCTTTGTATGTTCAATATATTGACAGACTAAGAAAAGGGAATAAGAAAACCCCAATTTAGTCAGTATACTACAAGGTATCACATATTCTCTGCTTTTCTTCTAATCCTTTGGGTTTTTTTTTTAACCTTCGTGTTTGAGCCTAGAATATGAAGATAGTTGCTGGATGGAGATTCATTGTCTTTTAGCCAAGAGGTCTGGAAACAGAAATTTGGAAGGATGTTGTAAATAACAAATAGAAATTAAGGAAGAAGGGAAGAAGCTAAAAGGAATAGCCTAGGAAAATTTTTTAAAAGCAATTTGCATACTTGAACCATTAATTTTGTTGAAAGCAACTACATCAGCAGTTATTAAAATCAATTTGAACCTTTAGTAAAAAAAAAACACATTTTCTTAAAAACCAAAATCCCAATTTTTCCCATGTAATTACTCTTCCCACTACTATCAGTTATAGCACAGTGAGGGAAAAGCATATTATTGTAACACAATTTTCCTCTTATTTCTTTGAAGCTAGAGGAAGTTTTAGATACTCAAAAAAGTTGGTAACCTAGAAAACTTTTTCCTCTTAATAAGAATATTAAATCTTCAGTGCTCACTACAAAACTTCCCCCAAAGAATGCAATGTGGCACATAGAGCAAATGGAATGTAGCATTCAGAAAGGTTTAGAAAGTGCTGGTCAGGGAGCTGGAAGTTAGAAATATGAGCTTTATAATAAAAATGATAAGACAATGCCTTCAAAGTCAAAACTGTTGATCAAGGTTTTAATGAAACACAAATAGAGTGTGCTCATCGATCACATAAAAATGATTCTTTTAGAGAATTATGCATGTTTCGTAAATATTTTGCTTTTCTCCATTATTCAGTTTCCTATCTAAGTGAGATTAAGCTCACACAGTAATCTTGTTGTTGCTTGTCACATTTTTCTCCTTGGTAAAGTCTTTCGGGTAGCAATATCTATGCTTGTGGAAACAAGTAAGGGCACCAGTGAAATACAGTATCTCACCTCTCATTTTAATTTAGCTAGCAACTTCAAAGTTCGGCCAAAATAACTGGAATGCAATCTCCCAGCCCTCCTCAGGTTAGAGATGCTCAGCGCCAGCGTCCGCATGGTTGGTAAGCAGCCCCTCCTCTCCTTCACAGGCAAATAAATAGCTTGACTGTCCTCCCTAGAGATGTTCCAAAGATAAATAACAGGGGGAAAAAATGGAAAAGACAGTGAATATATAGACAAAAAATGAATAAATAATATATAATATTTACATTCAGGCCTTCAAAGCCAGCTTTTGATCCTTGGGTTAGAGCATTGAGCAGATATAAAACAGTAGGTTGTCTCACTTCCTCCTTAGTGGGTGCCACTGTGGGCAGGAGGGCTCCACCCATCAAAGAGACAGGGAGAGGTACCAAGATGGATAAACTCAAAGACATGGAGGAATTTGACAAGAAGGAGACTCTGGCTTACTCAACTTTTAAAACTATTGGAGCTTGTCTCACCAACAGAGAAAATAGAACCTGAAATATTTTGACCATCTATCCAGCTGACTAGAAAAAAAAACAAAGTTTAAAAATCTATAGTTCTTGATTAATACTATAATTTACCAGAAGATGGTTACCTATCGTACTATTCATGTAAATGTCATATGATAAAAAATAAATCAGAAGTGTTTTATGGTTCAATGGCTGTGGAAAAAGCTGGATTGAACAAAGTGGACAAATTCTTTACATAAAATTCTTCAACCTTTGACATTCTGCTCTGTGTTCCAAATACTCAAGAGGAACCTGGCACATGTGGTTTCCCAAATTTATTTGATCTAGGCCTCTTTGATTGTAGAGCACTCCCAGAGTGCAGATAATAGGAGAAAAGAAGTAAAAGACATGAAAACATATGAAGGAAAGTGTAGGCAAATACCATTCTGGTCTTGCCAATAAATTGATATTTTTAATATTATTTCCCCTACAGACTGTGTAGAATTTCACCCAACTATACTTATCTTGTGTTTTCTGATTTTTTATTTCAAGATAGCTAATCATGCCAATAAAAAGACCCCTCATTTCATTGAGACTTTAGCTCCGAACGATGCTCAATATTTCCAGGATGTGTTAGAGAAGAAACCACAATAACGAGCTTTGTAGCTATCTTTGGCATCAGCTTCTTCTCTTCCATCTAACACATGTCATTATATAAGTTATTTGGTTAACATTTGCGCTGCTGACAGAACAATCCAAATTGGATACCATAGCCTGGGAAATGACCTTAGACAAGAGATGAGCAAAACAGCAATTTCCTCAGTCTCATACGGCAGCAATGGAGAAACGGTTGCTATCTCACGCTAAAAACTAATTTTCAAAATCAGAGGGGCTGTAGAAGTGTAACCTTTTGAATTAATAGTACTCTTGACTTTTCATGACCCTATGCAATGACAGGAGGACTGTGTCAGCACAAACCTATCAAAGTTTCTACTATAATTTATAGGTGGGTGTGGAGGAAGCAACTGCAAAAAACAAATAAAACAAAACAAAGGCTATTCAGTGGACAGGACAGGTTTCCTCCAAGGAGATGGCAGTATGTCCACTTTAAATGTACACATAGTCATTAAGGTTAAGAATAAAAGCAAATCTCTTCTTCGGCCAAGTTCTTTACTTAGTGGAAGAGAAAGTAAAATAAATAATGAGCCTACAGAGTTGCCTGAGGAAATGTAGGTACATTCTTTTGGCCTTGTTTCTAATTTTTATTTTAATTTGTTTTGCGAAAAGAATTATTCTTTTTCTCAAGTAACATTTTAGGGGCCATTCCTATTTAGGTGGCACTGCTATTTTTCTTAGCCTCTGTGACCTGAAATTGTACTGTGTGAATGTAGTGCCCTTTAAAATGCTCTGGTAAGTTCGAAATAGAAAAGCATGGGGAAAAAAAAAAAAACCTGAGGAGCATGAGGCACAGAGTTGTCTGCACTTTCATTTTGATTGATTCTGTCATCTTTATTTGTACCCAGTTTTTGAATGCCTCAGAATATATGCATGTCATAGTTGAAAAGATTTGTACTGTCAGAGTCTCTTAGTATGAATGTTAGAAGTAGAATCTCTTAGCGATGATGGGACATTGGGTTTGATAGCCCCACTGCCAGCAGAGAAGATGGGACTCCACTTCACACGGCATTCAACAACCAGTTCTTTTTTTCTAGAATATTGTTTTCAAGGACAGGTTCATGGCTTCAGTGACTCTGGTTCATGACCACAAAACTTAAAAATAAAAAGTCACAAGAGAAACTTTATCATTTCCACTTTATAGATGAGAAACATATGCAGAAAGCTGAGTTTGACATTCAGGTCTCTCTAGCTCCCAATCTGCTTTCACTGCCATCAAAGTGTCTCATGTAAATGGAATTGGTTGATTGACTCAGGCCGCTTTCATAAGACGCATTGTAAATTCTAAGGGTCGTCCTTCCCTCTCTTCCTCCCCTTTTCCCTGTCAGAATTTTGTTCTTTCTTCTCTTCCTTTTCAGCAACCAGACTTTCTTGGAGAAGGAAAACATTATTGGACTGAGCTTCTTTTTCCCTCAGTAGATACAGATTTCTATTCAAACTTTCTATGGTTCTTATAAAAACTCACTCATCCCATCTTTCTCTTTGTTTGTTAAGATTGTTTGACATTTTGCTTGATTTTGTGTCATTTCTCTCCTACATTTTATATAAATACAAAAGAAAACTTTTTTTTTTCTTTTGGTCTAGAAATTGCAAGACACCCTCAGAAGTTAACTGAAGAACCAGTGACCTGGTGCACTAATAAAGAAGATTTTCTGAACTTATAGCAATTGCGGCTATAATTGAGCCATGCAGATCACCCTCTTCCAAGTTCTTGCTCTGTCTCCTACAAATATGAATGCAACTATGACCATTGCACAGAGAGCACCAAGCGGCAAAACCACATAGTCTGGGCCAACAAGAGGCTTAGAGTTCATTGAAAGTCTTCATAATACACTTCTGGTTACTTCTCTCAGTAAAAATAAGTAAAGATTCACTGTTTCAAGCAGGAAACTCCCAAGTTTAGGAGAAAAATCCAAGTTATCTGTGATAGGATTTACGACCGGTTTCTTGTATCTTAAAGCCCAGCCTCTTCCTCAACCCATTTCCCCAAAACGCTACAGGAGAGTTCAGATTAGCCCAATTTACATCAGGTGCTCTCTCCTGAACCAATCAACTATGCCCATGAGCTGCAATTGCATTTCAGGATATTTCTGCAACGATCAGTTTGGAATAAGAATGGACATTTTTTCAAAATAAGTGCTGTCCCAGAGCAAACTCCTCCTTCCCTTCCCTCCTCTTAATATTCCATTTAGGCCTTCAGTGAATTGATGATCCCCACCCACATTGGGGAGGGCATTCTGCTCTGTGGAGTCCACCAATTCAAATGCTAATCTCATCCACACTCTCACAGACACACCCAGAAATAGTTTAAGTGGGTACCCTGTGACATGTCGAGTTGACACATAAAATTAACCATCACATATATGACTGTATCCAGCAGTTCTATTCCTAGAAATTATATATTTAACAAAGTAGTATCTGCATGTGCCCTAAAAGACACATAAAAATTTATTCACAAGCCCAATCCCATCTGATCTCAGAAGCTAAGCAGGGTTGGGCCTGGTTAGTATTTGGAAGGGAGACCACCTAGGAAGACCAGGTGCTGTAGGCATAAAAAATAAATGAAAAAATAAGGGATTGTAAGCTGACAAGGCTCTTGCAATCTGTGAGGTCAGCTAAGGGTTGTTTCACCTACAAAAATATAATAATAAAATAAAATAAAAAATTTATTCACAGCAGTATTACTCATAATAGCCAAATATTGGAAACAACCTAACAGTCTATCAACAGTAGTCTGTATAAAGCATGGTATGGTGTGTGTGTGTATACTATATCAATGATTATATGTAATAATATAGATGAATCTCGTAAATATAATTCTGAGACCAGCCACAGTGGAATATATACTGTCTGATTCCATTTTTATCAAGTTCAAAGGAAGACAAAACTCCTCTCGGGTGTTAGAAGTCAAGATATTTAGTACCTCTGAGAGTAGGGAGGATTACTTATTGGAAGAAAGCATGAAGGAAGCTTCTAGAATTTTATTTCTTGGTAAGTTTGATGGGTACATAGGCATATTTATTATAGACATTTGTGCACAACTTGTTATATATACACATATATATGTGTATGAAAAAACTCTATACCTTAATAAAAGATAAAAAAAATAAGCTAGAGACCTAAGATAAGGACAGTTCATAAGCATTAAAATTAATGACTAAAATAAGTCCATGAGCATGAAGAACAATGAAATATAATAATAAGCAACAGCTGAAATCAGGGTAAGCCCTTGCTATAAGTCCTAGAAGGGCTCTAATAGGAGTAAGAAGTGTGAGACAGTTTGAAGTGCAACTGGGTGCTGAAATGGAGATGAAAGGAACCCTTTCTGAGTGCTGGCAGGCAGAATCCTAGCAAAAGGGCAGATTTACAAATAAAATACAGCTCTGCAAAGAGGAGCTACAGTCCTAAACCAAAGATTTGGCAAGCCAAACTGGTTGAACTCTAGCTTATCAGTCACAACCATAAGCCTAGATAACATGATGGAGTCTAACTCTGTCAATATGAAGGATGTGTAGTTTTATCCACATGCATAGATATGGCATATTTACAGCATTATTCTCTTACTCCTGTTGTTAAGTGATAAGAATGGTTCAGAGAAGTTTCATGTTCTTTGGGAAACTTGATTATTCTATTGTTAAATGATATTTGTGCTGGAAGCCCTTCTTCAGAATTGTATTTTACGAGCCTTTCATAGTCCTTCTACAGTACTGGTTTCCTGCTCCCACCGCCACCCCCACCGTATCTCTCTCTATCAAGAAACTCTTTTTTCCATTAATTAAGTTGAAAATTTTTATGTTTATGTGTTGGCCATGGGTATCATGTGCGTACTGAATAAAGCAAAATGGCTTTTATTTAATTCAGTTTCACAAAGATCAATATATGTCTACCATATATTAGATAAAACTGAGCTTTAGGTAAGGGTTTAGCCCTAGAGAATTTCTTTAATTTATTTACATGGCCGCTCAGATGCTCCCTGAGACTTCGATGTTTTCTGAATTTGTATAGTTCTGTTTCCACTTTTAATAAATTTGCCTTTCATGTCTGCAGAGCTCATTTCAAATGCAATAATCAAAACAGAAGTCAAATATAATTCTCTAAAACTTTTGCTTCTAGAAGGTATATTTTTTAACGTTTATAAAATTGTTGGATCACATTATTTTCTTGCTTAAACTCCTGCTTATTGAAGTGAAAGAAAATAGAAGAATGTTGGGATTATTCTCTGTCAACATGTCATACTTGGCACCACCTCATCAAGAACTGTTAATCATCTGAAATTTTACCCTATTTACAAACTAACAAGTTGGCTCGCCACAAATCATTAGCAGTTCATGGAGGTTGAAGGACACAAGATTCCTGGGTCAGAAACATGGTATAGAAATAAGCATGAGCATTAGTATATTTGCATTTTTTCCCCAGTCTCAAGTCTCACAGGGAGACATTAATGGGTCCAGAAAGACAGATGCATACAGAGTTTGCATTAGAAGAGAGAAAACTATCTTTTATAATTTGCAGTATGTATTCTTGTCCTTTGCTCTAGAGAGAGCCTTTTTTTTTTTTTTAACACAACAGTAAGCATGCCTGCTCTTTGCTTTGGAGAAAGACACTGTCTCTTCAAGGTGTTTGGAATACAAACACTGAAAGGTAGTTCAGAATAAGAGGGCAATTAGTGTTGCTGTCATTAAGACTCACAAAAACATTAAGAGACCCATGGAGAATGGTTTGTCAGCAATACAAAGAAAAACTGGTAAAAAATCAACATTCTGCTGATAAGGGCCAAAACTCCCTTAAATTCGCCAAGTAACAAATAGAATTAGAAGAAAAACTCCATGAGTGAATAGAAGTGATTATTTCATATTTGACAGATCACTATTTTTATTGAGTGACTCTATGAATAATATATACCAAGCAATTTGTGCATGAAGTAAAACCGCCTCAGGGATGATGATGAAAATTGCTCCTCACACTGCCCTTTCCTCTTCTCTTCCACATCAGGTGATGCACCAAAACCACACAAAGCATCAGGTACTCAACAGAGATTATACACGGAAATCAAATAAGGATTTGTCAGAGCAAAGGATATTGCCTCAAAAATATGAGGTCAGTATTGAATATCTGCACAAACAATACAACCAATTCTAGTCCCTAAAAGTGCCAAGGTTAAGCACCCCCTCAAAAAAGAAAAAAAAAAAACTCCTGTTGTCCAGCAGCTCTACTTTTAGCCTCTCGAAAGGTGCTATGCTACCAAAGCAGACCTTCTAGAATCAAGCTCTCAAACTCATCTTAGCCTTGTAGGAAGTGCAGTGTTCTTCTCCAGCTAGGCCATCCCTCTAATGTAGAGAAAGGCATGTCAAGAAAGGGGTCTTTGAGGTCAGACGCCTATCTATATGTTAAATTTTATTTCAGTTTCTTAAATGCTTGGTGACATTGGGGGTGCTATATAATCTCCCAAGTCTTTATTTCCTTTTCTCTAAAAAGAGAAGCATACTGCCTCGTCGAAAGATACAAAGACCAGAGAAGATAAAAGACAGTTGTGTCAAAGACCTACACCGAGCAGGTGCTGAATTTCCATTCCCTTTGTTTTGTTATCTCACTTGTGCTGACAGCTCTAACAAGCTCTCTTCTTCAGCTATATAGATGAGGTTGAGACTAATGTACTCATTCTGAAATAGTAAATTTTGAATCTCATATTTTGCTCTCTTTTTTTCCATTTAGTTTTTCTTCCATCCAGTTGGCCTGCATTTTCAAGCAGAGCTGTTTCATCCTGTTTGGACTCAGCAGCTGCCTTCAACAATTATGTCACCTCCAGCTCCAAAGCTGATCTTAATTTTTTATTTTTTACTATTCTTTCAACAGGCCTCCTGAATAAATCCTTCTTTCTGAACATCTTCATAAAGTAATGGCCCAGATTAAGACGTTGATGTGAATCCTCATTTTAATTATGTTATTCACAGAAACATTATGCCCTTTTCAGAGTGTGGCATGGCTCATTTAAAAAAAAAAAGTGATACTGTGGGTTATTGAAAAGGGTATAAATGAGGCAGATTAGAGGCTGCTTATCTGCTTCCTCTGACACCAGACTTCATTTGAAGCTGCTTTTTAAAAGGCCTCCTGAATATGGTGATACCTGTTTGAGTGTTTTCTTCCATTTTCCCAAAAATGTTTTATGTCATGTAAATTTTTTTCTCCATTCACAGAAAATGTATTTAAATAAATTTCCTCTCTAAGTGGGCTCTAAAGGCATAAGAGGGACATTTTCAGTATCAGAGAATGTTAAAATATTAGAGGCAACCTTGTAAGAATCTGGTTCAACTCCTTTATTTTACTAATTAGGAAATTAAGAAATAATGTCACTGAAGGAATAAGAGGCAGATCTTGGAACAAAAGAGAAACGAGATGGCCAGGTCACTGTGCCTACCATTTTTATGGAGACAAAAGCAAATTCAGTCAGACAAGCAAGGTGTGAAAAAATTACTATTATGAGTTCTAAAAGAGGTTTTATTTTATTCTGAGAATGTTATAATCAGAGACTCAAGAACATCCAAGTCCTGAGCTATTGTTCAGCTTTCTGTCCAAGGGAACTATAGGAAAGAAAGACTAGTCATATAGGGAAGCAGGCAGTTATTCATAAGCAAACCAATATTAAATACATCAAAGTAGGGCTTTTTGGTAAAAGCTAAATTGGAGTATGTGACTCAGACTTGAGCCTAAGAAGTTTCTTATCTTTATTTGAACACAAACTTTGTGTATACCCAGGACTGGGCCAACATATCATGAAAACCCAGGAATCAAAGGAACATGAACCCTCCTGGATGCTCAATTATATATTCAGAGGAAAGAGAAAGGGAGAAAGCAGCCAGGTCAGGTTTCCCTAAGAGAGCAGAAGAAAGGGTTACACATAAGTACTCACCACTGAACCACAGTTGTCCATCCCCCACAGCCAATAAAACAGGATCCAACCCATGTTCCATGCTCTGCCTAGTCCATAATCAGCCCTCTCTTAGCAAGGACCTAGTAAGGGACAGGGGCAGAAAAGAAGAAACAGAGCCTAGAGGCCAGGAACATTCCCTTCCCAATAGTTGTGCTGGAGTAACAAATCACAGGTTGGATACAAGATTTCGAGAAAAGCAGCCAAGTATCATCTTTATTTGATGAGGTAGCTCTGAATATATTGGATTAATTTAAAGCAGCAATGCTATTAAGTACTCTCATTATTCACAAACAAAAGGATCTCCTCTGTGATTAGAACCAAACTCTCATTCCATTATCAGAGCTAATAAAATGCTCTCTTAAGTACTTCTTAAAATTATTTTAAACTATATTAACCTGTTAGTTAATGAATCTAGCCAAGGCAGAAAATGTAAAACCTAATTTTAAAAAGAAAACTCTTGCAAAAACAATCTCTTCAACTATTCACAGAAATCTATCAGTAGGTTTCTACTGTACCAGTTGTGAATCAGGAAAAGATTTCATATAAACCCCAAGAAGGAATTTATCTGCTGAGATAGACACTCCATAGTCGACTGAAGGCCCAATTTTATAAATAATAAGAGCCTAGTAGCCATTTGCTGATAGGGGCATCTCAAATACTTTGTACACAGAGAATAACTTTAGATTGAACTCTTGGCTTCTCAAACTATGCCAGCTCATTTACATCAGCCGAATCAACCAATGGACTAAGATCTGCCCCATACAATCATATCTGCTATTTAATGATCAATCGGGATGCCTCATGCCAACCAATTAGGACTCTGAGACTTGAATCAATCAGAAGTGTAGGGATTTATAACCTCATTTACATGAAACAGACCTAACTGAGAATCTGGGTAAGAACTTTTGCAATAAAAGGTGACTTTTATTTTATTTTATTTTTTTTTATTATTCCCTTTGTCTTGGCAAAACACAGTTTAGGTTGCTTTCTGAATCAGTGTCTCCCGAGCTGCAGCTCCTTTCACTCAAATAAAAGCTTTTTATTCTTGATTACAGTCTAAAATCAATTATGGTTTACACAGTTAAAGAAAGAGAGAGAGAGAGACAAAGGGGACCACTAGGGTAGAAAGGTGGTAAGACCCCAGGTTCTAGGCTTCCAGCTCAGCGTTTTTTTATTTACACTTCACAGCCTCTGCGTGCAAGAATAAAAGCACAGACATTTTTCATTGTTAAAATCATCAACATTAAGGTCTGCTGCAGATACACAGGATCCGGTCTGCCCAGAAGCAAAAAAACAAATTAATGATCAACCAGTCACAGTTGTGACCTTTAGTTTATGAATGTGTCACTACATTCCAAAACAACTCTCCTGCAAAGTGATCCTCAGAACCTTCTTTGCTACCATGTCAAAACAAGGCTACCCAAACTAAACAAATGTTGAATTAGCACATTCAGAAGCTATGACATCCCAAAGCTACCAGAACATCACTAAACATACATTTCGAAATTTTCTATGTTCCAATACTAATGTTAAGAAGACATCTGCCAGCCATCCTAACAGTGCATTCAGGAAAGAGGCCTCTACCGCCCCTTAATTAGAGCAAGTTGAAATCAAAATCAGATCATTTCTCCTCTTCCCTCTTGCCATTGAACTGTATATAATACAGACATAAAAGATGGACCCCACCCAACTAAAGAATAACATTAAAATTTGAAGTGAGCTGTCAAGATGGGCGAATTTTTCAGAGCCTGCTCGCCCAAGCAACAAACAGCTGCTGTCACAGCCATCGACCTGAGGTGGAAGTCAAGTTCCATTGGCTGATATACTCGAAACTAACTGGTTCTGTTCATTTTTTTTACATAAATAAACTACTCCTCAGGCACCAAGAGGAGACCTGAGAAACAGTGATCCCTAAACTGCGGTGGAGGTCTCAACTCCAAAGACTGGTCTGAAAAGAGATTTCCTTTCTCAGAATGCTTCTTAGTTCAAGAAGCTCCAGAAATCATGATAACCTAAAACCTGGGCCTCTGCTGTGATTTTAACCTGTTGTTTTTGGTATTCTATCACTTCATCTTCGCATGATACACTGAAGTTCATAAAACTTTTCGATACATATTATCTGAGTTTGGATCTCACCACAAGGCTGTGGAGAAGTCAGAGAAGATATTATTTTCCCTTTTATAGATGAAGAAACTCTGACATACAGAGGTCAAATGCCCCCATCTCCCAGTTAATAAGTAGCAGAGTCAGAACGCAAAGTCAAGATGCTCCAAATCCAAGTCTATTGCTTGATTCCACTGTC
The DNA here is from genome assembly GCA_004027375.1 of Macroglossus sobrinus. Taxonomy (NCBI): domain Eukaryota; kingdom Metazoa; phylum Chordata; class Mammalia; order Chiroptera; family Pteropodidae; genus Macroglossus; species Macroglossus sobrinus. Next base: position 59,657 of record PVKZ01000410.1, read on the forward strand.
ACAACCTCTGAAGTACCACACAGCCTAGTCCTGGACTCTAGAAACCACAGGAAAAGTAACTGGCAGCCTCTTCTCCACCCTCTGTTCTCACCGGTAGTTCTGGAGCAGCGACACAGGTGGTCGTTATAAGGCTCTGAGCAAGGCTGCAAAGTTTGAATCCTGATTCCTTAATGCATTATGATTTGAGACATAATAATCTCTCTGTTCCTCAGTTTCTTCTTTTTGCAATATTGAAACTTTTTGTAATTATAATATTAAATTCAAGATAGTATACCCACCAGTATATTTTCTTCCAACAGTATGCCATCTCAGCCTTCTCCCTACCCCATGAAAGTTGTAAAAGTCACTCGGCTACCACATGCCAGGGTTTATCATTTTTTTCATCTGTGACATATGTCATCATTGCCAGACAGGCAGTGGGCGATTCAGCTCCAAAAATACATTTTAGAATTTGTTTCCCATGACCACTTCTTATGCCAGTTGTCACTGATCAGGCTCCCAGGAAAAAAGACTCTGAGATACAGATTAGCATGCAGCTGGTTTATTGGTGAGTAATTTGGATAAAAAAGGGAAAAGAAACAAAACTGGTCAGAGAGAGAAGTTGGACTTCAACACATTGCAGCAGAGACCTGAGTCAACCCTACAGAGACTTTGAAAGTTGGACTGGCCCTTTTGAGAAGTCCCAAATTGAATCTAAGAGCCAGATTTTTATCCTTCTGCATAGGCTTCTAATTAAATACAGGTCTGTCTCTGAAGAGAGAGCTCAATCTTGACCAAGATGTCAAGCAGAATGAATTATCAGAAAACAATGCTTCTGGCAGCAGGAAGAATGCACTTGAAATAGACCCTGGGCTATGCACCAAAGCATCCGCTACAAGCCTAAGTGTGTAAATCAATCTTTGAATGATTAGATAGATAGATAGATGATAGATAGATAGATAGATAGATAGATAGATAGATAGATAGATGATAGACAGGTAGAAGTATCTTTGTGTCATAGGAGTATTGACACTGAAAGTTTCAATTATAAAATAAAATATTAGCAAATTGGACTATATCAAAATTTAAAACCTGGGTATAGTTAAGGATAGCAAAGATAAATAAAGAACAGACTTAGAGAAGATATGTGCAGAATGCATTATAAAAGGTTCATTTCCAGAATATATAAGGAACCAATGTTAAAAATTCAGAAGACAAACAACATCAGGATAAAAATAAGCAAAGTATATGAAAGATAATTTATACAACAGTCAATGTAATGACCAACAAATAAAAAAATGTTTAACTTCACTAGTATAGAGAGAAGTGAGTTGAAAACAATAAAGCCCCATTTTGCACCCACTCTAAGTTCAAAGTTACTTACAACATCTGACAATGCTTAGTGCTGCCAAGACTGTAAGTAAACAACTCCCTGTGCCATGTGTGTTAACTTGTGCATTGCTGGGAGAATATAAACAGGCAACTTGAGGAACAATTTAGCAGTATATATAAAATTAAAAATGTGCATGACAAAAATGCTAGCCATTTCACTTCAAGGCTCAGGGAGGGTCTTGTACATAAATATAAGGAGACATGAACAAGGATTTTTATAGCAATATTGTCCTTCAAAGAAACAAATAGATGGAAACAGTCAGATGGTTATCAATTTAAAAATAAATAAATGTTGTTTACCTACAAGATGGAATGTTCTACAGTAGTTCACACCAATGAACCAGCCTCTTACATATCAACGAATAAATCTTATGAACACTTCCATCTGGTCCAGTAAAGAGAAAGTCCCAGAACTTTGCATGCTCTAGTTGAGGCTCCTTCTCAATCTTTCACTTCCAAGTGACACTTAGCCTTGCCACTCCTGTTGCCCTTGACACCCTCACAATTCATCTCATTTTGCCCAAGACCGCCTAACCCACCCCTCTGCTTTCTGCTTTCCAACTTTTCCCCATAATTTCCTCATCATCTGTCATAATACATATTTTACTTATTTTTTGTTTGACTGTCTCCATAAGTACAGGTTAATTTTTACTGTTTTGTTAATCTCTAGCCTTAACACCTGCAATCGTGCACAGGATACTGTAGGCAAAATAGGCATTTCTTGGATGAATAAATAATGCAGAATATAAAAAACAAGTTGAAAAATAGAATGAATAGTATGTACAACCCACGTAAAATTTTAAATATGTTCAAAACAATACTACATACAGGTAGCTAAAATACTTTAAAATGGACTGGAAAAAACATTATAAATTTCTGATAGTGATTTTTACTGAGAAAATAATTATGATAATGGGTTTGAGGAAGGAAAACAAGACTTCAGCTTTATCTCTAATGTGCACTTTTTTACATAAAATCAGAAGTAAATATGCAATTTTTTTATTTTACAATTCCGTTTGTATGTTTAAATTAAAACAAAAGTAACCTAAGTGAGAAAATTATAATTTACCATCATTTACATATGGTTGGGCTAATATTCCAAATTTCAGAAGCAGCACGCAGTAAATAATGTTTCTTAATGATATTTCACCAGGACATAACTTCCAACTGGCATCGCTGTTAGCTTTATAACCAAGTGTCTAATAGACAAAATTCTTCACACTAATCAACTAAAATTTTTAAAATGAGCTTGATCGCTTGCCAGAGGGTTAAAAATGGCCACACTAAATGCTGGGCAGCTTTCTCAGGGCATCGTCAGCTCCAGGAGGGCTCGGGCTGGGAGAGTCCTGCAGTGCTTTCTCAAGCTCCAGGAGGTGACCACTGCCTCAAAGGTCCAATGCAGGCTCTGAAAGGCTTCTCATAGGTTCCCACTGAGACTCAATCCTTAACCCTTTCAGGGTACAGGTGTTATGGTGGTATGCTTGGGTTTACTTCCTCTTGACAAAAGAGGCCAAGTTCAAAATCCAGTCATAAATACAATCAGCTCTCTGTAGCTAATCCTCAATAAAATCCACCTGCCCAGAACTCTGTGGCTCTTTGGACTGTCCAGGTCTCAAGAATAATTTCTATCATTCATCACCAAAGCAGATATGTGGTCAAGGATTCAACAACTATTCTCCACCAAGTACCCCTTTACTCCACAGAGACCCTATATCATGAATTAGATACCTATTAAATACATTTCAAGAAAAAATAATTTGCAATTATTTGTTGACCAAAGGATAAAACTGAAATACATAAAAGTACATGGAAGGAACCAGAAAACATCAATGTTACACCAACCCACCCAAAGCTGAGAACTCTAATATTTTAGTTAATCAGCCCAAAGAGGAACAAATATATGATTTCCATCAGGTTTTTTAAGACCCTGAGCTCAGCTCCAGAACCCTACCACTAGCTTCAAGAAACCTGACGTAAAGCTCGTTGATCTGGACTTAATGTCCAGAGTAAGACTAAAATCAAATCTAGGGAGGGGAAATTTAAGTAAATTGCCTTCTATTATACTTACTTCTTCCTAATATCGGAATCTAATTGCTCCTTTACCTCTTAGTACACTACAGCTTCGCACTATGAAGCCACCTCCAAGGGGCCTGAAAAGGATCATGTCTGTTGCCTGGTACATCACCAAAAAAGTCACATAACTCTGGGGAGAGGATTATCAAAAATCCAATCAATGCAGCGTTTTGTTCCTTCAGTGCATGTAAAATATCCTCAGACAGGGAGCCCATTACAACCTCTGCGCACAGAGACAGCCTCTGAGAATAAAAAATAAAATAATAAGAGGTCAAACTGTCAAGCTGTTTTGAACCATATTAAAAAACACATATAAAAATTTAATAACCGTTCAACCACATAACAATTTTTAATAACTGTTGCTCAGAAGATGCAGACAAATGATCAATAGGGCTCTTTCATGTTTGCCTGTCTGTCTCTGACAACTCGCGCCTCTGTGGGGACTATCTTTATCTGTAGAACTGTTCCACTGAAACTACTTCAAAAATTATTTCACAGATAGTCCAAGCATTATGCCCTGACTTGATAATCAACTGAGTATCAGCATCAGGGAGTGAATGTCATAAATTAAGTGAATAATTCTACCAGAGTGCCTTCTATCTCAAAGAAAGAGAGTAAGCACACATTTATAGAGTCAACAAACAATAATCAGATAAGCTTGAAAAATGCTACATGTTTTTCTCCCTCATTACACAGGAGCTGAAGTGTAATTTTGAAAAAAATGGCATGGATTTAGGTAAGCGACCTCCAGCAATATAATTAATCAAGATAAAGCGTATAGGAATTGACAGTCTTTTTTGCTAGACTCGAAGTAATAATATTTTGAGTAAGCTGAAGGCTCATGATTCCTTTCTCTTGCCCGGAGGCTACAAAGAATGCTAAGCCATTTATTCTCTAATGAAATTTGTAATACCAGAAAAGACTTTTCATAAAAGTAACGTTGACCGAAATAATACGATAATCACTGACAGTAATACACTCAAGTTCGGATCATGTTATAGTCATGGTTGTGAATTTTCATGGATACTACGATGTGTTTCCAACCTACCACACTTCTGAACAGCATTTCACATTTGCAGGATGGCTAAGTGAGGCAGGAGCTGCAGAATGTGACAGAGAACTGTTTGGTCCACATTGGGGTGAAACACATACATGTGTCAGGTCAGATGAAGTGACTACAAGCATACGGAGTTCATCGGGAAGACGGGCAGAAAAGCCAGGTTTTCCATCCACCTACCTCACTGTGCACAGAGTGAACTGGATTAGCACTAAAAGTGGCCCTTTTCAGACCCTGAGGATGTGCAGACACCAGGCTCATGCAAGCGCTCACAGGTGTCTCTGCTTCCTCAAGCCTAAAGACAGTGTTCCTAGAAGGTAGCACTTCAGACATCTCAAGTGCTTAAAGAGAAATAAGAAAAAAAGAGGAAAAAAACTGGACGGAGATCAGTACTCACTTATTCCTGGTACTGGTGTGTGATGATCTCGCTGAGCTTTACAAAGCCAGTGAAGGTCCCAGTGGTGACTGTGTGTGAACTGGCCAGACAGCTGTCTCCTCTCTACAAAGTAGTGCTCAAAGTGATACAGGACAGGGCAAATCCCCCAAGTGCGGGGAGCGCAAGCCTGGCACCGAGAGAAGAAGAGGGTGGGTCCTTTGGCTGAGAGAGAGTTCAACACACATGCCAAAGTTAGAGTCAAAAGGAAAGTTAATTAGAAAAGGGGTGACACTCCTTAGAGTGTGGTCTCCCCTCAGAGACAGAGAGGAACCAAGAGAGGTTTGGAAAGTTAGAGAGTAGGGGCGTGTTCAGGAAATTCAGTTTATATATCATCTTTTATTTAGTTCCTGTGAGTTATAGTTTAAGATTTTGTTAACCCATTTCCTTTGATATGGACACACAGTGAAGAAGGAGAAGAGTATGTAGAGTGAAAGGCCCACTGGCAGTTCTCCGCCCCTAATCCATAGGTTCCCCAAGGTTTTAGCCATAGAGGATGAATGATTTTATTTTGTGCAGAGCATGACTTAAAGACTCTTTTTTTCCTGTTTTCCCTTCACACTGTGGGGAATGGATTGTTAGCAATGCCAGCAGGTGTCCTTTGTTCTGCAGGTGTCCTCCTGGCCTGGCAGCAGAACTGATCAGTATATCAGTCTTTAAATGTAGCTTGATTAACATTTTAATTCTCTTGCTTCCTCCCTACATTATAAGGAAGTGAAGACTGGAAACTCCTTAGCCTAGAAGAGGAACAAAGTTGGGCATGCCAAGGTCTAGAGGCTCCTCCGAATAGTCTAGAATCAGAGCACAACTGCCAGGAGCTGGCAGAAACCTTGGCAGATGACCTTTGGAAGGAGGAGGCCAATTACTTGTGCTGGGAAGAGAAGGGTCTGCAGAGCCAGCTCACTTGCCAGAGTTAGAGCAAGGCTTTCCATGAATATTCCAGGGGCCCTACGAGTAGTTTAAATCTGCAGGCCTCATATCTCAGGCTATTGTTCCCAAATGCACTTCTCATAAGCCTCCAAAGGATCAAGGGTGTCTCTCCTTCTAGCTGGGGAACTCAGTAATATTGCTTCCTCCTTTCCACCACCACCCAGCTGCCCGCGTACCCAGATTTTCATCCTCCTGAGCCTGAAAGTCTCAGCTACCCCTCATTCACCTCTGGCAGGAAGCAGGCGGAAGAAGGGTTCAGCTTTCTGTAGCATTAAAGTCAGTATATCCCATGGTGAAGACAATTCCATAGCAACATGGCCACTGGAATGATTTCAGAGTTATCCCAGGTAAATTGCTGCTTCCCTGCACCCCCCAGGCTTCCCATCATACCCATTAAACAGGTTATTTTTACCAGCTAGATTGTGTGCTTCCTGAAGGTAGGACCATATTATTCATTTTCATAGCTCCTGGAAACTTACAAGAGGCTCAAGGAATTATTTAGTTGAGTCCTATTCCAGTATTTTTCTGGAAGGATATCTAAAAACTGGTAAACATTCGCCTCAAAGAGAGATTCCAGGAGTCATATGTGGACGGACAAGGGGAAGGAGAATTTTCCTTTTCATCGTATACTTTCTGTAATGTTTGAATTTTTTGCCACTTTGTGTATGAATGTTTTTATAACAAAGAAACTCACTTTTAGTTTTATTCATTTGGCACATCCCACCTTCACTGTAAGATGCAAGGAAAAAATAATGGGTTTTGAAGGTTTCAGTCAGAAAAGTTAGCAACAAAAACCTATGGCAAGAAAGGAAATGCTTTTCCAGAGTCATGACATCCCTCCCTCTTCCAAGGCTGACAGGTCTAATTAATCGTGACAGTCTTTCCTCCTTGGCCCAGAGACAACCTGTCAGTCCTTCTCAACCCAGCATACCTGGCAGTTCTGATGAACTGACAGAAGCTAACCTGTGATACACCGTCCTCTGATTGGATAATTCAATGCACTGACAGCCCTCTTTGAACTGCAACTTAATAGCAATGAATCTAAGTTAAAAACTGAAGAAATATGCCCAGATGATGTCAGAAAGAAAAAACAGGTGTCACAGAACACAGTGGGATGTGAGGGATCAAACGTGAGGGGTGCAGTGCTATAATCAATCTTCAGAAGAAAACTATCCATAAAATAAGAAAAAAAATTTTCCAAAGACAATGCCTTTAGCCTGTTTGGATGGCTGCCTCCATGCTTTGATGCATTTCTATCTGGGGCAAACGATTGCCTGTCACTGAAGCAGAATGCCTAACATAGTCAAATCCTCACACTGCAAAAAAGACCCTGCCCTAAAAGGCCATCATTTCACCATTTCTATAGTCATTTCTCAAACTCCGTGTTGCAGTCTCATCAGAGACCCCATAGGGTGTTAATAAAAAATAATCATTTCAATATGTTCTGTTAATCCCCTGATGATTAAAGGCATAGAAATGCTTTGGAAGACAAATGTTTACTACTGGGAGGCCTCAGCTCTCTGGAGGTGGCACAATTCATCTACTAGCTGAAATAAGGCACTCTTAAATCTGCTGGAAATAGAAGAAAATCACATTGCAATCCAATTCCAGTATAAAGGAAACGGAGTATTTGTCTAAGAGGTCACGGTTGCCCCAGCCAACTGGTACAATTGGCCAATGGCGTGAGGTGCTTGCGTGTTCTTCAGCCAACTGAACACCTGCTAAGTGACCTGAACAGTTTTTAATATTGAAAGAGGAAAATCCTCAATATATTCAAGGTGTTAAATTCAGATATTCATCTAGTAAACACCAACTATGTGTCAATATTTCTTCTATCCCTGGAATAGAAAAAGTACACAGATTTTGGAACAGTAGCTGAGACCAGAATGCATTTCAAGGTCGGGAGCCGATGTTAGCTTAAGCACAGACCTTATAATTTGCTCCAGGCATAAAATTGCTTTGTTGTGCTTTAAATTTGCAGCTACCAGTAACTATAAGTAGAGAGGGTTAAATTTGAAGGATGCATTTGAAAATATTACTTATTAAAGCTTTTTTTTTTACTGTTGTAAATTCCATTTCCATTTAAATGGAAGCAGAAGCAGATAAATTGCTTTCATGATGCTCTTCCTATTTGTGTTTCTATGGAAATGGATTTTTGATTAGGATGGGGAAAGCTAAAATCAAAAGTCTTATAGGCAGGCAGAGCATAACTGAGGGTGCTTTATTGAGCAGTTGGCCAGATTACATGCAATCTACGGTAACATAATGTTAAAGTGGCCCGAACTTACAGAAATAAACACTCATGTCCCCATTTACCTCTCCCAGAGCCAATGAACCCTTCATTTGTTCCTGAGAAAATCTTAACTGGGGTCTGTCAAACACAACAACCCTACTGCCTTGACCTACAGATCCTCACTACTTGGCAAAGTAGCCCTCACTGGGTCTTGCATTTGAATAGTTCTCTTAATTAGATCCCAAAATATGATATTTGCCCTAAAGTACGTGTTTAAGAGAAATGGAAATTTGGGGAATGTTATTGAGAGCATACGGACTAAAAAGAATACATACATACATACATACATACATACATACATACATATATACATGTATACATACATACAGCTGAATTTCAAAGAGTAAAGAGTAATTTGGTATCACTTCTACTTTTACATCCCAACCATTTCTGAACTCACATTTGAATTAAAAATAAGTCAGATTTATACTCTCTATTCTGTGAAGAACTGCCATACAAAACCTGTAACTAAAAGTTTCCATTGCACAAACCATGTCTGTCAGCTGCTATCAATTTTCATACCCTTTTGACTTCAAAATGGCTAAGAGTTTGACAAAAGTGCTAAAATAGCCTCACTTATGACAGAAATTTTGTATCTGTGGCAGCACAAGAACAAACTGCACTCATATTTTTTGCAAATGTTCCATGCTAGGGAATGTACCTGATAAACATTCGTGAAACAAAACTAGAACAATCTTGATCTAAAATAAATCTACATAATTTTATAAAATATTAAATGACAATTCAACCAAAACAATCATATATATCGAAGTCTATTACAGTATTTGAGATAGTAATGTTGATGTTATTCTCTTAGCTATTTGACATGAAAGATATGTTGCACATTATATATAAACTCATTACCTCTAAACTTCTAGATCATCATAAGAATGAATTTGTATGCTAGCAGAGACTGCCTAAAATCTCTCTGATTTCCTGTTTGAAACACCCTACTAGTTTCTCCATACTATAATTTGAAAAGCTAGCAGTTAGGAGGAACTGAGTAATTGATCACACAGGACTTAGAATTTCTTTTCTATGTGTATCATGACTATAAAGCAATAACCTTACAGTACTGCTCAGGGTGATAATTAAAGATAAAGAAGGAAAGAAAGAAAGAGAAAGAAAGAAGAAAAGAAGAAAGGGAGAGAGGGGTAGGTAAGAAGGGAAGAAGAACAGAGAGAAGGAAGGTAAGAAATTGAAGATCACTGAGCCAATAATTATTTTGGGATAGAAAAAAATGCAAGTAAACAGACACTAACACTGATCAATTCTCCTTTCGTGTACTTTTCATAAGAATAATGTTATTTTACATTACTGGAGAGAAGGTGCAAATAATTGAGAAGTGGCAAATAAGAATAGGTGGGAAGAGAAGGCGAAGAGAAAAATTCAAGAAAAAAAAAACTACATCAGTGTCTCTTCAACATATACTAGTCACTGGCATTTCTGCTGATAGGCAAACAAAAGGCATATATACCAGGTCAGATGAAATAATGCCTTTTGGACAGTGGACATAGAATAAGATCAGTTCAATGACTGAAAAAAAAATAAGAAGAGTCAATAGAGTTGTACAAAAATGGAGCCACACTAACATTTGGAACAAAATATACAATTGTACATTTCAGATCATGTGTTAAAACAAATTTATAATAAACACATATAATGCCCATTCATTTTGTGTCTTGGCCATTGGGGGAAATGAATACTCAGCAGACTAAAAGAACATTAAGGAACTTGAAAAACTCTTTTGAAATACAACTTTTCTGAAGAGGCAACACTTCCTTAATCTTTCTTATTTTGTAGAAAGTTTTTCAATGTGAGAAAGATAATATAGCCATTACAAGTTGCTGACCAGATGTACCAGGTAAACAAATAACTGGCTGCCTAAAAACAAAAAACAAACACCTGAACTTTGTGAGAATAATAGATCATTGAAAGATAGCCAAAGATTCCATTACAGAAAACCAGAGACTACTTTCATTTGGAAATATGTAATACAACTTCTTTCAGTCCAGTCCCAAAGTAGAATGATGCTTAAAATGTACCTTCCCATGAAGCATTCCTTAATGTCCTTCCCTGGACTGTCGTCCACACAATCTCTTTATTCCTTCCTAAACTGACCAGGACGCACTGGTGTCTTGTGAAAAAGCTATTGATATTCAGGGTATCCTATTTCTTAACTCCCTTTTTCTAAGCGGTATAGAGGAAATGGTAGTAACCACAGTGGACAAAGACAAAGAGAGAACGATACGTGTGAGTAATACTTCACACCTCAAAGAACTAGAAAATAACAAACTAAAACTAAATTTAGCAGTAGGAAGAAGATAACAGAGTATAGCAGAAATAAATAAAATAGAAAATAGAAAAACAACAGAAAAAAACAATGAAGTTGGGTTAAATTTTTAAAAGTTAAACAAAATTGTCAAACCCTCTGCTAGACTAAGAAAGAAAAAAACTCAAGTAAATAAATTAGAAATGAAAGAAAAAAATATAACTGATGACCAGAAATTTTAAAAAATCATGAGATTATGAAATGTGGTATGTTAACAGACTGAATAATGTACAAGAAATGGATGAAGTTCTAGAAAAATACAACATACCAACCTAAATCATAAAGAAATAGAAATATAGATCTGAACAAATCTACAGCTAGTACAAAGATTGTATCGGTAATCAAAAACCTCCCAAGAAGGAAAAGCCCAGGCTCAGACAGCTTCACTGGCAACTTCTACCAAACATTGGAGGAAGAATTAACACCAACCCTTCTCAAACTCTTCCAAAACACTGAAGAGTAGAGAACACTTCCAAACTCATTTTATGATGCCAGCATGATCCTGAAACTAAAGCCAGACAACAAAAACACAAAAAAACTACAGTTCAATATCTCTAATGAATACACACACACACACACACACACACACACACACACACACACACACACGCACGCACACAATCATCAGCAAAATATTAGCAAACTGAATTCAACATCACATTAAACGAGTCATACACCATGACTAAGTGGGACTTATCCCTGGGATACAAGGATGCTTCAATATACAAAAATCAATTAATGTGACACATCACATTAACAGAGTGATAGATAAAAATTACACGATCATCTCAATAGATTCAGAAAAAGCATTTGACAAGATTCAGCACCCTTTCATGGTAAAACTATCAATAAACTAGGTATAGAAGAAATATTCTTCAAAATAATAAAGGCCACGCGTGACAAGCCCACAGCTAACATCATACTCAATGGTGAAAAACTAAAAGCTTTTCCTCTAAGATCAAAAAAAAAAGACAAGGATGCTCATTTTAAATACTTCAAAATTTCTTCTGTCTGCAGAAGGCAAATCTTTTCCCCTTTACACATTCCTGCACTGACTTATATGAAGTGGGAAACTTCTGACCAAACTTCCACCTCCTAGAGAAGTGCTCCCTCCGGAGGAGACTTTCACTTATCTCTCCAGATCATTATTTACTCAGATAAAAGCACCTGAGTTGAGGTGAGTTATATTATGCAGGAAAACAGAATAGAAAAATAGATGACTACTACTGATGAAATACTGAAGTATTACTTTTTAGGATTCATTTCTCTATCTTTCTTTATAAACCATTGCTATTCCTTGTTTTCAATTTTGGCATTTCCAGCTGTAAAATGCATCTTAGAAGAATAAAGATTATTTGCTTGTTCCCTCACTATGACGGGTTTTTCCAGGAGTGATGAGAAGTGCGTGGGAGTTCAGCCTGCTTGCCATCAACAACCTTAATGGCTCACGTGGTGCCTAGCTCTGTAAGTTAGTCAAAAGTGAACAGCCCAGCTGTCAAAAGTCACAGAACATTTGGAAGGCTGTTCCTTGTATTGTTCCTGGGATAAAAAGCCCATTCCTAAAACTTATCCATTATATTTTCTCAGTTCAATCCCATAGAAACTAATCTCGTAGAATCAGTGGTCCCTTGCAAGAGTCAGCTAGCCACATTCCTCTAGCATTTACACTGTGTTGGTCCTAAAGAACCTACTTCCTACACTCATCCGTTCCTGACTATCCCAGTTCCGGGGCTGTGGGAGCAGGGAAGCTCCACAGTCTGTATTGCTTGGGAACTATGAATTCGAGAGGGCAGTCTCTGCCTGACCAGGTTTCTCTTTCTGCAATTCTGGGACATGTGATCAATCCAGCAAGACTGGTAGCTAAGTGAACATGCAAACTGATAATATAACATCGTGGTAGAGAGAATAACGACTCCCCAAAGGATATTCACATCCTTATCCCCAAAAACCGTGAATATATTACCCTACATGGCAAAAGGGACTGAGCATATGTGATTAAGCTGAAGCTTTTAAAATCAGAGGATTATCCTAGATTATCTGAGTAGATCCAATGTAATCACAAGGACTCTTATAAGATGAAGAAAAGAAGGTCAAAGTCATGACAGGAGATGTGGTGATAAAAGCAGAGTTTGCAGATATGCACTTTGAAGGTAACAGAAGAAGCCAGGAGCCAAGGAATGTAGGAGGCCTCTATGTTCTGGAGCAGTAAGGAAAGATAAGGAAAAGGTAGGGAAATGAATTCTCCTCTAGATCCTCAAGAAGGAATGTAGTCCTGCTGACCCCTTGCTTTTACTCGCTAAGAACTATTTTGGACTTCTGACCTCCAGAACTGCAAAATAATAATTTTGTGTTGTCTTAAGCCACTAAATTTGTTAAAATTTGCTACAGCAGTAATAGGGATCTAATATAGACATCAACAACACCTTCTTTCTACACCCACAAAGATTATAGGTCAACATTTAATGTGTCTTCCAACCAAGTACCCTCTAGTCCCAAAAGATGGTGAGACAGACAGATAACTTCTCTTTATAACACTCCTCACAGAAGGTGATCTTCCCTAATTCCCAGGTGCCCTTATTGCCTTGGCCAGAGTCTCCTTAGTATCTGGTGTAGAACCGGCACCTATCTAGATCTGGCTCTTTTCCAAGCTGAGCTTGAAAAGATCATAACCTGATTCTCAACAGGGCCCAATTCTGCCGTATTCCTTTTTCATCTTGCTACCTCGGGGAGAAAACAAGAAAAGTCTTAACAGGTAACTCATAGCATCTGGTTACACTATTTCCACTTATCTCACAACTGAGCCATTGTTCAAGGAGCTTAAAATATATTGTCATATTTGTTACTGAAACTGTCATGGTCTGGGAAATGTTTAACAACTGGAGAAAAGAAAGGGGCTGGATGATATAGGGGGCTGATTGGTAGCATTGGTCCCTTTCCAGGTATAAGTGTCTCATCATGCCCAGTTTCAAGCTGTGACATCAGTGAACATGGAGTTGGGAAGAGAAGTACAGTTATATAGGATTTCCATCACAGTGATACAAAAATAAATGCAAATAATCTCAGGAGCATAGAAAATAGTAAAATACAATAAAATAATCAGGAAGTGGTGAGTTTTGACTATTTTTAATAATTTAATTGCAGGTTTATTTTATATAGAATAAATATATATTACACAGTAAAGTATTTTATATATTAAAGTATATATTATATTTTATATAAGAAAATATATTATATATAACTTATTATCTTATACATAAATAAATATGTATCTTAACTACATAATAATTAATATATTATATATTGATATCAATTAATGTGTCAATATTAATGCATGTTGATTATAATTGATATGTTCATATTAATTAATATATTGATATTAATGAATTTTTATTAGTTAAAATATTATATGGTAACAATTTTATATATATATAATTTTTAATAATGTCTATGTTTAATAACTAAGTCAAAAAATTTTTGAAAATTCCAGAATCAGCTCAGCTCCAATGCACCACTGAAAAACAAAAACACTGAAATAGCTTTATCCTTTTACTAAAACCCAGCAATAATGTTTCCCAAGTTTGGAGAGTTAGAAAGTAGAAAAGCCGAGATTTAAATCCAAGCCCTCTAAATTCAAATTGTATGTCATCTCTTCCGCAATTTGCTATTACATCCTGAGTTGCAATATTTATCATTGTAAGCTCTCCACCAGCATGATCTCTGACCAAAGACTTCTAAGATAGAAAAGTCTGAAAAATACAATTTCTCCACCCTCCCTCTTGGAAATTCATGATTAATATTAGCATGTGATGTGTTATAAAAATTCTTGACATAAACATACCTTGCTAACTTAAACATAATTGGTGTTTCCTGTGTGTGCGTGTCCACCTCCTTGTACTTTCTTCATAATAGTTACGGTGGAATTCCAACAGCACTCATACTTCAGGAGGCCCACTGTACAGCACATCCGCCCATTTCACACGAGTATGCTTGTCTCCCTCAAGACTGTTGGAGGCTTATGGAAAGAAGAAATTACACTCTGAACTACCTTCTCAGCACGTGAGGGCTTAACACAGTAGGGACTCTGTCCAGGGTTTTTGAAATTGAATCAAATCAAAGAAATGGCAGTCAAGAACAACAGAAATACAGTGGCGTTTCCCTGAGGTGGGTTCCCTTTTGCATGATACAAAGACACTTTACTGATGTATTTTAATTCAAGCTCCTAATTTCCCCAAGCTATCATTATTATCTCCACTTTATGGATATTGAGCCCAGAAAGAAATTAAATCTTACCTAATAAAGAACTGTTTTAGATTGTATATTCTTCAGGTATAATTTAAATCAGTTAAGCAACAGAGAGAACATGTTGGAATTCTCAAGTGGGAAGAATATGAATTTAGCTACATTACCACAGTACTTAGGGGCCACTTCTCCTATTAAGATTAGATTTTAAGAGTTGAGTCATGATCCTTAACATTCCTTAATTGACTATCAGTCTAACCTACAGTGTTTCTGGCTGTTAAATCATATGGCCTCTAACATAACCATTAACTGCACTCCAGGTATTTATCAGTGATTATAACCCCAAACTCACAGGCACGGAATATTTATCAGAAGCTTAGCTGAGAGACGTAATAGTTATGGAAGGTTTTCCGAAAGACATATAACAGAATGCAACCCATTTCTTATTAACTCCATCTTTCTCATTAAGGCGAAATCTAAAGAAAGAGATGAAAATATATTCATGCCATATCATATTGTATTACATATTATACTATATTTTATTATATAAATAAATAATGTTTTGTTTTGTTTGCTTAATAAAAGAAAAGCTTCTACCCATGTTAACTGATGAGTTCTCAGGAGGTTGTGGCTGGAAGCCCTCAAAAGCTACTCTTGTTATACACTTGAATTATCAAATTTTCATAAAACCGAATAAGAACCTACTCATGGGAATAAAAAAAAGTCAAATCTGTCCATCACCAACAGATGGCATCAGCAGTCGCTTGCATAAGTGTCACATTAGACTAAGTAAATATAAAAAAGGCTCTTTGAAACTTTTTTAGTTGTAAATAGGGGAACTGCCATCTCAT
The DNA here is from genome assembly GCA_004027375.1 of Macroglossus sobrinus. Taxonomy (NCBI): domain Eukaryota; kingdom Metazoa; phylum Chordata; class Mammalia; order Chiroptera; family Pteropodidae; genus Macroglossus; species Macroglossus sobrinus. The sequence continues at coordinate 75,236 of PVKZ01000410.1, forward strand.
TCCTTGAAGCATTTGTGTCAAATTATTTCCAGGTATCTCATCACTCCAGTTGCCTGTCTCATATTGTGTGCTATAAAGGTAAGTGTGATTGCAAATTTAAAAAAATGTATATAACAAGAAAATTGACAGTCACTTAATACTAAACTAGAAAATGTTTTATATGGATAAAACAACTAAAAAGATCTTCTGTGAGAGTGTTTGAAATGTGTTTGAGAGTTGGCTGAAGGAAGATTTTAAGAGAAACGTTCCTTTGTTCATTGATTCCATAAATATTTAGTGACACCTACAATGTGTCAAACACTATGACATCCAGTTCCTACAGAAAGAGTTTTCCTTTTAGTAGATTTCAAAGCCTTCTATTATACTTCTTTCCCCTTTATTTTTATTTTATAATTTTTAACTTGTTGACTCATTTTTAATTTAATAGCTTGCATGCTCACTTTTTGTTATTTTTAACTTTTTATTAAAGAATAATATTCATATAGAAGCATATACAACTCATAACAGTTCATGTTTTTGAACAGTGAACACATTTGTGATGCCAGGACTCAAATCAAGACACAGAAATCTTACCAATACCCACAGAAACCCATTTCTTGCTCCTTCCATTCACCACCCTTCTTCTCAAGGGTCATCATTTATCTTCATCTTTACAAGCATAGATAAGTTTGCCTTTTTTGTAATTTTCATCTAAGTGGAATCATATTGTACATACTCTTTTGCTTCATCTGCTCAACAGTCTATCTGAGAAATTCATCCAAGGCCGTGCTGGTAAAGTTTTAACTACTGGATGATTTCAAGCTATCAGCATGAAGTCACTGACCACAGAATGGGGAAGTGAGCTGGTGCAAGCCAACTCCAGCACAACACTGAATTCATCTATATAGATGCAGGTTCATTCTCATGATTATAGTGCCCTGAGAGTTGCCATAAAATGATATGTGCCAATGTATGGTATCCTCAAAGCTTAGGTCTAAGAAATCCATATGAGAAGTAATTACTTGGCTGTATTTTTTTTTGTTGCATATTTCTAGCTGTCTTATATATTAATGAAAGCAGAATCTGGAACATTTTCGCAAACATTCAGGAGGTTTATTTTCCAGGTTTTTATAAACTAAATCCAACTGTTCCATAATCATAGGTCCCACTTCTCACTGGCTCTTAAATGCATTTTCACATTAAATGATTAATTAAAAATTCCATTTTTGAAAAAGTGCCTGTAAAAGAACAAGCTGAATTGTGAGCTATGACTCCCACCAATTTCTTTATACTGGTGAGCTCTGTGTACTTGAATCCATCTTCACTAGGTCTAGGATGAAGCATATCCCATTTGTGAAGGGAAACTTTTTATTTGTAACAAATTATGTGATTATTATGGCACTATAACTATAACAGTGAATGAATAATTTTATTTCGACAGCAAAATTGTTTTTGAAACACTTGTTCATATTACTGCATAATGTTCTTTTGATGAAGATCTACTGGAGAAATTTCTTTCTGAATTGTACTAATTGCATCTCCCTCTGTTTGCACTGACTGCCAAAATCTTAAGGACAAATCAGTGGTCCACCTCTAATGGAAAAACAAGACTCTGCAGCATGCATTTTTCATTCAAACTTCATTCTCCTGCACCCATTATTTCTTCTCCATTCTAATTTCCCTTTGTTCCATTTTCTTCAGGCAGTTATTCAATTTTTTAATCTTATATTGTCAGTTAAGCCATCTATATTAGCTATCTACTGCTAGGTAGCAAATCACCCAAAAACTTAAGAGTTCAGAATGGTCTTTTGGGAGACCTCAGTCCAAGTGTCAGCTAAGGCTTCAATCAGTTGAATTTCACTGAAGTTGAAGATTCTACATTCAAGCTCACTCATGTGGCTATTGGCTAGAGACCTCAGCTTCTCTCCATGTGGGCATCTTCATAGGGATGCTTACAACATGGCAGATTTGGATTTCCCTAGAGGAAGAAGGAGCAAGGGAGAAAGGTGGAGGCAGGAAAAGACTGAGATAGAAACTCCAGACTTTGATATTCCTGTCTTGGAAATGACATGCCATTTTCTATGTATGCTGTACCAGACCAACCTGGTTCCATGTGATGAAGAAGTACACAAGGTCAGGAACACGAGGAAGTGGATTCGTTGTGGGCTGTCTTGGAGGCTGGCTACCCCATCCTCCAAATATTCTCTGAGACAATGTGAATTTGTAAAAGTGTCAAACATGCCAGTGGGAAGGGAGAGAAGCTTTGGATAACTTTACTATAAGTGTAATTTTATGTCCATTCACAACTTATCTAATGGACTAATGGCTCTTAAGGCAACACAGACACCATACTTAGATAATGTGGAGGAAGGGGTAATGAAAAGAAAGAAGATTAATTATTTGGGATTTTAACTGATCTTAGCAAACTGATGAAGAATAACAATGGAGATAATTTTTATTATTTTATAACAGAAAATTTCTACCCTATATATGCATTAACTAAGATGCTTTTCTGTTTTAAGTGTCAGAAAATTAATCCCAAATTGTCTTAAGAAAAAAGTGGGGTAACCTATGTATACTAACCCATATAACTGGACAGTTTTGGTGAGTGGTAGGGAGTAAGCCTGGCATCAAGTACAGCTGGATTCCGGTTCACTTTCTTTTTCTCTCTGTCTCTTAGAGACTTTCAACCTTAGTTGCAAGGGAGCCTAGAAAAGTGGGTGTCTAGCAGTTTTATCTGCAGCAGTGGTTATAGATGATGCCCCACGATTTGAGGGATTCTTTCACATCAATTCAGCATAAGCTACTGTATAGGGCAGCCCTAAATATTGACTTCAGAATGCCTCCCTTTGTAGCACTGTTGATTAGGTGATCAAACATTCACTTTCAACACCTTCTGTCATGCTCCTTTCTACAACTAACACTGGAAAAATTCATCTCTTTCCTAGTCCCCCATGCAGGTAGTTGTGGCCAGAGTTTCAAGCTTCTAGGAAAGAGAGAAGAGGTGCTGCTGACCATCAACTCTTCCTTCACCTTGTGCACAAACATTATTGACACTACATCTGGAGCTATAAATCCAATTCAGGCACCATGAGACAAAAAACATGAACCCAAAAGGCAGCAGGAAAAAATGAAGGGGTCCACACAGGACAGTCCTGGTTACTGTGTTGATGTAGCAAATGCATATTCACTGAGAGTAATTATGTGACATCTAAAGAGACTGAGAGAGCTTGCAACATGCCTCAGAAATTACTCCCGCTCTGGAAGGGAGAAATAGATTGAGGATAAGTGATCAGGATCAGCCTGTGCTGTATCCTTTCATCATCTTATCTCCAACCATATGCTCAGGAAATTGTAGCTCCGGGGAAGTACTTATTACAGAAAAGAATAAAACAATCTCAAATGCTGGTGCCTTGAGGAAGGATTGGCTATCCAGATATCATGAAGCAAAGCTGAGCATGACTTAGCAAAGTAGTACAATTATAAAAATCATGAAACGAAAGTTTGCTAAGGATAAGTGGTTACCAAAATGGCATTTAAACCCCTATGTGACCTTGCGTCAAACAGAGCCTTCACAGAGCATTGAGTAGTGGACCTAAGTTTAAAGAAAGATCTAACGATTTGGGGGAGGACACAGGAAAAACAATAAAGATAACTGGGTTTGGAAAATATCTCATTTTAAAAAGACTAAAGAAATTGTGTTTATTGTGCCCAGAGAAAAGAAGTTTATTTTATGCTTTTAATAATCATCTCCAAATTTAAGATGTGCTCTTACAACAAAATCGGAATGATATTCAATTCTGCTCTTTTCCTTGGGAATCAGAACCTCATAAACACATTACTCGGGTACGTGTCTGTTGTCTTGCTTCCTAGGGAAAATTATTCTCCCCGTCCTTGGGATAGAGTGACTCACCAAGATGTAATGAAAGCATCTCACTTCACCTACAGGAGAGTTTCTAAGAAATCAATCCTGTGTTTCTAAGAAGCAGTCCTGCTTTACTCTAGAGAGAGTCACCATGTTTTGTGTGCTTTACACCATTGAAGATAAAAGTCCAAAGAGAAACAGTGAGCCGTGGAGGAGATGGAAAGAATGATTAGGAGATGAGAGCACATCTGATACAGCCCCTGACCCACTTCAAAACAGACCCGGGGCTGAAATAATGTGTGAATTCAAGTTAAACATAAAGAAATTCCTGACGATGAACATTGTCAAACGTTAAAATGCACCACAGAGATACAAGTTATTTCTCTTGATAAATCCTTAGAAACAGACTTAATTAGGATTTAATTAGTTATATCTTACCACTTGGAAGATGAGTAACCTAGATGGTTTCTTCTAGGTTTTTTTCCTCATAATTCCTTATTTAAACCAAAGAAAAAAAAGTATTATGTATTTATATTTTACTTCCTTCCAAAAAAGGTTTGAGGTGACTTATAGGAACACATATAATATTACAAAAAAGAAAAAAAAAAGAAAAAAAAGAACACAAATATTCAAGTGGAATGGTAAGATAAGGTTAAAAAAAAAAAAAGAAAAGTAAGGAAATATGTTGTCTTTCCCTTTGCTAGGAGAGGAAAATCATGTCAACACTCCAAAGAGAGCCCAGCACTCCCTTTTCTCTCATAGGCTGTCAGTTTGTGGTGGTAAATTCCTGCAATGGAGTGACCCTGAGAAATTAGTAAACTTAGTCAAACTGTCAACAGTACTTGTGAAAGCACCTTCCACTTCCCACCTGTCACTGAAAAATACTCAGAACTCCAGTGCTCCAAAAGAACAATTAATCCGGGCGCCTAGACACAATTCTCCATTTTGGCCTGAGAACTAATAAGTAAACCCATAGACTCGCACTGCATGACGTGATCCTCAGTTCTCAACAGGGTCAGGCCAGGCCACCAGAGGCCACCCGATATGGTCACAAGTGCCCACCTTTTAGTTTATCGTTTCACAGGTTTTCCTTTATATGTGTCACTTTCTTTCAGAGTGAGGCCCTAATAAACAGCCTGCCCTCAAATGCAGACAAATGGAACCAGGCAATACTCAACAATCTCTTTATTTTTGTTAAAAAAGGGAATAAATGAACAATGAATCAGTTTAAAAAAAAAAAAAAACCTGAATGATAGGCATGTTAATTGCTGAAATAATCACAAAGGGCAGGAGAAAACCGGGGGTTGGCTCCCCTGGGCTGGTATTTATATACCTGAGTGTCACCTCAGATCCTTTCAATCCTTCATCCTCTTTCTCCACATCATGTCTGCATCGGTCCCCAGCAGTGAACTGGTCACCAGATGCTCCCTAATGCCTGCTCCTGGGGTACCCAAGTCACAATATTCCTCATTTGAAATGCTTCTCTCCTCTTTTCTAATTATCTCACCCCTACTCCCTTCTCCAAGTCATATTCCTCCCACAAGATCTCCTCCTTGTCCAAAGCCACTTAGCCTTTTCACTGAATCCCTATAGTGTTTAGTCACTTCCTCACAATTTAATACTTACTCTGCTATTGCCTTGAATATTTCCTTGGTTGTTTCATTTATATATCTTCCCAAAAGCATCATAAACTCATCGGCATTGGATCCCCAGGATCAGACACTGCCGTGTGTTTTGATTTGGCCCATTTAATCAGGCCCAGCAGGCCCATCTCTTTGCTGTGAACTCCATATAAAAATGAGCAAGAATGTTATAGAGGAAATATATGTTTTGGAAACAGAGACCAAAATGTGCAGTCATCTTCCTTCTTCTTCTCCACTCCTTGCCTTTTCTTTACTATGAATATTAAGTGTCTAATCCTTTTAATGCTAATGCTAAGTAGCCCAAAAGTCAGCAAATCCATCAGAAGGGAAATGCTGCTGTACTCAACGGGTCCTGATGTGCTGGGAAGGATGCCAGTGGCTGAGGCTTTCACACGGTTATTTTGCAAGCACATCGCCAGTCTTGCCTGAGCTCCTTCTGCCTCTGGGTCCTGCATCGCTGAGAAGAATGCTTACCTAGAGATGACTCAGTTCCCTTTGGCAATGTCCCCATCCTTCTGCAATGCATTTCTAGCAATTTCATGATAGCATACCTTTCATTCTCAATCTTAGTGATGGGCTGTACAATAAAAGAAGTTTATTTGTTATCTGCCTAGAATAAATGTCAGTATTCTGAGAATGAATGACTTTTGAAAAAAATAATTAATAGGAGCACATGGAAGGTTAAGGCTTCCTTCAAAGAATATTAACTCTGATTTAAAATAAAATCTGCTGGTAATAAGTATTAGGTGTATCATTTTGTCCCCTTCAGAAAAAATAAACATTTTGATCCTCAAAGTTTAACTTCAAAGTGTTATGTACTCTGAAGCTTTTCAACCTCTGATTTTTTTCCTCTTTGATTCACTGAGAGTCTTGGCATATGAAGTTTTATATTAGTCCTCGTCCCCAACTGCAGCAATATAGACTTCTAAGGAAGAATTTGGAAAAGAGAAATACTGATAAAATTTTTGCTCAAAAAATTATGTAAATATAAAATCTGCTTGTTTCATAGCTTCAGAAAACAGTGACACCTAATTCTTAGGCATCCAAGAGGCATCGGCTCCTGAGTCCTTACTGAACTTCAGCTATGAGAACTTCAATGTTCTACAACTATGGCTACAAATCTCTCTGCATCTATAGCAAATCCTCCCTCTTACCTCGTCTTACAATTTAAAAAAAAAAAACCTTTGATCAACCAAACGTCAACCCTTCCACGTATATTCTAAATCCTAGTTCTTCCTTCTCAGAAATCTCACTCCAACCACTATATGTTCCCTTACTACCATTTCCCATCAACATTTTAACATAATAAATTTACTCTAAAACAATATAAAAGCAATTACTTTTCCCTTTTGCTTTCTTCTTTACTTCACTCTAGACAATCTCATCCACCCAGTTTCAAGTACTTACGTCTTCCAATATTATACCTTCAGCCCAGCCTCTCTTCCTACACTGACTGCCCTATTGTCATGTCTATTTGCACATCTCACAAGACATCTCAAGCTTGTCCAAAACTATATTAGTGATTTTTGTACCATTACTACCCCTCCTGTGTTCACTATCTCAGGTAATAATGCCACCCATTTATTGAAGCCAGAGGCCTGAAAGGTGATCTGTCACAGCCTTATCTTTCTACCTTCCACCCTCAAACATTCACCTATTATTGCACATTCTACCTTTTGAATATTGTTCAAATCAGTTCACTTCTCTCCATCTCCACTGCTAAAAAAGGAGTGCAAGCTACCAGTACCTCCCGATCACTATTTCTTCAATAGCCCCTGAAACAATGAATTTCCTCATTGTCTTGTCATTGAGAACTGGGACCCAAAGATGAGGACTTAAAGATGTAAAGAACTCCTCGTGGTTGGAAGAGCCACAGATAATTGAGGGCTAGACACCCCTACCAGTTATTAAGTGAAATCTGAATTGATTCTGTTGCATTCAAACTTGGTTTTAAAGCCTAGTTATTAGTAGCAAGTACCAGAAACACTTGAATGTCTAATTTTTAAAAAATATATAATCTCAGTCTTATAGTAATATGATAATACTAGAGACACTTAGGATCTCTGATAAAAGGTTGTTTCCAAGGAGTCATCTTATCTGGGTGAATTCACTAGAGAATTTAAAAGATACTGAGGACTAGGAACCACCTTTAGAGATTCATTTGTAACCGGCCCGAACATTAGGATTTTTATCAGCTTCTGGGTGATTCTAATACACAGCCAAGATGGAGAATCACTGTCCTAGATGAGACACATGTTTAATGACAAGCCTTAGGACCAACGATGTCTAAAAAGCAATTTAAAGCTTGATAACTTTCCCAGATCAGTGTAGGCTCCATGCCGAGGAAGTTTGCCTTTAAGAGTGTATCCGTCTTCAAGGCAACAACTTGTATTAGTCAAGTAACTATCTAGTTGAGAACAGACACAGAACTGATGGAATTTGGTGGCACTCCAGTTTTGCTGGAAATTACTGATGATAATAATAACATGGATAAGTAGAGATATACTTTTTTTTAAGTTCCTAAAAAGTACAAATATAATAAATAAAAAACAACTAATAAAAAAATTCCAGACTGTCTTGGCAGCCCAAGATTGGTTGTCGCAAATCCTCCACACAGTCTCATTTTCAAACATCTAAGCAATGAGGTATCACCTCCAGAATTTAACTTCTTTAACTAAGTACCTGCCCTAGCCATCAATAAACATTTCCTGATACTCATTCTAAAAATGGATTTTTCATCTATTATAACGGAATTACAGTCATAAAAATTTATCCCTGAGATACTTTAAAAGATAGAAGGCCAGATTTGTGATGCAAAAGGAAACTTGAAAACAGAAAAATCTCAGGCTACAAAAACAATCCAGTCATGAATTAAGGACATCAATTTCATAAAGTCCTTCTCATGATATCTATTTCATATCACTTTACAAGTTTTAAAATATCAGTGCCATCTATTATAATGAACAGTGTGAAAAACTTTTATTTTAATGTATGAATAATTTAATCAATTGTACCTGTCCTCTGCAGTGCTAAAAATATTTCTTCACCAGGGCTGACATTCACCTAGTATACAGAGCTCTCAATGCCACAATAATCTCCTGCAGCATTCGCTCTTGTGTCACACCAGTTAAACATTTTTATTTAACACAGGATCAGTGCTTTTTATCTATCTATAGTGGGCTGAATGATGACCCACCCCAAATCCATGTCCTGTTCTCCAGAACCTGTGAATATTACCTTATCTTGCAAAAGAATGAATGTTGCTTTATACAGCAAGTGATGTGACTCGGTTAAGGCGCTTGAGAGAAGAAGCTTGTCCTGGACTAGCTGGGTGGACCCTAAATGTAATCTCATGTATCTTTATGAGAGGCAGCGGGAGTTTTGAGACAGAGACGTGAAGGTGATGTGATCACGAGGGCAGAGAGATTGGCATGATATAGATACTGGACAAGGAGCCACCAGAAGATGGAAAAGGGAAGGAATGGATTCTCCCCTAGAGCCTTCAGAGGGAGTGTAGCTCTACCAACAATTAGATTACAAAATCCTATCACATAGCAGCAATTCTATATTAGAAACTGATATAGTAGCATTGCTAATTTACATGGTGCAGACAATCTCACCGTGATGATATTCAGCTACCAACGTGTAGTCACTGACCAGGGTTGAGAAGAGAAGCACACAGCTGGCCATCCTAAATTCTAGCACCGCACTGGTTGGCCCTGGATACAGGTGCATGTTTTCAACGCCCCTTTAATTTCTTAGTTGGCTTTCATTTCATTTCTTTCCACCAGAGACAATGAAATGAGCTAGCCTTTGCAATCCATTATATTGAAGTTACCTAGAAAAAAAATAATAAAAATGACTAAAAATTCACTCAAAATTGTAAACTAGAAAAATTATGGTAATTTCGTAAAAATCAAATTAATGCATCCTATTGATAAATTTAAAACATAAAAAATATAAGCTATCAACTCACCTGCACTAAAATTCTGCCTCCACTTAGTAAGTTATGCCCCTTGGCAAATTACTGGGTTTCTTATTACATGCAAAATGCTTCTCTAGTCTTAAGTTAGTTAGAATTATTTTACTATCATCTACATCACTGGTGAGAATGATGATATCAGTATTAGTAAAATAGTAGTAATGGTAATAATAGTAATAGTACTTTATTAAAGATGGGATAGACAATTTTATTCATCTGTCGAGATAAAAAAAAATGTAAAATTGAGGATCAAAGACCACTCCCTCAGGAGCTGTACAAAAGTGACTGTCATGTGTAAGGGATCTGGATTTTGGAAGGAAGAGGAGGAAGAGGTAAGGGAAGAGCGGTGTGGCAATAAAGGCCTTGCCAAGGAAGAGAAGAAAAATTTTAGCATTTACCTTGGGGGCTTGGTGAGTCAGGTGTCTAAAGAGGGCTTAGAGGAGGCCGAGCCATGTGACGTGCTGTGCCACTCCTAGGCAAGAAGTTCCTGCTGTCATTCAACTAACCAAAATATTCTTTTGGAGATGAGATGACAGACAGAAATAGACTTCAAAGTAGTCAAAAATTATTCAGGTCACTCACTGCTGCTTTTTATTACCATCTTGGCTGGCAGAATTGATAAAGATTTGAGCAATTTAGGGGGAACTTTATCAATGAAAACAACTAATTAGTCTTTTTTTACTCTATAGAAGAGCCATTAAGTGAATTCTTCCGATAGTTTTTCAGTACAGATACCTATTCCAAGATCTAGTAAAAGTGAGAATGAAGGTAAATTTTCCTTAAATCTCTTCACTCTGCATAACCGCAATGTTTAAATGAGCTCCTTTTGCTTGCCCACTGGCTACGATGAAAATAAATCTGCCTGTTCACATTTAGTCCTGGTTTGGCTGATGGTCAAAGCTTCCCCACTTTTGGCTAGAAGGCAGGTAGACAGAAACAATCATCTCAGAGCAGTAAAAGATGCTCTGGTGGAGAGTGGATGGCTTCAATTGTAATTGAGCATATTCTAAAAAAAATAATAATAATACTTTCTAGTGCTCATTCTGATTTGTAATTTCTGCCCCAAAGTGCATTATGCCAATTAAATAATGGAAATTTGATGCAAAAGTTGCAGAAATAAAATAGGTAATACAATATATCTAACCCCTGTCCTCATCTCCCATCCTTCAGTCTCCAGTGTAAGGGACTTTGCTCAGACACAGCTCTACAGTCTGATGCCAAAGTCAAGTTTATTGAAGACCACAATTAGACTTTTCTCTATAAAAGAATGGTAATAGGAAACGTCATTTAGCATCCTTTTTTTTTGCATTATTACCACATGGTGCTCACTTTCACTCTAATGTCCATTCCCAAATTCTGCTTTTAATACCACTAGGTAAGGCTTTCTAAAAAAGATTTATCATCAAAATCGGGTAGAAAACATTTTAGAAATAGAGATTCCCATGTTCACCCCAGATCTACTGACCCAGTCTCAGAGAATAGTTTTTAAATTTTCCCAGGTGATTCTGAGCCTTACACAGATTTGGGAATTGCCTCCGTGGCACGTGTTATTCGCTGTGGCAACGTTCCCACCTGGAGCACCTTCCGAGTGTCCACTCAAGTACAATGATGTCTGTAAAAAGACTCCAGATCTCATCTAAATAGAACTTAATTTCTCCATATGCACTCTCCCTGTTCTTCTTCACCCTGCCCTCGTCCTCTTGGCCTAGACTTCCTGAGACTTTATCATGACGAGCCCACAACCACCATGAACAGACTGCAGGAAGGAGGATGAGGGATAAATAGAACACACTTCCACAAAACATATCAAAAAATAAACAAAAAAAATAGAATCTTTCATTATGTGAATCGCATACTTTGCAAATTTATCCATTCAATTATCGCAACGCTATGGAGGTGGTCCATTATCATGAACCTGATTTTACCTCTGGGGTGAGAAATATTCTATGCATCACAAGGTTCCATAGCTATTTGAGTTGTAAAAGTAGGAAATGGATGATGGCAGTCAGAATTCAGTAACTACATGCTGGACCACCAGCTACAGCTCCACGGAATAAGGCAGGGTAATCAAACAAAGACATTCTATGCTTGATGTGACTAGAGAAACAAAGAGACCACCCCATTTTCCTACCCAAGTAGACAGGACTGGGGTCGAAGCACCTTCAGGAATCATGAGAAGGGCCTGTGGAAGGGACTATCTGTCCCCATAACTAGCTCCCTCTTCAACTCTCAGGGTTGGTGTGCAGGGTGCAGTTTTGGTTCCATTAGTCAAAAAACCCTAGTAAACGTGGAAGCACCGCGGGTACCCTTGTAAGATGAATGTACACCAGGACACATCAGGTGGCTGTTTCCAGGGAATCACTACAGGTGGGCAGCGATAAGTACCAGCCAACAATCAGCAGGGATGATTTCAGAGTCCTCTCTGTGAGAAACCGTGTGTGCCTGTGGAGCCCTCAGTGCTGCTTCTCTCTGGAGCCCTCTCACAGCTGAATGGACAGCAAATAACATAATGATTCATTAAAAGCAGACACATGAGGAAAACACTCAAACGATTCTTCAGGCACAGTAGGAAGGAATGGATTTATCTAGCAATATAAAGGGATTATATTTGAAAAATGTGTGTTGGGCCAGTCCTAATTTGGGAAGTAGGTAAAAATTTCAACTGACCAAGGACTTGTTAAAATATGACTTTGAAGATGCGGTGGTTATTAAATTTAAATATACTATATTTGTGTATGCCTTTTATGTGCTGCAACTCATTTTCTTTAATGTTTAAACATTATTATTAAAATGACTCTTGACTAGAATTTCCATAGCCCTTGTGCCAGAAATATTCAGGACACTTTAAAAGGCTTGGGATATTCATGGACATCATGATTCTTTTTATTACCATTTCAAGACACAAGAAAATTCCCCATTAGACATCCCGGGACACAGATACCCATTTCTCGGGATGCAAAGTTCATGTAGCTGAGGAGAGCATCACTGGAAGGGAAGGGCAGGGACAAACCTCTGTAACCTTTCCCTAAATGAACTGCTACTTCTGAAAGGGTGGACAGGTACATACATTGCCAGGTGAAACAGTAGCCAGTCATGAACATGCCTAGTGCAAAATACTGTTTTATGCTATTTTTAGGGGTCATACTCCAGTCCACAGGGAACCATGTTCTAACATCCCAATCAACAAGAAAAAAGTTTCTCTTAGTGATATTGTCTCTCATCTTAACTCCAATACATCATTATGCTAAAATTACCCATTTTCTTTCAAAAATGAGGAAGAGAAGAGATGAAAAGGTGAACAGGAACAAAGCACCTCATCCTGCTTCACAACCCAGAAAAGCAGCAGGAACCCAAATGCTTCTTACTTGATAAGTTTTGTTCAAACCTGCTTGTTCAAACCGTCTGGGCAGTCGGCCCTCTCTGCCAAAAAGCCCGCTGCACTGCCCTCTGCTGGAAGGTCAGCTCTCCACTCAGCTTGGCAGCGTTGGGGTCCAGCCAAGACTCTGTTGATAAGACGAGGAATCTCTCCCTCCCTTGCTCTTTCAGTAATTGCCTCTGTTCTTTCCAGTCAGCATAACGTGATCAGAAATGCCGCCCTCCTTAAGAGAACTTAGCTGTTTAAGGCTAAGCTGAACATGACTGACTAAAGCGCACATATGATGGGGTCTCCTTCACTCCTTACCGAGGTTCTTCTTTATCAATGCTCCTCTTTCTAAACCTCAAGGAAATGAGGAGGGTCTGTAGAAGTACGGCCCAGTTTCAACCTGGCTCGAGGGGCAAATCCCTAACCTCCAGCTGTTGGCTGGCAGCCCATTCATTCTCTAGTTTACGTTCATTCTCACTCATTACAAGACAGGAATAGCTGAAGAACGTAGGGCTTTCCGACACCACATCCGGATGACAGGTGGCTCTTGAGATGGAGGATGTGTTGAGGGAAAGAAACTGTCTTCAGACTTCAAAGTTTACACCCTAGAATTCTTGCTTTCTTAAATAGAGCCAAATTAATAACTAATTCCACCAGTAACAGAGATGTCATTTCTTTCCTATAATGAGCAATGGTTCATTATTTTAGTCAAAAATATTCTCTAAAATTCTAAGAAAACTGTAGAGTATTTGTCCCTCCAATTGCTGTTTTTCCAAAGGTTCATGTTATATTATCTCCTGGGGGAAATACTCATTCTCTCTAAATTTTACTTCCTCTCTATTTCCCTGTCCTTGAGGAAAGATAAGTTTGAGAGCAATTAATCATAGAAACTTAGCAGGTCTCCAATTTAGTTATAAATACTGCCTTAAACCTCCAAAATCACTGGCCAGGAATAGTGCCAGACCTTTGTTATTTGTTTCTAAATGTCAGTTAATGCTTCTCTCTTGCTTTCCTTTCTAATTTTGTCTTGCATCTGTAAGCGGAAAACATCAAATCTACAGGTCCAGATATGGCGTCTCACTCTCCCCAGTGACACAACCCTGAACTGCCTCTGACTGTTTCTACTTGAACGGTAGCAATGGCTACTATTTTGGGGTGTTTATCTAGCAATGATTAGCTCCTTTAACCCTTAACACTACTCTGGAGTGATTATTACAAACCCCTATAACTGAGGGTCAGAGCAATTAATGACTGGAAAGTCACATTGCTTACAAAAGACTCAAGCTGAGAGCAGAACACAAATATTTCAAGTACCTGAAGCTACACTTTTTACACCACATTAGTCTGTCTCAAAGGCATGAAAAAGTATCGCAATAGAGGTTGAACTTAGCATTTCTGCCACCAACTTCCTCACTGCCATCAGTAGTATCACTGCTTTCCTTTCGTTACTTTGCTTGCTTGCCTCCTGACTTGTATGACGTATGTCATCATACATTAAATACTGAAGAACTTGATCTACAATGCTTCCCAGATTTGAGGCAAAAAAATTATCTCTAAAAATCACTGCTCTAAATTTTTAGAAAACCCTGATCTGTAAAAGGGTCAGATTTTTAGCCAAGAACCAGATGCACTGAGCCAACGTGTTATGTGATTAACATATCAGGCTACACAATGGAAATTCAGTTGGATAAACTAGACTTTCAATCAGGCTTTGAATTACAGTTTTTCTTTATTTAATAAATTAAAATTGTATATATTTAAGGTGTATACTTGGTTTTTATATATTTATACATTACAAAATAATCACAAACTAACGGATCTGTCACCTAGAATAATTACCAATCTCATTTGAGTGTACGTGCATGTGTGTGTGTGTGTGTGATTACTGACAAGCAATCCTCTTAGCAAATTTCAAGCACACAATACAGTATTGTTAACTATATTCATATTGCTGCACATTAGATCTCTAGAATTTATCTTGCATAATTGAAATTTTGTACCCTTTGACCAACTTCTCACCCTTGCCCCCTTCCTCCAGCCACCACCAACCACCATTCTACTCTCTGATCCCATGAACCTGAGTATTTTAGATTACACATAGAATGATATGTAGTGGTTGTCTTTCTGTGTCTGGCTTATTTCACTTAGCATAATGTCCTCCAGGTTTACCCAAGTTGTTGCAAGTGGCAGGATTTCTCTGTTTTTAAGGCTAAATAATATTCCATTATAGACATATCCATATGTATTATTAGATTATATATTATATATTATATATTATACATTTTACATTCAAAAGTAAATATAAAATTAAATATTATACATTTTCTTTGTCCATTTAACCATCAGCAATTAGGTTGTTTCCATATCTTGGCTGTTACGAATAATGCTACAATAAACACAGAGTGAAGATAGCTCTCTAAAATTCTGATTTCATTTCCATTGGATATTTACCATGAAGTGGGATGGCTGGATTGTCTCATGGTTTTACTTTTAATTTTTTGAGGAAAATTTTATACTATTTTCCTTAATATCTATACCCATTTATGTTTCTATCAATATAGTCTATAAAGGTTCCCTTATCTCTGCATTTTTGCTAACACTTATCTCTTGTCTATTTGACAACAGCATTTTAACAGGTATGAGGTAAATTTTGTTGTGGTTTTAAATTACATTTCCCTCACAATTGTTGAGTGTTGAGTACTTTTTCATACACCTGTTAGACATTTGCATGTCTTCTTTGAAAAAAATGACTATTTAGGTCCTTTGTCCATTTTTCAAAAAGTTTATTTGTGTCTTTTTGCTATTTAGTTATATGAGTTCCTTCTATATTTTGGTTATTAATCTCTTATCATACAAATGATTTGCAAATATTTTCTCCCATTCTATATGTTACCTTTTCACTCTGTTGATTGTTGATTGTTTCCTTTGCTGTGCATTACGTTATTAATTTGATGTAATTCTATTTGTTTATTTTTGCTTTCGATGCCTGTGCTTTTATTGTCATATCCAAAAAATAATTGCCTAGATCAATGTCAAGAAACTTATATTCTCCAGAGAGAGATAAACAAGAGATAAATATAATAAATAAAAAAATTATATCACATATTAGAAAATAATAACAATGAAAAGAAAAGGGGAAAGCTAATTAAGAGTGATTAGGAGGACCAGGGTATAGAGCATGTGCAATTTTAAATAGTATGGCTAGAGTAATCCTTGTTAAAACAAAGACATTTGAGAAAAGATTTGAAAAAAAATGATAAAAAAATTTAAAACTTTTTAATTTTTTCACTTTCCAAAAAATGCAATCATTCAAATAAGAAGAGAGAGATGGTATGCCATTTGGATGTGATGGCCAGAACTGAAAGATAATAAATAATTTAGAGAAAGTATAAAACTTCCTTTTGAAAGCAGGTTTCATGGACATTTGAGTCCATCTTAAGGGAAATATATCTAAGAAGAGAGAAAATAAATAAATACGACAGCAGTACACATTACTCAAAATAATTTTGATTGCAAAAAAAATTTCTATGGATTTCTTTTTATCTCTAAATGCTTGATCAGATGGAATAGAATATCAAATTTCAGAATATCAACTGGTGAGACTCCTGAAATATATGAAATATAGAAAGGTGTTTTGAGATTATATAGTTGAAATTTTAACTGTTATGATTTTTCTTATATAAGTTGTTATTGATCCTGATGGCTCAATTCAGGCTTCAGTGTCCCAGAAGATATGCTGTTTATAAAACCATTTTAACTTGTTGAATCTTTTTATAGATGCTGCAATTTTCTACTGAAATGTTGTTTTACTAATATTATGGGATTAGTAAACTTTGGAGAGCATGGACCATAACTTTTAATGCTTAGTATTATGTAGTCTAGAGTTCTTTGACATAGTAGGCCCTCAGTAAATATTTATTGACTGATATTCACGAATATAAAGAAAGGTAAATGTGCACACGTCATTTGCTTTTTTATTTCATTTGGGGAGTTCTAGATGCAGTCAGAAAGACATACTTAAATAGAGTTAACCACTACAATAGTCTTTACATTGAAACAAATTCTCCCTGTAAATTCTATCCATTGACTTAATTCTGCCCTCCATTGTAAATGAAAGCAATAAATGCAATTGTTTTATCTTTTACGGAGAGTGTTCTAAGAGAAGGCTTTACTTATGTTATTTCATTAAAACATCACATCTCATAATAATCCACATTCACAAATGTGTAAATTGAGCATCAAAAAGGAAATAACTTCACATTAGAAATAATGCAATGATAAGTGAGATGAACAATCACTCTTCCCCTCCTGAGCGGGGTTTGGGACTGCGGCTGCAGCACTCTGCACGGTTTGCTCAGGACACTGTGTACCGATTAGTCACTACCTGCTTGAAAGAACAGGAGCTTGATGGGTACAAGGCATCCTTTCTGCCTTTTTCACCTCTATTCAACATGTCAAGTGAACAAAATCCTGAGTAATTTCAAATGAAGTTAATATAAGGGGAAGTGAGGAACATGCCAGACAAAAATCCCTTTCAAATAAATTCTAACTTCCTCCTAAATGCTTGCCACTATCTTGACTCTGGTACAATTAATCCCTCTAATAATGTCTTGGAATTAAAATAAAGTAATGTTCATAAAAAGTCTCAGACAGATCATTTTGCAATATGTACAAATATCAAATCATCATCTTGTATACCAGAAACCAACATAATGTTATGTCAATTTTTATAAAGTCCCATACAGAATAGTTTAAATACTGCACTGCCTCACTTTACCCTGTATGTCTTTATATTTGAATAGTTCTTTAAAAATTATAAAACACTTTAAATACATGGTCTAAACTCTGAGAGCTGGAAAGTCACCTTTAAAATTAATTCAGTCTCATCATCTCCTTTGATTCTTACAACAATCCTATGTAAGTAATTTTACATATGTATTATTTCCATACTATAGTTGAGAATGAGAGAATAGAGATGTTCACACACTTTTTCAGATCATAGAGTGATCTAAGACCAGGATTCTAAATCCTTGTCCAATGCTTCTTCTAAAATATCATTCTGTCACTCCACAAAGTGGTGCCTGTGAAAAAAAAAATTATTTACTTCTATAGATTTTCTAAAAACCCAGAGCTTTATCCCTTTAAGTGCTGGATATTGGTCATCATTGCAAATATTCATTATTCTTTCTTGAAATACACACACACACATACACATACACACACACACATATACATTAGGCGAGGCAACTCTTGGTTGACCTCACAGATTGCAAGGACCTTGTCATCTTACAACCCTTTATTTTTTATTTTTACGCCTACAGCACCTGGTCTTCCTGGGTGGTCTCCCATCCAAGTACTAACCAGGCCTGACCCTGCTTTGCTTCCAAGATCAGATAGGATCAGGCTTGTTCAGGGTGGCACGGCTGTAGATGAAACATTATATTTTTATGCCCATTGAAAATAACTTTGTGTTCGCCTTTAAAAGAAGTCTTTGTTCTATCTTGTGCCAATATCCAATAGCAAATGATTATAGAAATATGGTAATAAAGTATAATGGAAAATGTTGAGACTAAAAATGAAAAATTTTATTTTAGTGTTAAACACACTTGGATTAAAGACTCTTGTTTGGATGAAAAGGGTCAAAAGTTCAAATTTCCAGTTATAAAATAATACGTCATAGGGAGGTAACATATAGCATAGTGGCTACACTTAATAATACTGCATATTTGAAGGTTGCTAAGAGAGTAGACATTAAAAGTCCTCATCACAAGAAAAAATAATTTGTAACTATGTGAGGTGATGAATGTAGACTAGACGTTTTGTGGTGATCATTTGTAATATATATAAATATTGAATCATTATATTGTATACCTAAAAGTAGAATGGTTTATGTCAATTATACGTCGATAAAAATTTTTTTTAAAAACTTAAGTACTAAAATAAAAGTCTCTTGCTTGGAATTAAGACATAAAATCAAATGACATTTCAGGTCTAGATTGTGTTGAAACCTTCTGTGTTTTTCACTGATTACCACCCTGCAGGAAAGCACAGTTTGGCTAGGAGGAAGAGGTCAAGTGTGATGGAAGCAGCTGACTTGAGATGGAAGGGCATGGCCTTCAGGGGCCTACAGACCGAGGTTTGAATCCCAGTTCAGTGACCTCCCCATCTGTGTTACCTTCACTTCTCTATGCCGCAGTTTTCTCATCTGTAAATTGGAGGTAATACCCACTTCAAATAATGTCTGATACACTTTTCATTTGCCCCAATTCATTCTCTATACTTCTCTGCCCCTTTGTCTGCTGACCCACAAGAACTGCACCATCCAGGGTCCAACGAAGCCCGTACTCTGGCTGCTTCCAGCCAATGGGAGGCGCTGTCAGAAGATGGAAAGGAAAGAGGAGTGAGAATTGAAGGGAGTTGTTCCTCCTGCTCTCTCCCTTTGCCAGGACCATCTCTGACTACAGCTCAAGATGAACACTCTCTCATAACAGCTACAGCTCTGAATCTGCCAGGAATACAGCCCTTTATATCAAGGGCTGACAATGACTTTCTGCTGGGCTACTTCCAGGATGTTATAGCATTCATTTCTCATTGGTTCCCTTTACCTGCCAGCCCTCTGTAAGTAGTTGCTTCATAAAAAAAAAAAATTCTTTCAAAACGCCTGGCTAAGTGTGCCATCTATTTCTTGCCAGGACCTGGGTTGAAACCAGTGCTCAATAAATAGTGCGAAAATTTTCAGTCCTTCCTTTGATGTTATACATTTGGAAAACATAGTCACAAATGAAGGACAGAGAAGTCATGGGGGGTTTCTGCAGAAAACAGGCACTGAAGACACAAGGGGAGTCTGACTGCAAAATCTGTGACCTCATTGATTGCCAGGGTTGATTTGGCTGCTCTGGTTGTTTAGCGTGGTGCCCCCTTCCTCACTGCTCTGTGTGTCCCTTCTGAAGCTGTACACTGGTTAGTGACAACCTTCATTAACAGAGGAGAATCATCTTTGGTCAAAAATATTAAGAGACTGTCCACACTAACATAACTAAGTGTGAAAATGAGGACTTGAAACCAGCCTTGACTGTCCCCAACATCTAGCTCATTATGCTAACATCTTGATGTTCTCCAGAGGCCCCAGAGCCTTAAAATTCTATAGAAATAGCAGCAACAAATGTGATCAAAATTACCACTTGCTCAAAGGATGTGTCACACTGGAGTAACAGATAGAAAGCAGCTGGCATTTTTTTTAAGTGCCAATGATAGACACTATCAAAAATTCTTTCTACTTAATGGGATTTAACATCTCCTTATACTCAAGAACTTAACGAATGCATGAGACCCATTGCAGAATGTGACTCAAGCAAGAAAAACCACCAAACAATAACAAAATCCAGGGCAAAGGAAATAAAAAGAGAGAGCAACCCTGGGAAGATGCTCAAGATAAAAATCTAGTGATCTACACTAAAGTGCAACATGTATCTTTGATGACAATTTTGTAATCTAGTTTTTTCTGAAATATTCATACAACATTAATTGATGCAAAAGAGAAAACCCATTCTATTAGAATGATGACTAGAAAACAGGGGACCTTGGGAATGACTTGAGCTTTATAATAAGCAGTTATAATATGTTCATTAGATATATTGGATAGATCGTGGCTCTCAAAGGAAATATAAACTGAAATATTTGGTCTAAGCCGTGAGTATAAAGGATTTTTAACAAAACAAAGTAAAAATTGGACATATTTTTCATGCTGAAGCTCATTTTAAGTATCTTCCAACATCATTAGAGATTTCTACCTTATATTAAATGCTCAATTCCCTTGTGAATCTTGAAGAAAACTGGCGAAACTTGTAGGAGGCGAGAAAAAAAATAAAGGGTACACTGAGAAATAATTGTCAGATAACAGTATTATTTCTTTTGTGTCTAATCTGTCTCACAGAAACTACTAGAACCTGTCCATAGCAATTCATTATTCACTCACGTATCCAACAAGAATTCATGGCATTCTTAAAGAATGCTTCTGTGAAGCACTGAGGCTGCCGCTGCAGATGAGACAGTCTGACCCTGTGCTCATCGGTGCTTACACAGGGTCCTCATGCAGACTGCCGAGTCACAGAAAGGCAGCTGGAGAAAATGATAAGAGAGCTCTGCAGAGAAAGTCAGGTCTAAGTACTGAAACGAGGAGTAAAGAGAATCCTGGCAGAAGTACACAGAAAATGCAAAAGCATGGTTTGTTCTAGAACAGAAAGCGGCCTCAGTGACAAAGTGCAAGAAGCTTGGGTGAGGGTATGCGAGGAGATTAAAAAGGTAGGCAAGGGTCAGATCAGATGGGGATTGGGGGTCAGGCACTGGGATTTTTAAAAGCTTCCTGGCTGATTCTAATGTACAGCTAGTTTCTAGAACCAGTGAAAACCACTGTATTAGACTTTAGTGTGTAAAATTTTTTTCAACGAAGTTAGCATTTAGCAATATAATCTATGACATTATTTTTATAAACAGCAGAAACACAAATTACATATCGATTAAATTTAATGGGATAATTGGTCATTGGAATTTTCAGTCTAAAGACCTGGGGCCCAAGGTTCAAGGGAGTCAGAGGTAAGAGCAGAAGAGCATCAGATCTGTGCTTTGTAAAGGTCACTGGCTTCAGGGTTGAGAATGACTTGGAGGGGCAGAGGGTGTGGCACCCAATTAGGAAGTGACAGCACTAGTCTAGGAAAGAGATGATGGTATTTGTTCCCTTTGCACCTTGTCTCTTTTTCCTGTAAAACACAGAGCCGGACTGCGTAATCCCTAAGGACCCTTTCATTTTAACACCATCAGACACAAAGGGGGCCATTGCAGTTGGAGAAGAATGTATAATAGTTCAATGCACATCCCCAAAATGGTGAAATGAAAACGTGCAGCTGCTCAAAATATAGGTTTACTCTCTATTATTCCCACCAGCATCAAATATGCTATAATAACTAGTATATTTTTAAATGCTTTGACCCTATATCTTCCTCTAGTTAGTGACACTTCCTTGCTCCCAATTACAGCAAAACTGTTTGAAATACAGCCTTCGCCATAATTATAGGCTAATGGGCACAATATTAAGTCTGGAATTTGTGAAAATAGTGATTGGCTAGAAAAGAGTATATTCTTGGTTTAAAGCCTAACATAATACTGTTTGAAGTGATTCAAATTTCTACTTGAACTAGAATGATAATAGTGGAAATTAAACACATTAGAGAAATATCTAGGATGATGGGAATAATAGCCAAAGCTTACAATATGCCAGGCATTATTCTCACTGCTATATCTGTATTAACTCAGTCCCCAGAACAAGTGCTATATGATTTATTAACACTGATAACATCATTCCCATTTTGTGGTTGTGGAAACAGAGGTATAAATGGTTTAAATAATGTTCCAGAATAAAGAACTACTAAATGAGGAAACCAGGATTCAAACAAGACGTTTAAGCAGTATAATCACCAGCCTAGTGGCTCTCTGTGGAAGTCACTAAAATATTAGTTCAGGCCTAATTTATTAGATATTCCTTCTTTTTGCAAAACAAATTAACTGTATCCAGGTTAACTGACTGGTAAAACAATGCTACCTAAATATTTCAACATATTAGATGTCTGGGATCAATGATTCATCAATTTACCGTAAAATGTATTGAAGCGTCCTCAAATTGGAACTTTCTTCTTCTTGTGTAATTCAGAAATAAGCACCGAAAACTAAAGGATCATCATCTGCAAAAGAGAAGTGAAATTCAATATTATAAAGCTAAACTTAAAAAGCCAAAGACAGATTGCCTAAGAAGTATACCAATAAATTCTTAGCTGAATCCTAAAAGAAGTTCTCAATATAAGAATTGTTTTAGAGAAAAACAATTCATATTTTAAAAATATAATAAGTAAAATGGAAAGGAAATCTCATAAACAATATTTTATCAGACTCATGAACTAGAACAAATCTTTTCCCCAAAATTATTACAATTTCTCTGGTTTCCTACAAGCTATTTTCTTAACTGCTTTTGTAATGTTAGCTACTTCAAACTTATGTGCACCATTTAAGAAAGAAAAAGAAGTATTTAACTTGTCTTCTGTCTGCATTATCCAAACACTGAAGTTTCCATTCCCCAATTCTGAATCTTTACTTCATAAGATAGAGATGAGAATACTTATACCTCTTGCTCTCAAAGTGAGTTCCTTCAGCAAAATAGACATGACCCAATCTTCCAAGTGCTTGCCAAGAACTTTAAGGGACACACTGTCTACAGCAGTTTACAAGGATCCTGCTTATGTAGTCAACCTGTCTATAGATGCTTGATGAGTACTATGGAGAACACACTATTAACCAGGGTTTACAGGCTACACGAATGGTTCTTGCTTCCAGTGTGCTTATAATATGCTATGCTTAAGTGATCCATCTTGGCAGCTGTAATTATGGTACCAAAAGACTTTGAAGGCAAAGAGTTTGAGCGATGATTAATAAATCTAAAAACATGAAAACTAAATATAATACCCTCAAAATAAACTTTTATTTGGAAAAATTCCTAATAGTCTTGCCATCTGACTACTGGGCCTAAAAAGAATCCTAACTTAATGACAAATTCCTAAATCTAGAAACTAAGTCAATGGTAAATGCATTCAAAACAGTTAACATTCTGGAAGCACTTTAGTTTGTTATTACAATTATGATATCTTTAATCCCACTTCAGGGCTAGAAATAAAAAGAGGGAAAATCGAATAGACTACACTAAAAAAATTAGAATACAATTCTACAAATTGTGAATAACATCATTTTTGTAGAGCAGCAATCCATATTGACTTGAACAAAAATTACCTTAATAGTCACTGAAAAGCCAATCAGCTCTCCAGAACCCTGGTCTCCTCTCTGTCCTTCAAACCAGAAAAGCTGAACTGTGAATTTATAGACGGAAAGAAATCACATCAGAATCTGAAACACTTGCAGCAAAGGAGTGAAGCTGGTGATAGCGTCAAGCAACAAGAGCTGAGAGACTTGCTGATATCGGCAATGGACATGCGAGTAGGGGGAGGAGGTATGTTGCCCCAAATCAAAGAGAGTGAGCTCAAAACAGTTATCCTTGCTATGGAGCCATAATTTCCCTGTCAACAAATTCCCAAGAGTTTATGGGAAAAGCTAACACTAAAGCATGGGTCATTCGTCCATTTCTGTGCCCTTAGACAAATAAGCTGATGCCGTACCAGGTCATCTTTTATAAAAACAACAAGATAATTCAGTTTCCAAAAGAATTTAGCACATTATTCACTTTTATCACACTGTCAGAGAAGCAGTACTGATTTCAGAGTTTGCTTCCAGAATTATCCGTTATCAGAATGATGAGTGTTCGTGTGTTAAAACCGTAGTTTCCTAGGCTTACTAGGATCTCTAAGACACTTGATTCAGTGCAGCAGCCTAAAGTCCGAGAAACCCTACCTTTAAATTCTCGCCTACCTTTAAATTCTGCCTTACCTGTTGTGATTTTTTTTAAGCAATAAGCAAAAGTTTGAAATGCTGCAAAAATCACTTAAATTCTCCTACATTTTATCCTCAACAGTTTTAAAAGCTTGCTTTCCAGTTCTTAGAGCCTAGGGTAATATTGTTTTAAGTGTTTCAAATTTCTGCTTGAACCAGGATGATAATGGTGGAAATTAAACACGTTCGAGAAATATCTAGGATGAAGGGAATAATAGCTAAAAGTTATTAATACCAGGCATTATTCTAATTGATTTATGTGTATTGATTCAATCCCCAAAACAAATGCTATATGATTTATTTTCACTGGTAATATCATTTCCATTTTGTGGTTGTGGAAAGAGAGGTACAAATAGCTTAAATAAATGTCCTAGCATAAAGAAAGTTGGGGAACCAGAATTCAGAACAAGGCAGTTGAGTGCAATAGCCAGTATTCTTAAGTACTACGCTACTGGCTCTTAGGAAATCAGCAGGATTTAGTGACTAGTTAGACATGAATTGCAATGTTAAAAATGACTCTTGGTTTCTGGATTAAGATATAATCTTGATTCATGTTTACTGAAATAGAAATAAGTCTAATGGCACATATAGAATGGTTTTCATGTAACAATGAACATTTTAAAAGAAATTGTCGATTTCCAGCACCAACCAAGAAGGAGTAAGCCCAATATAGACTACTGATTGCAACCATAAACTCTGGAAAAAATATAAAAAGCAGCTATTTGAAAACTCTGAAAATTAAACAATAAAAGACAATTAAGAAGGGAAAGTCAAAACTTGGAAAATAACTAGTAGTGGTGTGTACTGGGGTGTTTTCCCCTTCATTTATCTCTAGGCTTTCAACCAAAAGTGGTCCAAGTCCCAGAACTGTGCAACGGGCATGGACAGTGAAAACTCCAGGAAAAAAACGCCTCCTCTAGCCAGAGCCCGAAAAGAGGGCCTCTGCAGACTGGCAAGTGCGCAGAGATTCTCCCTTTCTTCTCTCTCCTCCCTCCTCTCCTGGCCTTCCCCGTGGCCAGTCTCATTTTAATGGTACCCTACTCTCAGCCCAGGCTTAGCACTCCCAGTAAACTTCCCAGACATCCACTAAAAGCTTATTTCTTCTGACCTTCAGGTCCTGCTTACACCTGGGTGCCTCCTGGAACTCAACAGCAACTTTCTACTCAACCACCTTCTTTTAAATTCCTCCAAACTGCTTTTGACTTTTGCCTCAAGGCGTATTGATCTAGCTTTGATTTAAATTTTCAGGGGCAATCTGTTACTTCAGAAATCTAGACATCTCTCTTTAATTCAAAAACAATTAACTCCTAACAGTCATCTGTTCTGTGCAGATGACGGAAACAGCAAAATTTACAATTGAAAGAAATCATTAACACGATATGGTAGACTCAGCTACACTAAAGAATTCCTTAAAAGGAATTTCTTTCCTTTTAAGCTTGGATTTAGCTGTGAAAAGACAAGAGAAAAGAAAATGGCGATAGTAAAATGAATGAGAGCTGAAATGCAGGAACTGAGCCAATGTTTTCACAGATAAAAATCCTATAAGAACATTTGGGTTTTGTAGTATAGCCCTGAACCCGAGACTATGGGGCTTTCTCTGAAATACTCTGGAAATCGTAGGGTATTCTGAGTTTCTGCTGAATTCTGTTCAGAGATTCTGCTGACATTTTTGGAGTGGCCAATATATTTCTCATCGATTTATACCATTTTGTTAGTTCAATTAAATACCAACTGACATGTGAGATGCCTGAAAACAACAACATGATTGATGAAAAAATTCTGTCTTTGTCCAATTAAATAAAATAACCTCGAAGAACATCCCACAGGGAAGAACGCTCATCATTTCTCCAAGCCTTTAGAGGGATTGAGTTTTATGGATTTAGATTAAGTTGTATATGGGAGCACTAGTTTGGACTCATGTACCATTGGGAAGATTTACCAGAGGTTCAGATTACTCTATGACGGTGAGCTCTTATTTTAATTATAAATCATTTTAATCTTATTCTGCACCATGTCAATCCAGGTGTAAAATTTCGAACTGTCCCCATCCCTTTGCCAACAAAGACCCATTTGCACAAGTTTTTGCGTTTAAAGCATTGTAGTCAAAGCTTTGGTGAGACATTAAGCTTTACCACTTAAAACTGCAAAGGCAGATCTTAAAACAACTCTTCTTTTGCTTTCAAATAATATTTTGGTTCCTCTTTTGCTTTAGCGTATCACCAAGTTCCTTTCTAAGCCTTTGATTATCTGCAAGATCTTTGCAAGAGTGAGGTTTTTGTTTCCTTACAGCCACTTTAACCCTATACAGCATAAATTGTTGTGCATCTTCCCTCCATTTTTTGGCAGCCTTCCCAATGGTACGCGAGTGCAAACCAGCGGTGTCACGTGTAATGAGGAGTTCCTGAAATCTGATGTGCGCACAGAAACATTCCCATTATTATATCTATTAAGATGTTCTATGACAATTAGTAATGAATGTCAAGCTACATTCAACAATAAGGGCATTTATTAGCACGTATTATTGGAAAGTCCAGAGGCCAAGTGACCTTCAGAGCTGGGTAATAGTGATGTCATGAGGATGTAGTGCCCTTCATAGTTAGCCCCACCCTGAGGCTGGCTTCTCAGGTCTGTGAGAAAGCCACTGACGTTTCCTCATTCTATCAGTAAGAAAAAGAGTGTGATTTCTACAACAACTACGCAAAATTACTCAGATTTTCAATGACTGAACCACCCCGAATTAGCCCCTGTGGCTAGAGATGTATGCCATGCCCTGATTGGCGTAGTCATAGTTACCATAATTGTGGGGAGGAGAACGTGATCCCCCCCGCTTTGTTTATATAAATCCAGCTGGAGATAGGGTTCATCCCATGCAAACCACATGACTACTCCACTATGCAGAAGGGTGTAAATGGATGTTGAGGAGCCCCTTCCCACCAAGCTGAAACTCAAATCTTGAATCCTAAATCTCCAATGGGGAAAAAAATCCATATCCCATAAAGCCAAGAATATTGGAGATAGAGACAAGAGGAAAGAGGGAGCAGATTACTCATTGCCTGGACTAAAGCTGACTCAGGCCACCTGCCCTAGGCATTTTAGGCTTACATGATAGCAATGCACTTGGTTGCATGTGGGAAAAAAAGTGAAAATAAAAGCTGCTGGGGCTGCTTGAGCCCCAGGCTCTGAAGTCCAACCAAACACACAGAAGAAGAGCATCCATGTGACCCACCTTGAGAATACCAGCTCTAGGAAGGAAAAAAGTGCTCCCGTAATATTGTTCCATATGCACAACACTCGTCCTTTTTTAGAAGTGAACGTTCTTGCCCTAACTCCTCTCTAGAGAGTTATGAAAGGGGTATTGGGATAGAGAAACTTTGAATTCCCTTTTTACGTAAGCATCACAGATACTAATTATAATTGGAAATAACTTCTTGATCACTTTCAGTATTTATCACTTGTAACAGAAAATAAAGTTGTAAGAAAACTTCCTAGCACCTTTAGTGGGTGTGGATTCAATATGATTAAAGTGAGAAAATTAGAGTGTGTGCTTGCAGCGCTAAGTTCAGTTAAGAGACCATTTGTTCAAATAACCGCGTTCCGAAAAGAATTCACGTGCTTTGAATCACGGCGCGCAAGTAATGCAAAGCCCGCTCCCTGCTCCTCAGCCCAGAAGCCACTCTGACACAGGGCGACCATGGGCAAAGGGGTTCTGATCACAGAAAAAGGGAAAGCACAATTTGTGGCAGAGGAAAAAAAGCCTTGACTACAGAATAAAGCAATTTTCTTTAAGAGGGCTCTGTCTGCTCGCTCAATTTACTAAGCGAGTTCCACATGAAAGCATAAAAGAACATTTATGAATTCAAGAAACTAAAGAGCCCAGAGAATGGAGTGACATCGCCAAGATGCTTGAGTCGCCTTGTTTTCTCTCTGCTGAATGTGATTAGTTCTGAAGGATGGAGCCTTGGTTTAAAACTTAACTCTGCCTTTTTTATGCCCAGGATAGTCTTTTCAGGCTCCCCCCAAACTTTTGATAATTTCAGTTCTCTACTAGTCTGGATACCTACTCATTCCCTCCCACTAGGAAGAGGAAGAGGAAATTGGAGCTAAAAAAATTCATAGACCCCAGAAGTGACTTAAGGTTTTCATTTGTTTTATTTTACTTTGGTTAAAATCATATTTTCTATTAAAATTATTAAAGCCCTGTATGTAATGTATTCTAAACCTGCTGAGACTCACTTGCTAACATTATATTTCCAATAGAGTTTGTGCTGGGTCTTCTTTAATCAGATCAGATTCCTTTGTAATTATCAAGATTCACTTAAAACATTCTTCTTGGTCAGGTCTAGAACAAGTTTCCCAGAAATAGGCTTATATGATAATATCCACAAAGAGCGAAAAGCCAAATTTCAAATAAGCCCAAGTCAACCAATCACAAATAGAGAAATGATAAAATCGGCTTTAATAGAGTTGTTGTCTATTCTGACCTACACAGAGATTAAACTTTTCATTTATTTTCTCCTACTCTAATAGTTGCTACCAAGTATGATGGCGACTTATTGTGTCCCAACTTCCTAATCCAGGGTGAAAAACAAGTTTAAACCTGCCCAATCTATCCCTTAAGCGATCTGTGAGAATAAATGAGATATTTATGAAAGTACTTCACCTTATTAAAGAAAGAAGGAGTGAGATATAAATACAAGAGTGTGATTACTTGTGGCAAAAAAAAAAAAATTACTACTGTGTTATACTAATACAAATCTTATTTTACACATTGTAATAATATGAGCACTCTTTAGGAATAAAATAACCTTCAATAAGATTTAAACAAGAGACAGGTGTGTAACGCAATGCTTCCTGACTGAATGGCAACATTGAATAAACTCCTAATGGCTCAAAATGTTTAAAGAATAAGCACTACAAAGATAAGCACCCTTACTAGGATATAATTCAATCTCCACATTCACTTCCAATTCTCTGAACCCACACACTTGTGTGCTCTGCACATGTTACTGATATGCATCTATATTATTTTTATAACCAATAACAAAAAAAATAATTATTGATTACAGCAACGCTTTCCTTTTTGTATCTTCTGTGGTGTCTGCAAATGAGACAAATCAAAGTACAGACCATAAGAGAATTTGGAAAACAAATCTTACTTATAAATGTAATTTACATAAAAATGGAGACTCTTTTGTAGAAAGAGCTGAAAAGCCTTTGCTAAGTTGTTTTTCCCCATTAGGAATACAAATTAAAATAGAAAAAAAATGTTCTCTGTTTTTCTCTCTCTTTATGAAGTAAGTGCACGTGTATACTAAAGATGCGAAATCAAATGTTTTCCTTCTCGTTAGAAGGGCAAGTGATGGGCTTCTTTGGACACAGAATTAAAAGGCAAGTGGCCAAGCACTGCTATAGAATCCCTCCCATGTCATGGTCCTTCTGTCAGCCTGTCAGCATCAGGATATTTGTAGCAGGGGAGGAGACAAAAAAAAAAAAAAAAAAAAAAAAAAAGAGACTTTTAAATAAGGGCCTGGTCCAGTCAGATCACATGGATCACTCACATTCCATTTCCAGTAGATCACTGTATATTATTTCAGGAAGTAGCTTTATATCCATTGAATATACTGTCTCCTTCACTTTCCCTCCAGGGAAACAAAATGTTCTTACGTGCATTGTCAATTAACTTGTTCTGTATAGTTCCGCAACCTTAACATGTCCAGTGGAGATGTCTACATGGCACTGTTATATGTGCCCCAAATTATCACACTGTGTGCACATCACACTTGGGTTCCCTGGGAAACATACTCGGAGAAAGTTTACTGGGAAGGGCCCTTAAGGCGAACAGCTGGGGAGGATGAAGAAATTAGGACAGGGCAGAGGGGTAGTGGGACCACAATTCAGTTTCACTAAGGCCCCAGACGGTCCCACTGAGATCCCTGGGCGTAGGACGGCCCTTCAGCGCAGCCTCAGAGTGGGGCAAAGAGTCAAGCCCTTATCCGCTCTCTTGGATCCGTCCTTGAACTCTGGCTGACTCAGGCTGCAGAGTGTTTACAGTTAGTGTGTGCCAAAATTATTGCTTCTCCTCTCTTTACCATTTCCACAAACTTCTGACAAATATAAGGGTTATATTTTTAATTGTTTATCAAAATAATGTTTAAAATACTCGGTGTGGTAATCTTGCTATGGTTGTTGTGCCTGAGACATTACTAATACATTACTAGTAAATTATTTTGGGGAATATTTGTATTTTTAACAGTTTAAATCAAAATGTTAACCCAAGGTTTCTTAACAGCAGCAATACTGACATGCTGGATTGAATAAGACCTTGCTGTGGGGGCTCTCCTGTACTCTGAAGGATAGTTAGCAACCTCCTTGTTCTCTACCTACTGGATGCCAGTAGCACTTTCTTCCGCAATTGTGGCAACCAAAACATCTCCAGACATTACCAAATGTCCCCTGGAGGCAAAGTTGTCTACAATTAAGAAATACCGAGTCTGCCTATCATGCTTGCACACTCAGGTCAGCAGAAGGCTTTGGGATTATTCAATTTGAACATTCTCTCGCATTCTGCCACCAAGACACAGATATTCCTCTCTGTGGAGAACTATGCTCAACACTGGTGAATGTGTCACTTCCATAGAGAGTCACTGAGGCATGAGATTTAAAATAAGCCCTTTTTAAATTATTTGTTGCACAGTTAAGCTGTTTGTTCTCGTTTAATCTCTTCCTCCTCTTCCCTCCTACATTTACCTCGTATTGTCTTCAGGTCTCTTATCCAGCAGGAGTGGATGTGAGAACATGAATGCCTGTTCCCGTGCCTCTCAAAAATAGCAGCTCAGAAAGGGGGCGGGGGAGGGGAGAGGAGTAGGCAGGCAGAGTGCTGTTCTCTCCAGAAAGTGCTATCTAGGAGGGAAAACTTAAGTTAGCAAAATTGGGAAAGACACTAGGAACAAAATAAGGGGGGAAAGTATTTAGAGTATTTAGTTCGGCTTAATTTATTCAATATTTATTGAAAATATCTGGCATGAACTAGTCTAGACACTGGATGAAAAGGTAAACAAGATTTACTTCCTGTTTTCAAGGTGCTCTCGGCTTTCCGGGGGATCCATAAAAAGGCTCAACACTAATGTCACCCCCAGAGAGCCTCGATGGCATTACTTTAGTTATGTCACTCTATGCCAGGTTTCATCCTCAGTGCTGCAGATTCAACCACATTTTTTGCCAGGATCTTGAAAGTGCATCCACCTCTCCAGTTTGGACTCACACAAATCAAGCTCATTACACATCAGACATATATAAGCTAAAACAGCCATAGATTTAGCCATGCCAAGAGACATGACTGCCAAAGAAAGCAGACACATTCACTGGCTGAGAAATACCCACCGAAAGTCAGATTAGAATCCAATGGCGAGTAGAGAGAGTTTTTTCATGTCACATCTTTGGGTGTGCAAAATACAACTTTACTTTCGTTTAACTCAACTGTACCTCTACGTGGCACCCTAGTTTTCCCAGTGTAGACTCCTAATATAGCTAAGTCTATTTGGAACTGCCAGTCTTAAGTAAAAGCTCATTTTTAGGAACGGTCTCAGTGAAATTCAGTATTTCCTCTTTTTGCCCTCCTTTGCACAGGGTGGCTCAACTCCAGGGCAAATGAATAGTACCCGACATCTCTCTTCCTTGGCACACCCTGGTCTGTCAGTGTCTCTGTGGGCCTCAGTCTCTCACAGAGAGCCACACTCTCCGTGCCCTGCAGGCCTGAGGGCCCTCTCTCAGCTGTGCAGGAAGGGAGGCACGTGCTGTATGATGGGGCTTCTCTCCGAGGACTCCTTGGCCTGGCCCGTTGCTCCTAGGCACCCCCTGTTGACATCTCCATTCTCTTTCCAAGTCCTAGAGGCACTGGTGCTCACATGGAGCTGGCCATCTCTCAGATCTCCAGGCAGAAAAGCAGTCCTGGGTTTGCTCTACTCCTGGGTTTCCCAAAATTAGGCCAGACAGTTCTATCAGACACTGCCCCATTCCTTGCCCACCTACCTGGCTGAAGCCCCAGCCAAGCAGCCCTGACTAAGGTCTGACCCCTGTGCCCTTCTGCAATTCCTCTCCCAGCAGGTCACATCTCTAGACCTGGCAGGAAGGAGGATCATACTCAGTCTGTAAATATTTTTTCTAAAAATGTTTGTCCAATATCTAGGCTGTAAGTTTTAACACCTGAAAGCTAAGAAGACATCTTTGTTTATTATTGTCATCTCTGACAATGCTTCTGAGAGAAATGCTGGCTTACTTGTCAGAACCAAATGAAAGAAGATAATGGATTTAGAAAAGTAAAGTTAGCATTAATAAACGTTTAAGCACATCTGTCTGTGAGAAATTCATGCATCATCTGCACAACAAAGATCTATCAACCTCAGGGACCAGACAGGTGGAGGGCTGATTTAGGGAAGGGAAAATATCCCAAATATTTAATAACCAGGAATGACAAGGCTTCTGTTAGACAGGAAGCCAGCCATATGAAACCAGTTGTCACCAGTCTTCACTTAGGACACTCCCTTCCCACTGAATTTAGTGGATGATTTTTAAAAACAGATCTACAAAAATTGACAGAAATTTGACAACCTAATGGTTGACGGCAAAAAAGGTATTTTAAATTTAATAAAAATAAAAACAGAAACAGAGAAAACACTTTGTTTTTATGTGATGTTCTAAAGTAACTAACTCTGAAAGCCATTCCTAAGAAGAGATAGGTTAAAATTTATCTAAATGAAAGCAGATGTATGCCATTTTACAATGAAAGTCTTCGTTTTCTTTAGTATATTCATTACCCTTCCTAAGCAAGAAATCAAATGTTTGGTCCATGGGAAATTTGTCCTTCACCAACCTGAGTTCACAGATGGTGATGTCCCACCCTCCAAGTCTGGAGTAAAGCTGGAACAGTGAGGAGATATTACAAACCAACTCTGCTTCATATTCTTTGAGTTCTGTAACAGGTGACATATTATATTCCCTATGCCATTAAGAACTAGGATAGCTGATAAGCACTCGGCTGCAAGGACAAATGAAGTCCTCTATGATAAAGCATATTGAAAAATAAGAGAATGTGGATGTTAAAAGGCCTTTGGTTTTTAAGATTAGTTATAATTTAGAATTATAATGGGTGAATTTTCATGTTTTCAGACAAACCTCTTTTAAATAATGTGTAGCAAGTCATAAATATTGGAATAAACATTTTTATAATCTCTTACCCATGTTTTTCAATTTTAAAAATAAAAATATTATTTTTAGTCACTATTTTTTTCACATGATTTATAAACTCAAACGAGGATATAATTTCAAAATTTGATATCGGAAGTCCTGAAGTACCTTCACTTGTGTTTGCTGCCAGTGGGAGCCAAGGGAACGTGAAGCAGATGCTCAAGTGCACAGTCATGCTAAACCTCGTAACAAGAAACAGTTACTCAGGGAACAAAACTTTACTTAAAAACTGGAATTTTAAAGGGAAAAGGTGCTATCGATCATCTTCTTCCAAAAAAAAGTATTGTTTGTTCTTAGTTTTGGTGCCTCCCAAATAGGCCTTACAGCCCTTCTTAGAGGAAAATATAATGCTGTAGAAATAATGGTGGAATCTGGTCTCACCCCCTGCTCCTTTGCAGGAAGAGCACAGTGCTGTTTTCTGACCACCGCGGTGCCTGCGGGACCCACTGCAAGCTAGAGGGCCTCAGACAACAGTGCGGACTTGATGAAGGCCAGACAGTCCAACAGGGAACTCTGGAGCAAAGAATGCTCATTAGAGCATAAGAGACCAGGCCTGGTACCCCAACAGAATGCTCAGTTACTAGAGGCAGTTCCTCAGCTGAGTCTGGCCTTGGCTGGCTCCATCTCAATACTCGCCTTCCAGACAACCCAGCCGACATACCCACCCATTTGCCATTTGTGTCCTCTAGCTGGTAGCCCTGGTGACTGCATCTCTCTGGGCGGGGACTGGCGCATGTGGATTCAAAATGAGAGAGACAACCCTGCTAAAGCATTTCCTGTCTTTACCTCAGCTATCCATGAACTGGGAGCATTCTCCCATCCTAAAAGTCTGACCCTAAAGATACTCTGGAGTATCTACGCTTCTTCTTTTTCCAAAGTAAGACTTTTAATAATAACATCAACAATAATGATATTCATGTTATAACTTCATGTTATAACTTCACAAGCAATGAACTCACTGTACTTTTAATCCAAGCATTTTTAATTATATACATCAAGCAGAAAATGTGTGAGAGAGAGAACAACTCAAATAGCCTGCTAATTCTGTCTGCCATTCGACAGAATAACTTGGTATCATAAGTACTTGATACAGTCAAGCCTGAAATAATAACTGTATGTTCCAGAAAACTGTGGAAAGAATGTATAAATGATTTTAGGAGTTTCCTGGCCAATGACAAAGAAGTAGAAGACCTTCGTGGGTTGCACGATTTCATTCAACGAAGAAATTGAAGAACTAATACAAAACTATGGGAACGAATAAAATCATAGGCAACAAAGAGAAACACAAAGAGCCAACAAGTGAGAACTATATAAAGTAAAACTTGTGACTGATTTAATTTCTGAGTATGATTCTCTTATGGAATTGTGTATTACAAGTCACATTAAACTTTGAGATGAGGGTATGGCAAGGAGCACAACTCCTGGGCAGAGTCTGTGGGAGACTGGAGCAGAGTCGAGGCCAGGCAGGACATGGCAAAGGCAGGAAGCAGAATAAGAATCAGCCAGAGCCGACTAAGCCCCCACCCAGCAGGCCGTCCTGCCAGGTGTCCGGATACTCAAAATGAGGAGGGCACGAGGTAAGGGCAGTCGATGGGCCACAGGAACAGAGGGCTTCTACCTGCTGCAGCACTCTAAGTTTCCCAGAGATCATCAGGAAGAAAATGACCTAAGAGGTCTTCTTCAGAGGGAGACGATGACATCATGGACATTTGGGTCAGAGATACCCAGGTTCCAGTCTACCATTGTCATTTACCAAATGAGTAACCCAGAAAATTTACTGTATGTGTCAAAGACTCAGTTTCCTCATAGAAATGGTGACACTGTGCCAACTTTGCAAAGTTATCACACAGGCAAATAAAACGGGCATGCAAATTGTTATCAAGTAGTGAGCACTCGATAGATATGACTTGTTCTCACTATTGTGGTTGTTCCCATATTCCGAACTGTTTTCTTTTTTATCTCCTTCTTAGTGCTCTCTACCATTTAAAAGAAAGCCTCTCCCGTTTTGCCACTTAAACCCTATATCTCCTTCATGTCTCTAATGACAGATCTGTGACTTAGGGACTGTCTGATGGGTGCTTGTGGGTTAACTGAGGACAGATGAAAGGGGGCCCTCATCTTAGGTTTTGTGGAGATAACGGTCTCATCTTTTCCTGAACCACACAAACACAAGAGAAAGCCCTAAAAAAATACCTCAGGAAAAATGTTTTAAAGTATTCACTGTAATCTTGATATACTGCTGTTCATAAATTCACAGAATGTATTAACAAACTTACTGCACTTAATCATGAGCAAAAAAAAATATGTCATTCATGAAAACTTTTAAAATATTATGGACACTTAACTAATCTTGATGCATTTTTCAAAACAAAATTCTTCTGCTTTTTATGTCGAATAACTCATGGATGATTAAGTTGTTCAAGTTTTCCAGTTAGCACAGCAAGGGGCCATTAGAAATTAAGTGGGAAATTGAGCTTTGACTCTCTCAATTGTAAGAATCTAAAAAAATGGTTTAATTCTATCCAACGAGAATGTTCTTTCATTTCATGAGTAATGCATCCCTAGCCATTAATCCAAATCTGGATTTCGTATATTAACAACCCTCAGGAAGAGAGATTTAGGTATTAATGTAAAATTGCAAATATTTGAAGTGAAAATATAGAAAATGGCCATCAGATTACCAGAGCCTTCAGCTCTGCTGACTTTTGGCAGCTGTCTGGCAAATTGATAATCAGAGCTGAAAAAGAGCTTAACAGAAGTCAAAGGGAAAAGAACTCATGGGAAATTTTATTACTAATGACAGCACTAAAATTGTATAATAGTTGTCCTGAAGAGAACTCATGGAAAGAATACTAGTAGCTAACATCTGGGAGGACTGGGATATCCTGGCCTCCAGAAGAATTCAGGCAGGTTATCAGCAAAATAAATAAGCAATAAAGTATGAAAAACAAGAAATGGCAGCGAATTAATGAGCTGGTCATCTCCAGATCACTCAACCTGACAGGAGACTGAAACAGGGTTTATACAACAGAAGAACCAGAGCAATCTATTTTTGTCATTTCACGGAAGTGTATTAAATGATAAAGGGAAGAGAGGGGTTCTGAAATTATTCCTTCACTCATTCATTCTTTTAATCAATATACATTTTTAGAGCATGTACAATATTCAGAACACTGTCTAATTTTCACTTGACATTTTTCATTATTAGTTTTAATACTCATACCTCCTTTCCAGAAAGCAAATTCCATTTTGATGAATTACCTCTGCAGTCCAAAGTCTCCATGGTACAGTCAATCTCACCTCTGGGAATATTTCCCTAGACAGAAAAGGACCAAACATAAAGATACACATACAAGAAAAATGAATTGCAGCTTTGTCCAGGGACAAACCTGAAAACAAAAGAAATATTTATCAGTGGGAGAATGAATGCATAGATTGTGACATGAAATAGTATTCAGTCTTTTTAAAAGAATGAATTCAATCCATACTAATTAATTTAAAGGAATTTCTACAACTTATTGTTGATTTACAAAAGCAACATGTAGAGATGCATATAATAAATTCCACTTTTGTAAAACAATGACTTAGCGCCCTATAATGTGTTTTTACATATGATTATATGCATTGAGAAAGATGTGGAGAAATCTATACCTGGCAGTTAAAAATAACGAGGGGGAAGGAGAACATTAAAACAAAGATTTAAGATGTCAAAAACAAACAAAAAATCAGCATGTATCATATATCATTTAAGCAAAAATTAAGGTATGTGGTACACAGGCATAAAATGTTTAAAGTAGTTTATCTCAGGGTAGTAGAACTTTAGATGGCTCTCATTTTCTTCCTTAAAGTATTTTTTAAATGTTACAGTATTTAAAAAACTTTTACAAAATTAAAAAATAACTTACAGCAAGTCACCAGGTCACAGGTTCCTCACACTAGTCATTAAAATGTATCCTGGTCACTGGGGCACTTTCTGTATTTCCCTGCCACAGGACGATGTGGGCTGATGACACTGATGTTACCGCAGATTTTGATGTTGGACATGTGACTACAATATTACACTACCTTCTCCCCACCCTGTTCAAGTTTTACCTTATCAGTTGTTTGGACTTAATTTCATGATGGAAACCAAAGTATTCATTAGATTTTACATGAACATTAATCACAAAATCTTGCAATCATTTTTTTAAAACTTGCAGCCCCTAAGTGATCATTCTGTCAAAAACAGGCCCATCCTGCATCCCTATCCAGAATGTAGTAAGACAGTATAACTATAATCTCTCTCTCATTGTTCTGTAGCTCTCAAGGACCTCAGCTAAGCATGCACATTCCAATGGTCACAAATTAACCAAGAGCTGATAGCTTTGCAGAGCAAAGTGGCAGAAAGTTCCATTTATTTTGTTCCGACAGAAATAATTAAACATAATGATAACGAAAGCTTTTTATGAATGTTAAGTAATGTTATGAAATTTTAGCTTTTTATAAACATTATATAGGGCAGAGTCAAGAGTTTAAAAGTTCACTAAGACTCTTTATACCGGGTATCAAACAAGTGAGCCAAATAAATTCCCCCTGGCCGAGGCCCTGGAGACTGGTGTCCGGGGTTTTGCAATGCTATGATGCCCTGTAGCACACCAGAAACAGGGAGGAGTTCAGCAACCAAACATGATTGTCCCTCCTCCAAGAGCAAACAGAGTAAAAGTCACAGGCCAGATGGCCTCCAAGGTGGTCCAACTCAAGATAATTTGTGAATTAAATTATATATGTTGCTTTCTAGTTTTCTTAGTATTTTTACATACATCATCCGTTGACTTAAACACATATGCTGAATATTTAACTGTGTCCCACATAGTTTATCTTCATAGCAACCCTATTTTGTAGATGAGGAAACTGAGACAGACAGATTTAAAAACTTACCTAAGTAAAACAGCTGATAAGGTAAATCAAAATTTGTTGTTTGTGTGACCTTTATGCAGAATATGCAGAACGCAAGCTCCCTGAGGGCAGGACACTTCTTACTGCTGCATCTCCGGTGCCCAGGACACTGACCAGCACATGAGAGGCTTGCAGTAAATATCTGTTGGATAGATGAATGATTCAACCACTGAATGACTCCATCCGCAGTATTGAACTTTAAATTCTATTCAAAAATTGAAGGAAGACTATCGATATGTGGTGTCCAGAGCCTGCAGGAAGGAACACGGCATAGATTAAATCAATTATTTTTAATTCCAAATGCTTTAAATGCAACCATTTCCCACTGATTAGAAGACAGTGTTGTAAAAAAAAAATGTAATTACACATTCATTTTGATGAGACCTTTCATCTGCTCTTCTTGTGCACGTATCTTTATAATAATTCTCATAATGGAAAATTGCAGGGCGTCCCATGGCAACAGGGCCTATGCTTTGTCAAGAAGAGACACAAAGGTTCTATCATCTGGTGATTCAATTTACTCATGAAGCAGGGAAGAGAAACTACAGGAAGAGATAAAAAAGAAAACAGAGGAAGACAAGAAAAATCATTATCTCAGTGATTCACCGATATTTTCTAGGAGGATGCGTCCATGGAGTTAATAAATTGGCAGGCAGGTCTGATGTAGTGCCTGCCCTCCCGCTGCCTCCCACAGTTTAATCACTGTCCTCGCTTTTCTCTCTGCAAATGCACCAAGACACTCTCCCCAGCCCTGGTGACTCCCAGTGCCAAACACAACGGCAGAGCCTCACTGAGCACTCATGGTGCCCTTTGGCTTCTCTCTCTGAGCTCCCCAATTCTCTTCCTATTTTCTGATCACTGCACCCCCGCGCATCTGTCTCCCTGCCCTCTAAATGCTGTAATCCTCCAAGGTGGCATTGCAGTTCCCCGCATCTGCGCTACAGTACCCTACCCAGTGACCTTACCTATTGCCACAGAGTCATCTCATCAACACTTCTCTTCCAAATTCAGATCTCCAGCCTCAATTCTTTAAGGGCCCAAGGCTGGCATTTCCACCTTTGTGCATGGCACAAAGGAAAGGTAAATCACAGGTCAGACACTACAGAAAGGTAGACAAAGGAAGAACTGAGATAAGATCACTGGCTATGAGATCTAGGCCACAGAGGATGTACAGGAGAGCATTTTTGCGAAGTGGTGGAAGAGGCCATATTAGGAAGCTATGTATTGTCTCGCCAGCCAAAAAGAAACAACTCTCCTAACTTCCAATCTCTGCATAGTCTGACATTACTCCTCTGACCCAACCTTTTTATTCCCACTCCTTATTAACTCAGAATCTCAGTCACTTTCATACTTGTTTTCCCATCTTTACTACTGCTGTTATCTATGTTTCATCCATTCTCAGGGGCTCAAGCTTCACCATCTCTGTTAGCGTCTTGTTAGATCCTTCTGAATTACTGGATTCAGTGGATCACAATGAAGTACTGTTCTCGAGATACCCTAATCTATTCGTCTTTTACTGCAAACTGAACCTAATTTGATTTGGTCGTACACAGTTCTTAGAATAGATAAATTTTTTAGGTAATTCTCATCTTTAAAATTTGATATGGGTGAGAGTTAACTTCCCCCTCACAACCTTTCTATTGGACTATAATAAAAGCATAAATATATTTATTTCACAAATATTCATTAGCAAGTAGGCACATAAATGTTCATACATTCTATTCTGTTCAGCTCCATGAATTCTAGATTTTTGTTTTTAGTATTCCAATTACCACTATACATGAAATGTTTAATCAAGATGAAATGACAATATTCCAGAGGCAGGATTCTGTTTCTCTTAGAGCTGGCATCAGGAAACCAGAATCTTTTGACTCAGTTGTTGGACCTAGAATGAGTAAGAATCAAATCTTGGCTGTCTTCCTTACAGCCCTTGTTAGAGTCTTCACAAAAGGGTGGAAGGACACAGTGTCTCTAGGTTATATTAAGCAATCTATGCAATTTGAATACCTTTAATTTCACTAGTGAGAACGCATTTCTGATATTTAGCATGTCATTCAGCAAAGCAATTTATGTCAATTGATTTTATTTTACACAATATAGCATTTACTCTGTGGCAGATACTATTCTAAACATTATTATGCATATTAACTCAGATAATCCTCTTAGCAGCCTATAAGTTAGTCACTAATATTATTCCCATTTTACAGTTTCAGAAACTGAAGTGTAAATAAGTTAAATTCCTGAACTGTTACAACTAGTACATAACAGAGCCAGGACTCAGACTGGGACAGTCTGGTTGCAGAGCTCATGCCTTCCTCCACCCCTCCTCAAGCCCCCTCTTAGGGTCTTCCTGATTAGAACACTAGCTGACCAATCAGAACACTAAGACTACTTGGGTTGTAGCTTAACCTGACTAATGATGACAACCATCATAATGTCCAACTCTCCATATTAAAATATTTTAAAGTAAATAACGATCACAACACTAGTGAGCTCTACTGTGGTAGTACCACTGTGGAGAATGCTAGTTTTTACAAGAACCTATTCACTAGTTATTTGGGCTTGTAGATCTCGTTTTGCTAACTCTGTTTATCTTGTGCTAGTAGCCATTTGGGGTACTTCTTTGATATGCAGAGCCTAGATATAAGAGACTTGGAGCTCAACTAGTCTAACTGCCTTTCTGATTCTCTGTCTCCATCATCACCGTCAGACGGTGGTGTGGCTTTTGCTTGAACAACACCCATCCCCATTAAGAGGATTCTCGCTCTCTCGAGGCAGCCACCTTATTGGAACACATTTCTGCCCCAAGAAAGTTCTTCCTTATGTTAAGCAGGCATTTTTCTTCCCAAAATTTCCACTAAATTGATCATCATTCTTTGTGGCCATTAAGGAGTAGAACTTGTAGAAATAAGATATGCTCTGCTCCTCCACACTGCAAAATAGTGGCAAAGACCTGGTGTTTCCCAGGGTTGCACACCACACTCATGAAGGATGTGGATCACTGAGAAGAGTCATCGTGATAGGGGTAACAGCTCAGCAAGTCCACAAATGCAGGACCCAGAGGAAAGAGGTCAGCGAAGACTGGTGTGGTAAGGAATGGTTGATGGCCAAGGTGGTACCAGAATGGCCAAGTTTATAGTAAACAAATGATTAATTTTTGTTCATGGATGGATTAAGATGATGTTAGGCAAGCTGGTATCCAAGCAGGGTTCCTCTTATCATAATTCCTGATTTCTGCTTTTGTTGCCCTTAACTCAAGACCCAGCTGTGAAAATGCCCCAAAGGTGGCTAATTCTTAATTTCTTGAAGTCTGAGGGAGAAATACAAATCAGCAAGCTTTGGGTGATTGTTTCACACTTCTGAGTCTGCCCCCAGTAAGCTGCTGAATTTGAATTGCAAGTTGCTGATTGCTAAATGGTTCACAGGGATCAAGGCTGCAGTGCATTTCTAGGCAAGGTGTAGATAATAACTTACAGATTTGTTCCAGTTAGAAAACCTCAGTCTTCATATTGATAATAAGAATAATAGAAAAAATATTACTAACAAAAATGCTTGGACAGTACTTTCATAAACATTCAGTACTTTTGACTCAGTTTCACACAGCATCCTTTGTTTGAATAAAAAAAAAAACATAGAAGTTGTAATACTACTAAAATCAAACATTTAGTAAGTATCAGATCTGATGCCAGAAGTCAGATATTCAGACAACCAATTCAAACAGTAAATCTAAAATCAACAATGAAAAAAACGGTGACCTATACACTTTAGACTCAGGTATTTTATTAAGTAAAAATTGCCTCAATTTAAAAATATGAAAAAATGAGAGCCAGAAAGAGATAGTCGAACCTGGAAGAGAGGTGAAAAGAGAGAGAAATTAATCTGTGGAGCGTCTCCTCTGAGTGCCACTCTTTGGTCCTTAGGTTCTGAGCACCATCTTACTTACTATCCTCCCTTGGAAGTCAGGATCTGCATTTTACAGATAAAGAATCCAAGCCTCAGGGAGGTAACTTGCCCTTCTGGAAGATCTAAGATACCAAAGCAAATGTAGGCAACTCAAAAATCCATTCCTTTCTATGTTATTAATTTTTTCCCAAAGTGTGCTAGGGTTACCACTGTAGTACATGAGAGGCTGTTTGGTGTACACAGGTGGGCATGTTCTGTGTGTTTGTTTCATGCGAACTTGCAGGGATAAAACCATTTTCTATTTAAGAGCATGATACAAAATGTCTTTAAAATAAATTTAAGTTTTTAAAATTTGTTTGAGTTAAAGAAAGATATTAAAATTTAAAAATAATAAAACAATTGGCCTTCAGCTGTGTTACCACGTGGTGTCATCGCAAAAATTATAACGGTAGTATGGTATGTCTAAAATGTAAAAAACCTACAGCTATGTCATGCTGCCTTCCCACAGGCAGCAATTAACAACTTTGTCAACAGCTTAAACTGAGCCCTGAACTGTTCTCCAGAACATATTCTACACATGCTAAAGAAAATAATTCCAGAAAAGCTTGAAGCAGGTTTTTGGCAAAACTGATTTCCATTTACAAGTATACTTCACATATACTTTTATATATTCTCTCTGCCTCCTATCAGATTCTGTTCATCTCATTCTGTGTCAGTTGATCTGCTCTAATAAACAAAGTAGCCTTTGAAGAACCAGAAAATCTGGGGGATGAGAGAGAAGAATCCTGTCCCACAGGCCATCCAGAAAAGAAACAACAATTATAAATAGAACAATATTTGTATTGCTGCAACCCACTCAAAAATAGTAAACAGATCACTGTTCATTGCCCACCTTTTGAAATACTAAAGAGAGTTCAATAATAAAGAGCAAAACAGCCATCCCTAGCAGATTGAAGAGCCCAGGGCACTGAATTATTCACTCATTCAACAAATATTGATTGATGACTATTACGGAGCCAAGTACTTCGTTATTTGGGGAGGATAAAATGCTGGAGAAAACAACACCCAGTTCTTTTTAGTGGTGTGGTGAAAAACATTCAAACAACCAGCAACCAGAAAAGTAGAAAAAATAATTTAGTCTATAGCACTTGAATTCCATGGTGTAAATACTCCCACCCTAACTTTGAGTTATCGATGTGCTGTCTCTGACTATTCAGTTGCAGAAAGATGCCCACAATAGGTTCTTACTGTAGGCTCCAGCACAACACTGAGTGCTTCTCTATTGACACTTAATGACAGAAAGAAATACTAATCAAAAATCAGAAGAAAGGGCATTTCATCATTTATTCTTCATCCATGTGCAGGGCATTGCACCAAGTGCCCACCCACGTGAGGGCGGGCAATCTATTTACTCAGTCTACTGATTTAAATGTTAATTCCATCCAAACACACCCTCACAGACACATCCAGAATCATATTTGAGCAGATATGTGGGCAACCTGTGCCCCAGTCAAGTTGACACATAAAATTAACCATCACAGTATTCAACCAAGAAAGATTGTGATAAAGAAACTGTAGCTAGCAATCAACATTTGAGTCATTCCTGGTTTGTTGATCTAATTTTGTTCTCAACCTCTTAGCTTATGGAGAACAACACACTTAAGTCACTTTTACATATTAAGATTTATATTTGTGTCCATCAGAAAACACTTACCTTATTTCAATACAGAATAACTAAGTGCCATTGAAATGGATTTCAAAGAAATAGATTTCATTTATAAGAAATAAAAGAGCACATGTCCATTTTAGAAATAAAGTATATGCAACCAACTTTCAGTTATCTGCAAACCAATTATGCCAAAGATGATGAGTACTATTAAAAAGCAAGCCGCTCCTAGGTGGAGAATTGAAAACATATGCCCACAAAAACTTATATGTGAATGTTTATAGCAGCATTATTTTTAATGACCAAAAGATAAGAAAAACTTAAAAATCCATCAACTTACAAATAGATAAGCCAAATGTGATATATCTATACAATGGAATATTATTTTTATTCTGTTAGAAAAAGAAATGAAATTCTTATACACGCTACATCAGCACACCTTGAAAACATTATGCTGAGTGAAAGAAGCCAGGCATAGACGG
This sequence comes from Macroglossus sobrinus, assembly GCA_004027375.1. Taxonomy (NCBI): domain Eukaryota; kingdom Metazoa; phylum Chordata; class Mammalia; order Chiroptera; family Pteropodidae; genus Macroglossus; species Macroglossus sobrinus. The sequence continues at coordinate 119,782 of PVKZ01000410.1, forward strand.
TCACATATTATGATTCCGTGTATATACAATGTCCAGAATAGGCAAAATATAAGGACAGAAAGTAGATTAGCAGCTGCAGAGGACTGGAGGGAGGGATGAGAAATGACTCATAATAGGTACAGGATATTTTTTTTGGTGTGATAAGAATGTTCTGGAATTAGATGGTGATGATGGATGTGCAACTTCATGAATATACTAAAATCCCTAAATAGCACACTCAAAAGAGTGATTTTTATCTCAATAAACCTTTACTTAAAAAAAAATCTATTGTTTACTTTCTTAGAGGCAGTATGCATTTAAAAACATTTAAATATAGAAATGATATGGGAAGAAAAAAAGATTCAGAACATGAATCTCCCACCTAAATTCCAATAAAATATTTCTAAAGATATTAACAAATACATTTAAAAGCAGCAGTATGAGGTGTTAAAATTTCTGTGTTGTTAATGCTGTCATTCTAAAAGGAGACTGACTCAAAGGTTAATAAGACTCAAAGATTTCTGGGTCACACTGACCCAGAAATTCAGCTTCCAAAAACTCAGTCTTTAGCCACTGGAGAAAAATAGCAGGTTTATTGCAGTAAACGTGGCACATAGTGCTAAAGATCCCCATGGTTTCTGAGTCACATCTTCCAGAAAGAAGGAATGAGGGGGAAACATCCACCACCTCAGGGATGATGGCCGTGCTACTTGGCAGAAATAAATAGCACTGGACACTTTCTTAGACAGTTTGTTCTTTCCGGAACTTCAGTCCAATTTTTCAGGTAGAACTATTGAACTGCTAAACGACTCTCCATTTGAACTGAAATATCTAATCTTTGGAGACTTGCCCATTACCCTCAGTTCTGGCCAGAACAATAAAAGAGACTGCATAAATAGCACTCATATCTAATCAGGTACATGTGGTACCAGTCATCCATCCATTTATTTTGTTGGCCTTCGTTTTAATGATGTAATAAATGCTTCAGATATAAGAGTAAGCATATTATATGTAACTTCTCACTTTATGGGCATAATCCTATTTTTTCCATTACAAAATAACGAAAAACCCAGTATAAAATGCACCAGTGCTCTGGTATTGCAGTCCCATATGTGTCATTAACTAGCTCTGTGACCTGGGTAAGTCACTTTTCCTCTCTAGTCTCAGGCTCCTTTCACCATAAAATAATTAACATTAACTAGATCCTTTTGACATTCATCGGAGTATGATTTTAATTCTGCATTTTGTCTCAGTGGACGTACACAATGGTTCAAGCCATGTGTGGCCTGCAGGAGGGCGGGAGGGATGTGCTTTTGTGCTGCTTCTAGTCTTTGGAGTTTTTGTTTTGCCGTGCCCTTTTCAGAGTATAGTAGCAATGAGGCAGTCTCAAGAAGTAGCAAATCAAAATGTGGAAGTTCTGCATGTCTTTTCATTTGAAGGTCTTTATTTTTTATTTATTACTTAGCAGTTTAGAGCCTGTGCTCTCCAAAATAAAGGCCTCAGGGTTGGCCTTTGCAAGGAGGGAAGGAGGATGAATCCTGACAATCTGGGTATAGGATGAGGGTTCCCTCTACGGAATTGGGTGAAGTTTTAATGGAGCAACTTGAAGAATTATTGTCAGTGAATCTGAAGCCCCAAGAAACCAGATCTGACATCCAAATTGCTCTTGAATCCCAACTGTCCATTGGATGGCTTCGCTTTACAGATCTTTCTGAGGCCTCAAATTCAACATTTCTAAAATTGAACTTATTTTCTTTGTCCACAATAAATTAGTTCTCCATTGCTTGACTTTGACATTTGCACCTATCACAGGTCTTTCTTCCTCTCTCCAGCCTTTCAGTGCTATACTACTTCAACCTACAAAGCCCACCACCTGGTCTATGGCACAGTTTTCTAACAGTCCTACCCCAAAAGCTCTTTTCTTCTTCATCCTGACATAATCATCTTTCCAGAGCATAACTTCGATCATGCCACTCGCCTTCAACTGCCCCTCACAAACTACCAAAATGCATACTTCTCTCTGCAATCGTCAAGTCCCTATACTGCCTGACCTCAGACCACACCTTCAAATAGCCCACCTTCAATGCAAATGTCTAAGGCTTTAGGTCTTCTCTCCTGGAATTTCCCTCCCTTCCATCTCTAGGAAGGATTATTGATCCTGTTAGTCTCGTAGGCTATTTCTACTTCTCACAGCTAAAACCAAAATCTCCTTTCTCTGAAATCCCATGAAATCTTTTCCACACTTTCCTTATGGGGTATACCATTTATCCCCTTGGATTATAGTTATTGATGTACATATTTTACCCCCAGGTCAAGGTGAAGATTGATTTTTGGTGTTGTTTCCCTCCTCCTCTGCCCCACAACTTCCCTATAGAAAAGTCACTGCTATAAAGGAACTCAATGTGACAAACATATGAGTGATCAAAACCTTCATTAAATTTTCTTTAGTACATCACTAAAATTCTAAATATGGGGACATTTAATGTTGTACATTTATAAAATCAGGAAATGTGAGCCAAAACATCACTTACTAAAGTTGAGAAAGACTTTCCAATATTTTAAACTGTTGATAGATGTCTAACCACTGAATTTTATTTTCTTTGATTAATGCTAAAGTCACCTATATTTGGTATATGTAACATTGGTCTACAGAACTTTCAACACAACTTTGACCAAATAAATCATGTTCCAGTAACTAGAATATTCTTGAAAGTACATTTTAATTTAATGCTTCCAATGCCATTAGATTTGTGTGGGAGTTTTGATCTGATGATATATAGACTACTGAAGAGAAAAGAAAGGTAAATAACAGTGGATCTTAAATTACTTTGCCAGAAAAAAATCTGTAAGATATTTTTCATATTAACCACCTAATTGATACATGAGTAATCCAGAGTGTTCAGTTAAATATTTAATTATAAAAAATATAAGAAGAAAAAATAGGCATTCAAAATATGCTTTTTTTCTTCTCATATTTTCTTTTATTATACTTTTAAAAGTATTTCTCATGTATGATAAGATTTGGTTTCATGATTTGGTTTCTGAAGACAATATAATAGTAAAATCCTCTATTTACATTATATGTATTACTCCAAATCAATACATTTTTCCAGTTTTTAATATGCTGAGGTCATATGTCCTATTCTGTTCTAGATGGTAGAAAATAGCACAGAGAGAAATAACTCTTATGAAACTCACATTCTATTTGAGACAAACAGAAAATAAGAAAGATAAATACCATTTGATTTCACTTATATGTGAAATCTAAGAAACAAAAAAGAACAAACTAGTCAAAAACATATGCACAAATATAGAGGACAATCTGGTGATGGCCAGAGGGGAGGGAATTTGGGGGGGGGGCTGGGAGAAAGGGGTGAAGGGTTAAAGAAGTGCAAATTAGTAGTTGATAAGTGGTCGTGGGGTTGGGGAACATGGCATAGGGAATGCAGTCAGCATTAATGTAATGGCTAGGTGGAGAGCCAGAGATTTCATTATAAAATATGTAAATGTCTAACCAATGTATTGCATACTTGAAACTAATAATAAAATTAAATTTAAAAAAAGAGAAAAGAGGCAAATGAATAAAGCAAACAATTTTATAGTGACTCTGTGGAGAAAATTAAGAAGGATGATGAGAGGAAGAGTGACTGGCTGATAGGTTTTATAAATGGGAAAGTCAAGGAGAAATTTAATCTAAATGACGAGAAGAATCACAAAGCAACAATCTAGGAGAACACTCCAGGGTGGGAGAACAGCAATGCAAAGGCCCTCAATCAGTGCTCAGCGACTATGCCAGGAAGGGTCAGTGTGGCTGGTGTATTGCTCCACAAGTTATCAGCAGTGACTGTCAAAAATGTTGTATAAAAGCAGACTTCAGTTTTGATATCTCCTAGACAGGGCTTTACAAATGAAAAATATTTTCTTTTACACAACTAGATTCCCATCATCAGCAAGCGTTGAGCCATCCCAAGACCATCCAAAGAAAAGTTTAAGGCCATGTAGCTGCAATGCTTACCTCTCTGCACTCCTGCTTTACTTGATCTTTATCTTTATAAATTCCTTTCTTGGTAGCCAGCTCTTCGATGCACTTGAAAAGATAATTTTACAATATTTCACCCAGTATTTTTAGTTGTTTCAGTGGACAATTAAACTAGAAGTCAAGGAAATATTCTGTAGGTTCTTACTGCTTTGTAGCGGAATTCAAATGTATACCTCATTGGGATAACTCCATTCTGGATTTACCCAAATCAAGCATCCCACTTATGTTCTGAGTATTATTTGCCCAATGTCAAACCAGTGAGCTCGTGTCTTTTAACTCCACTGGGAAAGACTTATTTTTTAAAAACAAAATTGTTCAATTTAATTTTGAAATGCAAGGACTAATTATTAAATGCTTCAAAAGCCAGGACCTTGTCTTATTCATCTTTTATATTTCCAGTCCTGAATGAACAGATAAATGATTTAAACTGACAGTCCAGTTACATATATATGTATTAGGATGTGAGAATTATTCTGTGAAAATGTGGAAGCAAGAGAAAGCAAGGTTTTATGTTTATTTTTGCCATTCAGACTGTAATATATCTTGAATAAGTAAAGCTTGATAAAAATGGAAATGTCTTCATCTATGCAGGTACAGTTAACAAATTTCATAGAAAAGTTTTTATATAAATCACTGTAATTTAGTTTTCTAACTATTAACCTAAATCACTGCAACAAAGAAAAAACGGTAAATTATACTGCAAAAAATGTATGTTGTTACTGGTATTGAAAAATCTTTTTGTCTTGGAATTGCTAAAAATCAATGAAATATGACATTAAAGTACAGGGAGAGAATACCATAAGTTGAAGAAAAAATAATAAAATTCTTATATGACTCAATATAAAAGCTAGAGAAAGCCAAGCACAGCATTTCATTTCAAAGCACCTCTGAAAGAAACTAAAATTTAAAAAGTAGGTAGAAATTACTATATACAAGTTCTGGAAATTTCTTTACCTCAAGTTCCTAGGGTCTTGCATGGTCATTGTTACATAACAAATATTTATTTAGTGCTTATATTTGCCAGATAGCAGGAGGCACTGAGCACATCAGAATACCTAGAGATAAAGCAGACAAATACATAAATATAACATAATGGAAAATAAAAGCATGTACTGTTCTTTCTCTCAATAAGCTGAATAACCTATAAATACTATTCAATTAAATGCTGTTTAATTATAACCTACTATCCATAAATATAGCTGTTATTAACCAAGTGGCAGTTAATGTTTAATCTAAGGTGTCTAATATAAAATTCATAGTGAAAATGTGGTCCTGAGGGTTCCTGCCTTCACAGGATGTTGGTTAATTTGAATAAAGTGCTACAAGTCACCTCTAGTCACCTGCTTCAAATATAAAAAACAAATTACATACTTCATTAAAAATCTGAAGCCTGTGGAGCAGAAAAAGAGAAAAACGAAAGCAGGTATCACATGTGAGTCTGTGAAACGGAAGCTCAGAAGTTAGTGTTCCTCTTAAAAGCAGAAAAAGTTAATGTAGATTCAAATTTCAATAAGCATGGAAAATACCTACCTCAAAAACATGACAATATTGAAAGTAAACAGAAGTAAATAAAACCAGAGAGAGGAAGAAAATGAAAGACAAAATTTATGCATTTAGACTAATGGGAATTCTAATGCTACCTTGAGTCTTTTGCAGACTGATTTTAATCCTTGGTATTGCAAAATAAATGCATTCATAGCAGTAACTGAAGGATCAAGGAAACCAGACAAATGTTTTTGCCTGACTTCAGCGGGCAGGAACAAATGTCTGGATGCTCTTACTTCGCAGACTATTAAGCACACTCTCCCCCTTACAATCTAAAAAGCCTTCAGAACTTATGACTTACACAAAGACAATGAGTACTTGTGAACCACTGATCTAAAAGGAGAGAAAAACTTTTTAATAGGAAGGCAAATGCTAGGATAAGGTGTTTAGTGGTAGAAATTGGGCAGAAAGACAGACAGAGAGACGCAGTGCAATGACAGAGACACCACGGAAAGGCGGATGGAGTACAACACAGTGGACAAGCAAACCAAGGGCCCAGTTGAAAAAAGAAACTTACTTCTGATTTAAATAACACTTCCAATTAAAAACTTAAAATACATTTGTCAGCTTCTTAAACAGAGACTAGATTTGCCTGGGAGCATACTCTCCCTTAGTTTGGAGAAGAACCTCAGCAGTGGTTATTTCAGTTATTCACATAAAACTAAGGAACCGCCCATTGTTCTAGATGACTGACTGACCTGAAAATACTTCGAGGTTGTATGTTGTTAGTGGGTAAATGTAGAAGGTGACATACCTAGGTACCTATTCACATATGCAAATTGACTAAGAGTCTGAGAATAAGGGAGACATGGGAAAGAGAAAGAGAAGCTTTGGGGCAAGGATGATATAATCAGAAGTTGGCTTTGGGAAGATTATTACAGCAGCATTCAATTTAACAGTCATTCAATTAATAGTTACTGAGAAATTTCAATATAGTATTCTAAGCATTACATATACTTGGGTCTTTGCTCTCAAGGAAACAGGCGATAAATGCACATACCAATAGTATATAATGGCAAACTCTGTCAATGAGAGAAAGTCTTCAGTACAAAGCTCAATTTGAAGACCCAGAGAAGAAAAAAATCTTCGTTCGGGCTCTAGGGAGTGTCTAGCAGCGGGGGGGAACAGGATAGAAATAAAGCAAGATATATTTAGAAGTAAAAGGGAAGACGTCGTAACTGATAAGAGTAAGAATATCAGTATTTTAAACTTCAATGACCTGAAGAATGAAAGTAATTTCGTGGTAATAAAGAAGTCTAGAAAAATGATAATTAGCTTAGGAAATGAGATGTTATTAGTTAGATTACAGATATGTTAAATTTTAGTTATACACAGAATATCTAGAGGGAGATTATAAAACAAAAGATCTAAATAATAACAACAATAAAACAATCGGTAACACATTTAGGCTTGGAGAGGAGAAAAAGAGCCTTATCAATTCACTTACTTTCTCTGCACTGCAGTGCTTCACTTCACTACCAACATTATGTGGTTTGAGGGATTAAAGAAAATGATATGTGTGAAAATACTTTGCAAATCACATACAAATAAAGAGTTCTAAAAAATGACGTCGACTACTACAGGAAAATCAAAGAAATTAAGGGTCTGGCAAAGGCCTCTGCTGCCATTTGGTGGTTGAGGACCAGGTGGAATATCATGAGAGTAAAAGAAGCCTTCCCTCTCTAGGGCTCAAAGGTAAAGATGAAAACAATATGCCCCATTTACATGTCTAAAAAACAAATATTTAAAAAATCATATTGAAAGAAATCTTTAAAATTCTTTATTGCCAAATGTTAATTTTTTTCTCTCTCAACTCAGTCACAAGCACTACCTTCTTCACTTCTGTACTCCTAGGACATAGTGCATCTCACACATAAGAGGTGGTTAATCAATTTCAGTTGATGAAATGTATGACGGGATGGCAATTCCCATTCTATTCCTGCCTGAGTCTCACTTATTTCTTTAGCCTTTGCCTCTCCTGGTAGCTCTTTCTAGCTCTACAGATGTATAAATGATAGTAGGTGGCCAGTCATGCTTTTAGATTATGTGGGCCACAAAAAACTGTATATGCACTCAATATTATATAATGATCAGCTAAGATTTACTTAATAATCATTTAAAGAACTTTTGTATTTAACAAAATGATAGAATTATCCTTTGCTCAACTGTGCAAAAAGGAATCAAGCAGACACATTTGCAACTTTTATTTTTAAAAAGTATTTACAATCCTTACTAAGCCAGATTGTTGATTGTTGCTGGTTTTAATATTTTTTTCCCTCATAAATTAGAGGATGTTTCCCCCTGCAGGAAAACTCAGGTAATTTCACAAACTCTTATAGAAAGATACATAATTTTTTGTTGGGGAAAAAAACAGTGGCATCACCTGAAAAGGACTTCTGAGAAAGGGCAGCTTGGAGAAAGCAGCCACTGAAGTATGTACATTGCTCTGAATTAATTTTGACAAATGTATGTGAAGAGGATATGCTCATTGTTTTCTCCATCTTATATACCACAAACAAACAAACAAACAACAACAACAAAAAAAAAAACAGAGCAAAAAATTCCCTCCTTCTGGTTTGCCCTTAGAATAGACATGGGGTCTCTGATCAGAGCAGGAATATTTAAGGAGATGGCTGAGAAGGTGAGGTAGCTTGTGACTGATTCCCATAATGCTGTCATGATTTGAGGTTCTTTTATTATTCTTCTTCTCTCATCTCAAAGTGTGCATGTTTATGTATTCAACTTTTAACATTTTCTTTGTTCATCCACTGGGTTTTTGTTTTGAAAGGTCATACAAGGTAAAGATCTATGATATTTCTTTTCCAAAATTTTAAGCATTTTCCCTAGATACATTTGACATTTCATCGACATTGACCAAACCAGGTTTCAATCTGACACCTCACTTCTCCACAAAGATTAAAATTTCAGATACTCAGTAGGTGATGTAGGTAACCATCAACTTAGTAAAGGTGGCTGACCCATACAAAAGACAGCAAGGGCTATGCTCCCCACCCTGTTAGTGCAGGAAATAAAAACCTTTCTAGATATCTCAAGCAGAAAGATTTAATCCAAGAAATTCTCTACACGTGTTATGCTGTCTCACAATGCCATCTTTGCATATATTGTTTCCCTACCTGAAATACTGTGCATCCCCTTCTCTGCTTAGAGAACAGTTTTTCCTAGTTCACACAGCACATTATGTATGTGACACCCAAGATCGTTAATCACTATGTGCTACTTTGGTGATTGTATTGGGGAATTTAAAAGGCCAGAGAGTACTCAAGTGGAATTGGTATAAAATAACGAGGCATCCAGTTCAAGGGTCAAAGACCCTTTAATGGATAACAATTCACTTTGTACTCCTTTCTCCATTGTTCTCTGAATATTGTCTTTTAAGCATTAACTATTGTTGAAGAATTTTCACCTTTTTGAAATGAGTATGTAGTTACATAATCAGAGCTGAAGTGCCTTACCTTAACATTTGTGCTATATACAATTGCACGCAATCCTGATGTTCATCTGATTTAGTGAGGACAGGACATTTGTATGGACACTTAGGGTTCTTAGTACGATCTCTTATCAAACCATCTAGAAGCTTCCACCTAGAGGGGGCTTTTATATATTGGCCAATCAGTATTGCCCGGTAACATCAGCTCCAAGAGAAGGGAAACAATGTGTGTTCATCACTGTAAACAAAACGCTAATTGCAACAACAGTAATAGGTAGGAATAGAATTAGTAGTGGCTGAATAAAAGAACATAAGGGGTCTACGCCATATTGAATACATGAGATCCTCAAATTAGGCATGAAAGGTGCCTTGTAACCAGCTGCTATCTTTCCTGAGAATGTCTTCTATTGCTTACTTTAGGTCAATATCATGGTGTAAAAGGTGGTTGTGAAGAATGTTTAAATGTGCAGAGACACCTACCTACCTAACCTCTGTTTTTACTACATGACCCTTGATTTCCAGTTCCAGTAACATTTATCTAAATGCTTCTTAAAATTTTCTGGCCACACCATCTTATATTTTACACCTTTATACATTTGTTTCCTCTGCAGTACTGTGATTTCCTTTAGAGCAGGGACCAAATCCATATGTATCTTTTTAGAACCCAGCATATAGGATGTGTTCAATAAATGCTTGTTTAATTGAATGTAATTCAATTAAACAAGGGTTATTGTCCCTTGTGTTCTTTCCAGCCAGTCATGCCTCCTCCACATTACTGAAATAATGAAGCAACTGAGATTTTCATCAGTGGTTTATCTCTAAGGGCCTTTTTTGACCTAAGAGCTTGGCACAGCCAGGAGATTACTTTGTAAGTGTGGCTTTTGGGATAATACTCTCCAACCTGATGTAATGCCATATCTTGGCTAAGCAGATGTGGCTGAGGTGCTTAAAGAAAGTGAATTCAGCTGTAGATAGAAATCTGTGGGGCACATAGGGGCTATTTCTTTCTTCATCTCTTACAATTTGGTTTTGCACTGGCAACATATCCCAGAAATTCTCCATATAAGTTACTAGAGTTTTTTCTCTCATTTCTTACAGTTGCATAATACTCCGTGGTGTGGATGTGCCAGTTTATTTAACCTGTTTCTCATGGATGAACATTTAGGTTGTTTGCCATATTTTACAATTACGATTTATGCTGCAATAGAGTCATACATATGTACTTTTATTTACATTTGCCTGCTGTACATTTGTCATCACGTTCTATTTTCTTTATGAATCGCTTTGTTTTGGGTCTGTCTAATCTATAGGTCAGAGTTGAAATATGTTTTGTGAACCAATTCGAGGTAAGCCCATTCACAATAATCTTATTATTTTAGGATGTAATTACTATGAGTGTTAAGTTATATTTATGGGGTTTTTTTCTTTCTAGAATTTTTTTTTGTTTTAATATTTCAGAAGGTTTGTAACTTTACTGTAGTGGTTGCCTTTTTCCGTATATTTTTTATAAGCTTTTAATCCCTGTTTTCTTATTTGACATTTTACGATCTAGTTTATCAGTTAATAATGGCATCCTCTGACTGCTACATGCCATTTACAGAACAAAGAGCTTATTCCACCTTTTTTTCTCTCCCTTCTCTCAATTTGTTGCATTTTTCTATTTTATTAAAACATATAACATATATTATTTGCCACTATTACCCGTAGCCTTAGATCTACAATTACATAAATGAAATGCTACCATCATTGCTTTTGCTAAAGTTTCCCTTGTCATATCTTGGATCAAAGCTCATAATCTAGTAGATTTCCCAAGAAGCCTCAGGAGAATAGTCCCTGAGTTCTTTCAAGGCGGTTTTGGTTTTGTTTTTTCTCATATTGCCAAATGCTTAAGGATATTTCAGTTTAGAGTATTGTGTAACTGTTTTCCTGCTATTTAGTGTTTGGTTTTGTGTGGAAATTTTCATCAGCTGAGATTTTTTTTTTTCACTTATTTTCTTTATAGTGACTTTGTATAAAGGGAGACTGCTTTTGTCTATTTGTTGGCAGTTTTGATTGATTCCTAAGATTCCAAGTTCAAGACTACCCTCTGCTCTCAGTGTAGACAAGTACAATTTCTTTAGTAAATTTTTTTGTGTGTTGGGGTGATAGGGGTTGTATGCCTTTTCTTTTGTGGTTCTCGTTTGCCCTGCAGGATCCTAAATTTCCCCTTTTGCATTTTTTTTCTTTTCACAACCCAGTATCTTTTTGACCTTCCTCTCCTAGAAGAGACTGCTTGTATATGCCAGGATTTTTTTTCAGTATTTTCACAGCTAAGGGTGGACCATTAGCCACCCTTAATTCTTCTATTCCCATTCTTTTTACACAATTTTCCAGACCTCTCAACATAGAGGTTTGCATCTCCATAGAGGTTTGCATCAAATGCCCAAAAAATAACCCTTCTGGAAGAACAAAATTGGAAGTACCATGCTTCCTGATTTCAAACTATATTACAAAGTTATAGTAATCAAAAAGTACAACATTGGCATAAAAACTGACACATAGATCAATGAAAAAGACTAGACAGCTCTGAAGTAAACCCACACATATATGGTCAATTGATATACAACAAAGGAGCTAAGAAGAAACAATGTGAAAAAGGTAGTTTCTTCAATAAATGGTGCTGGGAAAACCAGACAGCCACAATGTAAAAGAATGGAACTGGACCAGAATTTGAAGAACTAAGATTAGGAATAAGACAAAGATGACCACTCTCATCACTTTTATTCAACATAGAACTGGGAGTCTTAGCCAGAGAAATTAGGGGGGAAAAATAAGTCATTAAAATGTAGGAAAGAAGTAAAACTGTTTTTATTTACAGATAACATATTATACATTAAAAAACCCTAAAGACACCACTCAAAATTGTTAAAACTAATAAACGAATTCAGGAAAGCTGCAGAATACAAAATAAACATACAGAAATAACTGTATTTCAAAACACTAATAACAAACCATCAGAACAAGTAATTAATAAAACAATTCTATATGCAATTTCAAAATAGAATACCTTGGAATAAATTTAACCAAGGAAGTAAAAGACATGTACACTGAAAATTAAGGCACTTTTGAAAGAAACTGAAGAAGACACAAATGGAAAGATATTGTGTCATAAATTTGAATAATACTGTTAAAATGGCCATTCTCCCCAAAGCAATATGCAGAGTCTATGCAATCCCTATCAAAATTATCAAGGGCATTTTTCATAGAAATAGAGAAAACAATCCTATAATTGTATGGAACCATGAAAGACCCTAAAGAGCCAAAGCAGTCTGGAGAAAGAACAAAGCTGGAGACACAAACTATATTACAAAGCTACAGTAACCAAAACAGACACAGAGATCAATGCAACAGATTAGAGAGCCTAGAAATAACCCCATGCATACATGGTCAATTAATTTACAACAAAAGAGCCAAGATTATACAATGGGAAAGAGATAATGTCTTCAATAAATGGGTTAGGGAAACCAGACAGCCACATACATAAGAATGAAATTAATTCCTATCTTACGACATACACAAAATGGAGTAAAAAGTTGAATGTAAGACATGAAACCATAAAATTCCTAGAAGGGGTAAGCTCCTAAATTTTAGTCTTGCCAATATTTAGGATATGATGCCAAAAGCAAAGGCAGTGAAAACACAAATAAATAAGTGGGACTACCTCAAACTAAAAAGCTTCTATACATCAAGGAAACATTCAACAAAATAAAAAGCAACCTATGAAATAGGATAAAAATGTTTGCAAATCATGTATCTGTTGAGAGATTATTAGCCAAAATATATACTCGTTTTTTATATAAACTTGACTCAATAGAAAAAAAAAGATTAAAAAATGAGCAAAGAATCTGAATGAACAATTTTTACAAAGAAGACATACAAATGGCCAACAGGTTCATGAAAAGGTGCTTAACATTACTCATGATCAGGGAAATGCAAATTAAACCACAATATCACCTCACACCTGTTAGAATGGCTATCATGAAAAAGGTAACAAGTGTTGGTGAGGATGTAGAAGAGAATCCTTATGCACTGCTGCTGGGAATATAAACTGGTGCAGCCATTACAAAAACAGTATAGAGGTTGCCAAGAAATTAAAACTAGAACTACCATATTATCTAGCAATTCTACTTCTTGGTATTTATATGAAGGGAATGAAAATACTAACTTGAAAAGATATATCCACCCACATTTCATTGCAGCTTTATTTACAATAGCCCAAATATGGAAGCAACCTAAGTGTCTGTCAATGGATGAATGAATAAAGAAAATCTGATACACACACAAATGTATTATTATTCAGCCACAAAAAAGAAAATCTTGCCATTTGTGAAAACATGGATGGAATGTCAGACAAAAAAGTGTCAAATACTGTATGATCTCATTTATATGTAGAATCTGAAAACAAAACAAAACAAAGCAGAACAAAATACCCAGACTCACAGATCCAGAGACAGGTTGGTGTTTGCCAGAAGGTGTGGGGTTTGGGGGTGGACAAAATGGCTAAAGGAGTCAAAAAATACAAACTTCCAGCTATAAAGTTATAAAATGGAACATACAGAATAATGACTACAATTAATGATAGAGTGTTGTATATTTGAAAGTTGCTAAGAGTAATTCTTAAAGGTAGTCAGTTGAAAGAAAAAAATATATAACTGTGGTAATGGATATTAACTAGATTTGGTAATCCTCTCAACATATATTGAATCATTATGTTGCACACTTGAAACTAATATAATGTCGTATTGTGAAACATGTTTCAATAAAAAACTTCTAGAATCTGATATCTATAATTATTTTTACTTCAGGCAAGTTTACAAATTGCAGTATTGCTCGTTATGCTGAAGCTGTGGATCATGTGTGGCTTTTTTGTTATTGTTCTGTATAGTTTGTAAAAAATGTGTAAAGAGAATTTATTGATGATCACTATTATCCTTATAATAATAGGTTCCAAACCTATTTTCCCTTAGCCAACTGATCATAGGGACCCTTTGATATAAAAGATTGAGTAAGGGACAGCAGCATGGCGTAGAGCCCTCCAACCGTCATGCACCACCTCCATCTGATGTAACAGTGCTGCTGGGCTTGCTCAACTTTACTTGGCAATCAAGTCTCACTCAGTGCCAAGGGTCGGTCTCCATTAATCCTAATCACTAGCTAAAAGCTGTTTCTCCGAAGGAGGTAAACTATTTACCCAAGAGAACATAGCTTTGTTTCAAATCTTATGAGGTCTTCAGTTTTTCCCATAAGGGATGATACATGCTTCACGCTTCACACACACATCACAATTAGTGACACATTCCAAGTACATTGGACCCATTGAGTCAAAAATAAAACATATCTGCTTGTATTGCTGCATTTACCACCTGGGTTTATTTCACCCTGGATCTCTACTCAAAACCCATTAACTGCTGATCATTGAATAAACAGATCAGTGTAGGTTTCCCTAATGTTTCTGTTCAGATTATGGTTCACTACAGATCTTCATTTTTTGTTTCTGAGAACAGTTATATGTCTTTTTACTTAAAACTTTTTTAGCTAGACAGAGACACATAAACATCATTGTAGAGTGTCTGGAGTAAAGGAAACTTTTAAAGTGTGACCTCATCTACTTTCCTCATAATCACTTATGTTTTTCGTATATCCTTCCACAGCTTTGCTTGTAAAATATAAGCATATTCAAATGCTTTCTCTATTTATCCAAAATACAGCATAGTATATTACACATTACTGAACTTTGATCCTTTTCACTTAACAATATCTCTATATTAGGAAAACAGTTCCTTATTCTCTTTTGTACCATGTCTTAGGATGTACCAATAAATAAATGTATTATTTTAATCAGTCCCCTTAATAATGGGCATTTCGGTTACAAATCATGTTTAATTAAGTCCTTTACATATATAATTACAGTCTCTCTTTCTCTCTCTCTCTCTCTCTCTCACACACACGCACACACACGCACACGCACACACACACACACACACACACACACACAATCCCAGAAGTAGAATTGCTGGGGCAAAAGACTTTAAGTAGTTGTAATTTTGGATAATGGATGCTAAATTGCTCTCTGTAATACTTACACCAATTTATAACTCCACTGGCAATGTATAAGAAAGTTAATTTCCTTAAAGGCTTATCAAAAGCTTGTCAAAATTTGAATTTCTGCAAATCTAAACTTTTAACTTGCATTTCTGTTATGAGTGAAATAAAGCATCTTTTTATGCATTTAAGGGCCATCTGTCATATGCCTATTCATATATTTATCCACTTTTTTTCTTAGCGGTCTTTTTGATATCTGGAAATTAAATTAGAGATTAGCCCTTTGTGAAATGATTTGTGATTATTGTTCAAGTTTATCATTTGTCTTTTGACATAACCCTTGGTACTTTCTTGCCATTCAGGCTTTTTTTTTTTATTGGACCTACAAACCTCTATTATGGCTTCTAGATTTTGAGTCATAGTTAGAAAAATCTTTCCTACACCAACTTTGTCAAAGAAAAAATAAAGAGAGATAAACTTTCTGCATAACCTTTCATACAGCTACACAATGAGTTGATTAGCAAAGTTAATGTCAGTATCAAAGAATGGAAATTCTTTATAAATGTATGCTACTAAATTATTAAGCAACCAAAATGACCTGGATTCATTAGTTATTCATAAGTAAAATGGGGAAATTTCACTGGGTTCACCAATGAAATATTTCTATTGGTCTTGGAAAAGGATTTTTGTTACTATATTTCATAAAATGAACAATTTTCTGCAATATCTTTGTTTTGGTCCCATGAAGACACTCATCCTATTGCTACATACCTAGTAAGGAAAATTGTTCTCAAGGAAAGGTCAAGCTGAACGTGAGAGCTAATTTTTTGTGTACATACTAAAAATAAAAAATAGAACACATACATTTTAGAAGCATCACATATTTAATGTCAAAGAATTTGAATTCAAGTACAAAAATTAAACAACACATGATTTCAACATTAAAAAACCATAACACAGTACTCAAACAACTATACAGTGAATATCAAAAACACAAATGAAGTATAACTATAAAAACCTTAAATACATTAACAGCAAAATTATAATTTATTTATGTAACAAATAATTAACTAATATATTTATAGTTATTTTCAAGGACCACAATGGTAGATTGCTTTTTTCTTTAGTACTGCATAAAATTTGCATCTTAATCTTTTTGCCCTTCATTTCTTTCTACATAATAGTTAGACGCTTCTGGTTATACAACTGCTCTAATCTCTAATATATATAGTGATCCTTGGTAATCAAATTCAGTGTAACCACTGTCTGCAAGTGCTTTAATATTGTGAAATGCTATGTAGCAAAGTTACTATGCAAAAATTTAACATAAACTACTGAGTTCTACTGCCCACTCAGAAATCAAAGTATTTAAAATTCCAAAAGTTTAAAAAGAATAGTAGTTTGTTATACCGTTATCAAGAGAAACCACTGAGTAACTTTTTAAACTTACAGTTTTTACAAGTTTTACAACTGTGGGTTATTCTGAATTATGACTGATGTTTCTTTTACTATTGTGAAATATATATTTATCATTTAAAACCAAATGTGCAAACCCGATTCTAAAATAAAACAGTATTTAATTTGCATGCTTTACAAAGTAACTTTCATATTCATGTTTTCAGTATTTTCTTCAGAAGAATGAGGCCTGATTGGAGATATATAGTCGCTGTCCAACATGGCTGCCATTAGCAAGTGATATTGTTGGTGACAAGGGATAGCTTGGATAAGAATAAGGCCTTGAAGTATAAGGAAGCACGCTGGGAGTCCCAGAAGAGAGGGTAGCACTAACAGGAAAAATACTATTTATTGAGCTGCGACGGAAATTGTAGTCTGTAAATAAATATATGAACAATTATGCTGCACATCTTTATGAATACAAATTTAATTCAAAGAGATAAAGCATTAAAACTATAATCACAGTTTAACATAATGTTCTAGCACTGAAAATCCTGATAATGCTGTATTGCTGGTAAAGATTGTTTCAGCATTCACTACCTGGCAAATCCTGACAGTTCCATCAGTTAATATTACATTTCTTTCACCAACAATGTTTCAGAGATCTTACTAAAATGCTTTTGTGGATACCTATTTCCTGGATACCTATTAATTGTTTTGTATTCTTTTTTGATCACAGATAAAGAAAACCTCTGATTTCTCTTGCTCCACAATGAAGCTCCTTTTAAATTTGGTTCTGATGCTAAGGGTCAGTCCATGAAGAAAAGATAAAAAACAGCGAATTCATATTTGCTTTTTTAAAAACTATACTAAGCATCAAGCCAGCAAAAATATTCGCCCCTGGACTGCAAAAACTGTCCAATATTTCATTATTTAAATACTAATATAAACATTTATACAACTCAACATAAAATTTAACATTAGCATCCTACTGGTACCATAGAACAATAAAATGAGTAAAATGTATTTTATAAAATAAACTTCAAGAAACCATTATTAACTTATACTATAGAAAAATCCAAAAATTAAACCAAATTAAAAAATATATATATATTAGAAATATTACTGTTCAACAATAAGCATTCATCTTATGCATCAATAATTTCCTGCTTCATTAATTGTAATGTTTATAGATGTGTGTGAATATTAAAGACCAAATTTATAAATCCTATACTTTCCAAAAACTCAACTATGTTCTTTAGTGCAGAATAAGCCAATGTGACAATACTATAAAATGAGTATTTTTTAAAGTTATGTTGTTTCTAAGAATGGACAAAAGGAATCAGGTGATCTAATGCACAGGTTAAGGCTTTTTCTATATTTTCCTGTAACTATAAATGAGGCCTAAAACATGCGAGCATTAACTTAATGTTGTCATGGGACTTAATATTTAGCCAACAGGAATGAGATCAACTGCAGAAGAATAAGCTCAAGCAACATCAGAAAGGACCTAGTTAAGAAAGAAAAATGAAAAAATAAAAATCAATTAAATATAGGTTTAATTTCTAGCATTGTAAAACTCTAATTAGAATAATTTTATAACCTTTGTATTTTTATTAATGGTACCATAAGATTAATAAAAGCAGTTTGTTCCCAGAAGACATAAATACATTAAAAGCACCCAGTTCAAAATATGTTCATTATTTTGAAATTGGATAAGCAATTATTTTGATACCAAAGTGGGATAACTTCAGGTACCACAGAATTCTTCTCTTAAAAGGGATCCACTGTGTCTGAAGGGTTATGGTAGTGAGTATAAACATAAACTTTAGTGCTCCTGTAATTCAAATAATTGCTTTAAAAAAAGTTCTGGTTCTCTCCTACTAAAGATGATTACACAAATACAATCCAATTCCTTTTAAGCCATGTATCTCTGACACAACTAGCTCTTTCAAATTTAACAATGTAGTCACAAACAACAAGGTTTAGAAGAGCAGATCTTTAAATAGTTCTATAGGTAGGAAAATGTTTTTCAAAGAAATCACTTTTACTTTGGGTTTAAATCCATTCAAGAGCTAATGCAGCCTACTCATGAAATATGAATAGAAGAGCTATCTTCAAAGGAAGATTTCACAAAGATAGCCAAACAACTGGTTAATGGCATAGTGCTTAGGTCTGAAAATATGCATTTCTGATAGCACCCTCTGCAAGCCTTTAATTTAACATTAATGACTTTAATTTAATTTAATTAACATTAATGACTTTACTGACACAGGATAAACCAAGAGAAGAAAATTTTTCCCCAAATACTATAAATATTAGGAAATAAAAAGGTTCAGATGTTAGCAAAATTTACAACTATTTCATAAAGTTGTGCAATCAATGCCACTGTCCAGAACACTTTCATCAGAAACTCTGCACCTGTTAGCAGGCACTGCCCATTCCCACTCTCCAGCTGCAGCTGTTTCTATAGACTTGCCTATTCTACATTTTTCACATACATTGAATCATACAATTTATGTGGTCTTTTTAAACTGGCTTCTTAGCATAACGTTTCCAAGTTTTATCCATGTTGTAGTATGTGTCAGAACTTCCTTCCTTTTTATATTCATTCTATGTTTGAAATACATTTTGTTTACTCATTCATCAGTCAATGAATGGACATTTAGGTTGTTTCTACCTTTTGGCTATTATAAATAATGCTGCTAAAAAATAATGTGTACAAGATTTTATGTGGACATATGTTTTCAATTCTCTGGAGTAAATACCTAGGAAGGGAATTGTTGGCACATATGTTAACTATGTTTAGTTTTGTGAAGTATTACCAATTATTTTCCAAGTCAGCTTAAACCATTTTAAATCCCAACAGCAATGTATATGAGAGTGAAGCACCTGGTATTTTTGATCTATGGGCTATTTATTAATTTCTTTTAAAAGTCCTTGTTTCAAACATTTTATTATTTCAGTTGCTAACATTCAAATAGTCATAACTAAAATAACTCGATAACTTTACTTCAGTGTATTTCATCTGCAAAACAAAGTTTGTTTTTATTTTAACAGCACTATACATACTCAGAACATAAAATATGGATGACTGGGTTTAAACATAGAGATAAAAAAATCTATATTAAAAAGAAGTAACATTTATCATTTATTATTTTGTACTTTCCACCCCAGTACAGAAAATCAAAAGCTAAGTGTAAAGTAGAAGAAAGAATATTCAGTATTGCTCGTTATTAAACAACTTAAAACCTATGAAATAGTTAAAAATCATTAACCAGAAATTTTTAAAAGTGATATTTTTGACTGAAATACATTAGTATTATCAAATTCACTGTATTTTTATCTCATTACTTTCTTTATTACAATTATATTTCAACAAAATTTAAAAAGGTATTTCTGTCTTCTACTTAATTTTTCCTATCAGGCAACTGACAGCAAAAGACAAGAAGTACACATGAAGTGACCAATGTTTTTTTCTAAGACTAGGCCCACAAAGTAGCTTAGGTCAGTATTTCTAAGATGATTTACAGGAGGCTTTGAGTATACTAATCTTAGTAATAGATGGCTAGATAAGGATGTTATTGTCTGTAACTGCTTCTTTATAAAGTTCTAGTTGCTTAATTCTCCATTTTTACTAGAGTAATAATATTTTTCAGATTCAATTACTTTGGGAAAATCATCTGCTTGTTTTTAACTAAATTATTTTTAATATTTACAATATATTGCCCATATTATTTTAGGAGTTATTTGGGTTTTAAATTTTTACTACAAAATTTTAATAGTATGTAACAATTATAAACAAAATAGGTCAGATAGCTGTACTTTTATTTTTACTATATTACAGCTGTTTCATTCTAAAATATCTGAAGGTCATAATGTAAACCTTTAAAACAAGGATTTGAAATTCTAGAAAATCCAAACTAATCTAGTGACAGCAATGAGATCAGTGGTTGCTTGGGAAAGAGGGTAGGAGGAGAAATGGATCACATTACAGGTAATGAAATATTTGTTTTCTTGATTGTGGTATCATTTCACAGATGAACACATAAATCAAAATTGGCCAAAGTATACACTTTAAATATGGGTATTTTATGTATTTTTATTATACCTCAATATAATTATAAATAAACCCAATAAGTGTTTCTTTGAATTAGTTTCAGTGTTTCCCAAACTACAGCCTGTGCAACTGAAGTACCTCAAAATGAGAAAAACTTAGCTAAAAAAATATTGAGAAAAATTTAGAAAAGATGAGTTTAACGTTAAACAGGTTCCTACTACAATTATTCTGTATGCTAATATGTATTATGATTTCCCAAGAGCAGTGTACAGTAGTTTTTCCCAAACTTGTTTGACCTTAGAAAAAGTTATTTTACTGAACAACTTTATAAATCAGTTTGAGAAGAACTTTTAATGGGAATAATATATAATAGGAAAACTTTAAAAACAAAACAAAAATTACAAACTCAAATGCCTTCAGAGGCCAAGATGTAACAAACAAATAAACAAACAAAAAAAGAACTCAAAGAGAACCAATAGGTATCTAGCTATGTGTCAAACAAACCATTATCCAGAGCTTCCAGTCTGTTACCTTTGTATTAAGAGATTAGTTATCTCAAATTCATTTTAATGCTAGTTTCTAAACCACTCAGAAAGAGAGTAATACAACAGCAGCTTATAAGAGGAAAAATTATGATCTGACCTATGGCAGTCTAGGCTTCAGTACAGCTCACTAGAAATACTATCTAGGCAAAACCAAAGAGAATATAAAAGCCTTAGACAAGGTAACTCTTTTCAAGTTTCATTTCTATCTAATATCTAAAATTAGTCCTCATAAATCAAAATTTCAAATATAAAAATCCATAGGAAAAGGTATTTCTGAGAATAGCATCACATATTTGAATTTTTATGCTAAGATTAAGATCTATAAAAATAAACTTATAATTCTCAAGCATAACAATTACATTTCTTTGTATATGCAATACAAGTTTTACTAATAAAGTTAATATTTGTTGAGTACTAAGTGCCAAAAATAATGATACACAATCGGCACTATTTATTCCTTACAAGGTAAGTATTCTTATTTTCCTCTTTAACAATAAAATAATGGTTGCACAGAAAGGTAAAGTAACTTACTCAAGAACACAGGACTAGTACATGGATTGCTACCCAGGGAACCACAACATTCTTTTTGCCTCTACATGTAAAAAGGAGTTTGAATAGTAATAATCTTTATTCAAACTATAAGCTACCTTTTACTTCCTACTAAAACTTATCCTTCTCAGTACCATGTTGAAAAAACTAATAGTGAATATTCATAAACATTAACTTTTATTCTAAATTGTATCAACAATAATTTTGGATTAATACACTTGAAAAAAAATGAGAGTTCCCTTTTCAGGTACATTTGAGAAATGCTGGATAATCTACACATAATATACTCACTCTAACTACATCTACCATAAAACACCATTTATCATCTTGGTGGTTCACAATGAACACTAGCATGTTAAAAGTTTTAGAAGATCTGAAATATGGAAACCAGTTTAACTTTTTAAAATTTTGCTTAATGAATCTATAATTAACAAAAGTATAATAATCAAAATTTTTCACAAGGTTTTATTGGACAATTTTAATTATTTCTCCTTATAACTATAAGAATAATTTAAAACTAGCTTTCTGAAAACCAAAATTCTTAATATTCCTAAGAGACTTTTTCTTACCTGTTTATTTTCTCCAAATTCTTCTACATAGGTCCAGGCTGAAGAGATTGTGTTCCCTGTCTGTAAGCAGTGAAGACAGAAAAGAATTGAGTCTTTAGACTGATGTTATCCCTATCTTGGAAGTGCATGGAATCCTTGATAACTTTAGTTAAAAACCTTTTGATCAGTAAACAGAAAAATAAATTTAAAGAAAATGAAACAAGTGACAAATAGTTATCATTTCTGAAGTTCTGCAAAGATGAACAAAGAGAACAGTATTTTGCTATTTGAATGAAAATTATGAGTTAATACATTATCAGAAAAAAACCACGTGTTTCTATACAAATTAAGTCCTTCTTAGCTGGTGTTTCCAAGAAGTACTACTCTACTAAGAAAGAAAGAATTTTAAAAGCAAATGAAATTACTCAGTTTCTGATAAGCAGATAGCCAAAGGATCTAAGTGAATTTGAAAAATATCAATATCCTTTCCTTCCATCTTAAAAATAGATGGCCAAAATAACACTAAGCTTAAAACACATATTGCTTATAACAACTAAACTTCATCAATTTGAAGCCTCATTTAACAATATGTAGTACAATGGATGTAGTACATCCATTTTAGTGGTTATCTCTTTAAACCTTTATGTGTCTTAAAGCTTTCTGGTAGAAATGTATATAGAACTCTATGCTAAGAAATTGTGCATAGAAGTATGAACAAATGAAAAATGCTTGATCATCCACGTAAAACTGTAGGTTTTTAAATAGCGATCTTAAAGATTACAATTCAGTAGAAAAAATCGTTACAATATTTTCTGATTTTTACATAACCAACTAAGTAACTAATCAACCCTCCCAGTGAGAACTAGAAAATGTAGACAATGTTAAAAGCAAAAATATCTATTGAAAGCACTGAGAATGACCAAGACAGTGAAGAATTACGAAATCCTAGACAAGAAGTAAATTCGGAGAAGTATGCACATTTTTTGGAGGTGTGTTTCCCTAGAAGTACTAGCAAATTCTGAAGAGAGTTCTGAGAGGTAAGGGAAGATGACAAGAGACAGACAAATTTCTGAGGACAGGAAGACAAAAATAGGATCTGCAGAGCTACTGATGAGGTATGCCTCGAACCTTAAATAAAACTGGACCAGGTAGACCAACTTTAATGGAGACTAAATTCAACTTCAAATCTTCTCAATCCCTGCCTAAATTAATGCAGGCAGGGATGGCAGTCACTTGGTCACCTTTCTGAAGCAAAAATAAATCCTGTCTGAATAAAAATAACAGCATGCTATCTTTCAAATTATCTGTACTTTTTTTCATCTACGATATCTGGCATTCAATGAAAAATAAAGTCATACACAACCATCCCAATGGGAAAATATATATGCAAGTAACGCCTCTGATAAGGGCCTAATATCCAAAATATACAAAGAACTCATATGTCTCAATAACAACAAAAAGACAAATGTTCCAATAAAAAAATGGGCAGAGGACCTTAACAGACTCTTCTCTCTAGAGGACAAACAAATGGCTAACAAATATTTGAAAAAGATGCTTAACATCATTAGCTATTAGGGAAATGCTAATCAAAACCACAATGAGATACTATCTCACACCTTTTAGAATAGCTACAATCAACAGGACAAGTAGTAACAAATGCTGGAGAGAATGCAGAGAAAAAGGAACCTTCATATACTGCTGGTGGAACTGCAAAATGGTACAACCACTATGGAAAATTGTATAGAGGTTCCTCAAAATACTAAGAATTGATCTACCATATGATCCAGCAGTCCTTCTACTGGGAATTTACTACAAAGACTTGAAAACTCATACTGAAAAGATATTTGCACACCAATGTTCATAGCATTATTCACAATGGCCAGGACATGGAAGCAACTGAAGTGTCCTATGACAGATGACTGGTCAAAGAAGCTGTGGTATATACATCCAATGGAATATTACTCAGCCATAAGAAGAGATGAAATACTGCCATTTGCAACAACATGAATGGATCTCCAGATAATCATGCTAAGCGAAATAAGCCAAACAGAAAAAGTTGAAAATTACATGATATCATTTATATGTGGGATATAAACCTAAAAGCAAAAAATAAACAAGACAGAGACTCATGGACATGGACTAGCAGAGAGTAGGGGATGGGGGAGGAGGAGGGAGGTAGACAGAGTAAAGGGGGTCAAATATAGGGGGTAGAGAGAGGTGAAGTGGGTAAAGGGGATCAAATATAGCTGAAAGAAACTGGACTTTGGGTGATAAACACAATAGAAAATACAGATATCAAATTATAATGTACACCTGAAAATTATATAAACCAATGTTACCCCAATAAACTTAATTTAAATAAATAAATAAATAAAATCATACAAAGAGATAAAACAATGTGACCTAAAACAAAAAACAAGTCAATAGTAACAAATCTACAAAAAAGTTTACATAAAGTTTTCATAACTTGATATTAAAATAACTATGCCTCATATACTTAAGGAAATAAAAGACAAGACTAAAAGTTTTGAAGGAAACATGAAAATTATTTTTAAGAGTCAAATGAAACTCTAGAACTGAGAAAAAAATTCAAATCATTTCATCAATATGTTAGACACCGATGAAAAAAATTCATGAATTAAAAGATATGTCTGAAGAAAATATTCAGACTAAACATACAAAAGAATAAGAAATGCAGAAAGAATATAATAGATATATGAGCTATAGTAAAAAGGTCAAACATACGTGTAACTGGAATACCATATACAAAGGAGATAAGTGGCACAAAAGCAGTATCTAAAAACAGAATAAATTTGAACTTCCTAAAAAAAGTAAAAACACTGATCCACAGATTTTAGAAACAGTTAAAGTCTCAATTAAGTTAAACACGAAGAAAACTATGTATAAGTCCATCACACTAACACTTCTGAAAATCACAGATAAAGAGAAAATACTGAAAGTAGCAAAGGGGGAAAAAAGTTTACATTCAAAGGAATAATTATAGCTGACTTCTCAACAGAAACAATGGAAGCCAGAGACAGTGAGTGAAATTATAACCTCAAAAAAAATAACTGCTTTCTAGAAAAATTACCTTTCAAAAGACATATTCAAGCAAATTAAACTGAGGTAGTTTGTTAGAAGCACATCCACACCAAAGGACATACAAATGAATATTCTTTGGTCAGAATAAACAATAACAGTGGAAATAACAGAGAAGGAAATAAAAAGAAAAGAAAATAATAAATATGTGAATGGTAAATGAATGTAAATTTATGTTATCTAAAAACTCTTATAATTAGGTATGTGAGATTAAAAATATAGGTTTAAAACTTATGGAAATACCAAAACATAAGTAAACTGAAAGAAGAAAAATAAGAGAACTTAAAGTGTACTAAGGTCCTTGAATTGTCTGGAACGTGATAAAAGTATTAAATGATATTAGGCTTCGATAAGTTAAGAATGCATGCTGGAGTCTACAGTATAATCACTAAAGAATAGTGAAGAATTTGTGACTGTTATAGCTAAAAGGAGGAGATGAAAAAAAGGCAAAGAAATAACCTATCAAAAGGCAAGAAAGGAGAAAAAGGAAAAAGAAGAAAATAGAACAAAGAATATAAAACAAATGGGAAGATAAGAGACTTAATTACATGCATATCAATAAGTACACTAAATGCAAGCTGACCAAGCACTTAAAGAACAGATTTTCAACAAAAACAAACAGCAGCAGCAACAGCAAAAAAACAACTACATACTGCACTCATGTTAAGGCCGAGATAAGGGAAAAATAAAAGTTAAAAATTGGAAAATATATAACATGCAAACTCTAACCAAAAGAAAGCATATATGTTAATATCAGAGGAAGTACAATTTAAAGCAGGAATGCATGATATAGATAGAATGACACAATCAAATGATAAAAGGTACACTTAACCAGAAAAATAATTCTAGATATCTATGCACATAATACATAACCTCAAAATATATAAGCAAAAATTGATAAACCAAAAAGAGGAAAATACAAATCTATAATCATTGTGGATGATTTTCATAACCAATTCACAGTAAGTAGTAGAATAAACAGACCAAAAAATCATGAATAAATTTAAATATGATTAACAAACCTGACTTAATCGAGATATATATGATATATATATGAGTATGTGTGTTTATGTGTGTATATATACACACACATACATACATATAAATGTATATATATACACACACATACATACATACATGCATACATATATATATGTGTATTTGAGTTAAATTGTGTGCCCAAAAAGATATACTGAAATCCTAACCCCTAGTACCTCAGAATGTGATCTTATTTGGAAATAGGATCATTGCAAATGTAATTAGTTAATATAAGGTCATACTGGAGTAGAGTGGACCCTTAATCTAATGATTGGTATCCTTATAAGAATAGAAAAACACAGAAAAACATATGCCATGTGAAGACACACAGGATTAAGATGACCATGTTAAAACAGAGGCAGACAACTACAAGCCAATGAATTCAAGGACAGCTGGCAAACACCAGAAGCTAAAAGAAGCAAGGAAATTCCTCCCTACCAGCTTCAGAAAGAACATGATCCTACCAACACCTTAATTTCTGACTTCTAGCCTCCAGAATTGTGAAAGAATAAATCTCTATTGCTTAAGCCATCTAGATTATGGTACTTTGCCACAGAAACCCTAGCAAACTAATACACTGCAATTAACCACTACAAACAAATTATTTTAAAGCAGGCATGGAATATTTACTTTGATAGCTTAAAAAAAGCAAAAGACTAAAATGATACATAATATATTTTCTGATCACAGTAAAATAAAAACCAAAAATTTAACTACAAAAATCTCCATAGGTTTTGAAATTTATACTCATGTTCAAGAATAAATCAAAACATTCTGAAATAAATAATACAATATTTCAAAATGTATGTCATGCAGCTATAATCATATATTTAAGAGGCAAATATGTGGCCTAAAAATGCATATATTGCAATAAAAGGCTGAAAACTCTAAGATGTCTTCATAAATGATATTCCACAGTCAAAATATAACACCAATCTTATACAAATTCTTCACGGAACAGTAAAAGAGAACTTCCCAACTGTTTTTAATGAGGAAAAGTATGCACCAATCTCACTAATAAACACAGATGTAAAAGTACTAAAAAATATATCAAAAAACAAATTTAGCAATAAATTAAAAAGACAATGTACCCTGATCAAATTGAATTTAATTCAGAAATACAAGGTTGATGTCATATTCAAATACCAATCAATGCAATTCACCACATTAAACGAATAACAGACAAAATAATATAATTAAATAGATGCAGAAGAGCATTTGATAAAGCTCATCATCCTGATTAAAAAAAAAAAACTCTTAACAAACTAGGAATAGAAGAGAATATCCTTAATGTGATAAACAGCTTCTATAATAAAAGCTTCAACAAACATACCTTAATGAAGAAATATTGAAAGTTTACAAGGATGCTTTTTATCATCATTTGTATTCAATGCTGGACAAGTGGTTCTAGCTAGTGCAATGAGGCAAGAAAAAAAGTATAAAGACAGAAAAGAAGAAAAAAGCTCATTATATGCAGTTGACATGACTGTGTATGAGAAAACTTTAAATAGAGTCAAACCATTAGAATAAAACAGTTTTATTCAATATACAAAAAATACATTATATTTATATAACTAGGGACAATGAGAAACTGACATTAAAAGGCACTTTTGCCTATGGCATTGAAAAACATTAAATACCTACAAGTAACTCTAATGAAAGATGTAAGAGATATTTACACAGTAAACTACTGAACTTCTGAATTTTTAGAGAAATTAAAGAAAGCCTAAATAAATGGAGAGATCTATATTGTTCATGAATCAGAAGGCCCGGTATTATAAAAATATTTGTTCTTTGCAAACTGATCTACAGACTCAATTTGATTCCAATCAAATTCCCAGGAGGATTTTCTTGCAATAAATTCACAATCTGATTCTAAAATTCAAATGGAAATGTAAGGGCTGAGAAGAGCCAAGATAAATGTAAATAAGTGGGAAAAAGTAGGAAGATATTCTCTACCAAATATTAAGACTTTTCATAAAGTTATGTAATTAAGACAATGTAGTAAAACAGATCAATGCAATAGAAAAGAGAATCCAGAAAGAGGTGTGTATGTGTATAGAGGTGTGCATGTGTATATGTATACACACATATACATACCTGATTTATGCTAACGATGGCACTGCAATCTCATTCCTTTAAAAAAGCAATGATTGTTAATAAATATATTCTGAGAAATTATTTCAAAAGGGATTGTTCAGTTATCAAGACACAAGAAAGAGTCTAGGAAAAAGCAAGGTATGTCAAAAAGTCAATAAATCTTCTAAACTTCAATGATTAGAGACAAAATCTTGTTTTCTATAAAACTGGAATTATTAGATGTGTTATGTTTAGTCTTCTATTATGTAAGAATATGAGCCAAAAGAAAGATAAACTAGGTAAAATTCTCACTAATTAGAATGCTAATTTTTATTATATTCATTAAGAAATAACATTGTAGATAGGTGACCTGGTCTATAAAGATGTAATGAAAAGATTTAAAAGTTACTTAAAACTAATTGTATATATAGCATATTCTATATCTTTGAAGACTGTACTAGTTTTCAGTTTGAAGAACAATTCCATATAAACTTCAAAGTAACTGGTATGAAAGATGAAAAACTATTTTTTAGATTCTCAGATATGTCACACTACTACTACTTCTTTTGAAAACAAAAAAATAACTGAACACACAGAATTCCAGTACATTTCAAAAAAGACTGCTATCTTAGCATCCTGAAGTTGCAGGGCTTTTTAGGAAACTAATTTTAAAGGAAGAATGCTATCTTCTCAGTCTATACCTGTGTAGAAGAATGATGAAGAAAAGCAATGCTAGCGTAAACTAAGTTTAGAAATAACATACAATAAGCTAAATTTTCCATTTGTGAAGTCTTGAAAAATGTTATATACATGGCACTAAATATAACTGTGCCTTATGTAATGAACTTAAGTTGTTGTAAATCAATAAAATTAAAAACTATACATAATATGATCCATTTTATTCTATATTCCTATAACTGTAATCTCCTTTTCTTCCACTTTTCGAATTTCATTTATATATACACACATATAATATATATTCAAATAAAATAATTCATGACTCAGTCTGTATTTCAAAGGTTTCTCTATTTTGAAACACTCATTTCATCAGCAGTTTAAAAGCTGTATTTCTACTTCGGTGAAATATAAATACATATAATTCTATTAATCACCATTCATAATTTAATTGTTCTGTATCTGTACCCCCAACTCCATATCTCAGATATTCCTTTTACAACCTGTTCTTTCTGCTCAAAGCACAGCTGAAATTTATCTTTTCTCGGAATCTTTCTTTTAATCTTACAGCAATAATTAATCACTTTCAATTATATGAAAAGTACCATACACGGAGTACTAGAGGACATAGTAACAACGATAATATATATATCTACAAAGTCCCTTGGCTTTATAAACCTGATGGATCAAAAATTTTATAACAGTAAATAAACAGTAATATAAAAATTACTAAACTGTTGATTAATATGGTAAGAAAAAGTCATCAGTTACTATGTCTAAGAAAAGCCTAATATGAGACTAAGTAAACAAAGTAAGCAGAAGAATATTCCAAGTGGAGTGAGCAAAACTAGGAAAAGCCAGAAGTACCAATGAGCACGGCATGTTCTTCAGATGATCAAAGCCAGAGCTATTTCTATATAGTTGGGTAAGATGGGGCCAAACAACAGAGCATTCTGAACAGGAGAATGAGAGTTCAGAGGACTTGATTACGCTACAATAGCAATCC
Source organism: Macroglossus sobrinus (assembly GCA_004027375.1). Classification (NCBI taxonomy): domain Eukaryota; kingdom Metazoa; phylum Chordata; class Mammalia; order Chiroptera; family Pteropodidae; genus Macroglossus; species Macroglossus sobrinus. Next base: position 149,868 of record PVKZ01000410.1, read on the forward strand.
ACTGTAAGTAAAGTTCAACATATATATAGTACAAAAGAAGCTGAAACTGTATACCTTAGTTTACAATTTTTTTTCAAATTTATTTATTCAAGTGTCAATCCCTTGAATTAATCTGTGTACAAAAATTATACATAACAAGAGAGTGGTTTCAGAGTACTTCACCAAATTATCAGGCTATGCAATGACAACAGGTTGATGTTTTCTAATAACTGCATTCTCATATACCTTTAAACCAGTTATTGATACAATTATAGTAGAAATCATTATCAGTGTGACATATATTTACTGAATCAAAGCAATGCATAAAGGTATATAGCTAGCCAAATGAATCATTTTCACAAAATATGTACTGTGTATATAAAAATCCACATACAGGCCATTTTTATAGCTTAAATGTCACTTGCCATGATATAATGGCACATGTATAACTAATGTATCTTTAACCAAATATGAATTTAAGGAGCAAGAAAAACCAAGTAGTTATTAATAATCTGGTAATTTAAAGCTTCCAATTAGAGAGGCAACAGTTTTTTGTCTTCTTTTGTTTTAAACCCCTAGACAGAAGCATACCATTCTTGGAGGTAATGCGCTACCAGGTCTTAGATAGAGGATGTATTAATCTAGGATAAATTATATATCCAAAATTTACTAGTAAGTAGTAGAAACTATATTCAACCTTAACCAAAAAGCCTAGAAGCAACTGACACTGAATATTTGTAAAGTAGTTAAAAGCACAGATGATGATTTGAAAAAGTTCACTACAGTAAAACCAATCTTCCAAAACATCTTCTATCTGCATTTACTAGCCCTTATATAATTCACTAAATTATACTGCAATAGCATAACCACTTACTGTCTACTAGATATTAAAGAGGAAGCAAAAATAAAGGCATGATATGCTGAAGACTACGTGCAGCTTCTTAAAGATTTTACTGATTCTAAACCCAAAAAAATAAGTAAGGAATGGGGGGGGGAGAAATCAATATAACATTGAAATTCCTTTTAAAGCCAGGTAAAGAAATACATTTAGGCGACACCATGTGGCAAAATTACGAATTGTTGCTGACATCTAAGAATGAAACATATAGGCAACATTTACAGTCGTACTGATTCAATCAAGGAAATTTTATAATTTTCTAAAATATTAAATGATTAAATTATATGTTAAATTTATAAATTAATAAAGCAGCAGCTACTGTTAAAACTAGTGTACTAGAATAAGTATTTTAGAAATTTATTAACCAAAGATAGTAAGAAATTATAGGATAGAGGATCAAGCATGATTAACCAAATGTATAAAGTAAATGAAATCACATGATCATTTTAATCAATTAATGACATAACTATGAAACAAATACTGGTCAGATGATATGTTTTAATACACATCATTTTCCTAGATCTTGGTACCCAAAAAAAATCTAATTTCTAAAAATAATTAAGATTTGTTTTATAAATTCTTGGTTTTAATTATAATTTTTAATTATAATTAATAAACTCAGATAAGAAAATAACCAAAAAAGCAAGTACCTGTCATCATGTAAATGATTAATTTTTCATTTTTTTTACCCAGTTATTCTGTTGTAGACAGATATAAGCTTTGAAATGTATAAAGGAAGGAATATCAAACTGATAGAGTTAATTCCTGCAAAAGCAGCTCTTAATTTTAAACCACTTAAACTTAAGTATGTATCTTGGTTGACATAAAAAATTTCAAGCATTATTTTTGGTCCATCAGATTTTGACCATATTTTAAACAAAACCATAAATTTAGGGGATAAGAGAAGCTTTAGAAGTCAAAGAAAGCTTTCATATTTTAGAGTAAAAGCACTGAACCACAAAGAATAAATGATTAGTTTGCCATTCTAAGGTCACAGTGTGTTGGTGGCAGAGACTACAGGTTCTTGTACTTTTACTTGATTACTCATTACTGTACTAAGATAACTTCTCTCACAGTTCTAACTCCATAATTATTATGGTCTATTAATACAAGTGTTATTAAGATAAGAATTATGAGAAATATCACATTATGGTCTTTTAGGAAAAAAATAGCTGTTTCAAGAAGAATAGAAATATATTTTCATAAAGACTGGACCCTTACAGAGGGTCAAAGACACATAGTTGAGTTAATGGAATTTTTGTCTCACCACTTGATCATATGAAAACAATGTACAAAATGTTGATACTGATTCTACTTCTTATTTATATAAGTGAATTTTAAAGCAAATTCAGCAAATTTTGGTTCAATACCAGTTTGAAATGGTATCATCAAAGTTAGATCTATAATTAAAATGGAAAAGAAACACTTTCTAAATGTCTTACTATTTTTCTTCTAATTATTTATAGTTAATTTTTTCATTATGATATCACTATTATATTGTACCTAGCTTAAGTGTCTCCTAAAATTATCTCTTAAGTTAAAAAAAAAAGACTGAAGGTTTCTCTGTTTCAAAGCAATTTATTGGCAAACTTTTTAAGTCGAAATTTTGATTTTTGCACTTGCGCCCATCAATCTGGAAATACCTCATAAGAAAAAAAGCAGCTTCTTTTTCATATTAAAACTTTTCAGAATAGTATACCTTCACTCAGCTATGTCTTCTGTTTCATAACTTTCAACCATTTTTTAACAAATCAAAACTTAATTTAAATATTAAAGGATAGCAAACAGTGGCTATCAGGCTTAAAATATGTATACTAAATATTTTACTACTCAATCACCAGAAAAAAATCAAAGATTCTAATAATGTATGTCAATACATAGTCAAATATGAGGAGCAATATTCAAGTCAGCCACAAAAATGAATATTTAAAAAAGAAAGTGCAGAAAATATTAAAAAGATGAAATTCATACATAAAATAGTTCACACAAATCAGAATAGATTCATCTAGAAAAAATTACTTGGTCAGAGGAAAAGTCATGTTAACATAGTTGTACCAAAAAAAAAAAAAATACTTGCAAAGTTTCACAAAGCAGAACTGCTGAAATTTCAATTAACTAAAAAGTCTACTTCCTTTCAATTTCTAATTCTTAAAATCTGACTGAAATCACCCAAAAAAAAAAAAAACTGCACAGTACAGTTTGCCATTAACCCACCACCATGCTGTTTTTCTAATTGATATCTGGTTATGTTGTGTCTGTCCCTGGCCTCAAGATTAACAACTCAGATCAAGTGGGAGACATGTCCTTCCTCTGTACTCCCAAAATAACCTATGCATAGAGTTTGTGTCTCTGCCTTCTTCAGTAGACTCAGTAAGAGCTCCTTAGCTCCCTAATGCTTAAGAAAGTATAGTTAGCACGTAAGAGGTATTCAAAAAAAAATTTGTTCTTTAATTAAATTTCATTAGTCATGGCCAAAACAACAGAAAACTGATGAAATTAAAACAAAGGCACAAGCTTGTTGGCGACAGAGGTTCTTCTCCTGTTTTAAAGCATTAGGTGGCCATACAAGTAAAAAAAAAAAAGACTCACTTCATCAGTATTATATAAGCATAAGGAACAAGAAATGCCTTGTTTATAAGTAATTGTTAATTATTTATCAAGGTGAATTATCAACACACAATGAGGCTACCCCCCTTTTTCAGGTATGTATTCTCCAGTACTTTCTTCTTCAAAACTATAACTCTCCAGAACTTTCCTTTATCTCCTTGATTTTCCTTATTCCACTCCTACATGGCAAAGAACCCTCCAGGAGAAAGCAGTAGCAATATTCGAAGGCCCAGATTCAAAACAGAGGCAAAGTTTTAGGAAAAGCAGTATTATTCACACTGATAGTCCATTATGAAAGATATAAAGTCCATTATGAAAGATAGATCCATTATAAAAGATACAAAATTATAAAATAGAAAAGGTTTATTTGAAAAAGTCTGATACTGAATAACCCTAGAAGTCTCCATACATCAAATATCTGATGTAGAATCTCTCTCAAGTCTGCATTCTACTCATTAAACCTACTGAGTATCCCACTTATTACAAGTTCTTAATTATAATCACATAATACACAATTTCTTATCCTCCTGGTTGAGTGAAGAGTTTCCAGTGAGGTTAAAGAGGTTATTCTCTGACATTAGGAAGATGTTCTCTAACTGTCAAGCAAAAAAAAGCAAAGGTTCAGTTTTGGTATTAACCTCAGCTTTTAGCTTTTCTTCTAACAGGATCATTTTGCTTAAAATAGAACTCAATTTAATTGGGAAACACACAAACACACATTTTAAAAACTGATTTTAAGAGACTATATACACCAAGAACTTCTGGGATTCTGGTAAGAGTGCTCCATGATTACCGAAGTAGACTCTTGATTTCTAGCACTCATTTAGGTGCCTGTTACCCCTTAAAATAATTTCTATTAACCTTATAACACCAATGGTAGGCATTTAACTAAATAAAGTCTAATTATTTTCTCTTTTATTTATTAAACTTGAAAAAATAGGCATAATGCCAAAACTACGTTGACACTAAAAGTATACTCTCTTAAAGAGCACTGAAATAAAAATGTCAATGACTGCTTATATCACATATCAAAGATCACCAAGTAAGACTAGATAATAATACTTGAAATAGCATCAAACTGAAAGGGTAAACAGAAGAGTATCAAGGCAATTTTTTAAAATTACTACACCCAAAGAAAACATTTTAAAATAGTAGCTAAAATTCACCATCTAGGAAATTAGATTCAAATTCTTTAAGAAAATATAGCCAAAAGATGAACTTAATAAACTCCATCTGAGGGACCAACCAATAACTTCTCAAGATCTCGGAAAAACCCAATGCTTGAAACACTGAACATTTAGCAGGATATCAATAACACACTCCCCTTTCCCCTGAACACACTACTACCACCATGTTCTCAGCCCCGAAACAGCCAATGAAACCCTACAACCTTCACCTAAAGGAAACTGCAGGTAAAAATACACTAACTCTTTAAAGCCCAGAGGCTCTAATATTAATAGAAGGAAAAAGCAAGCCAGAACATGGCCACAGTGATACTAACTCTCTTCTTAGCCTGCCATGTGGCAATTTGTAACCTCCTAGCTGTCTATGACACATGTTCTCTGAAAAGTCTGACATCTGTTTTCTGACCAAAGATTCCTAGACCCCAGATCTCGGACTCTTCCACTTCCTTGAATTCTACCTCTCCTTCCACTGAGTTGCCTCTAACTCAACCTTTATTCATATTACTAGTCAATCACAATAAGGATTATTCGGTTACTATCTGTAGAATAGGCCCTAGGCCTTATATACTGCATCCAAACAAGCTCTAGTGTTTAACTGAAATTTTTGGTTTATATTTGGATCTCAACTCTTTCCTCTAATGGTGAATAGACTGAGAAGATATACAAAACACAAACTACTGAATTTTTTATTATAAGCAGCTTTCATATAAGGTTGATAAAATCTGAAATAGATGACTATAAAGCAAACTGCCTGTGCCCTTTAAGCATTTGATTTATTAAAGCTAATTTTTTCCCCAATTAACATAATCAAGTTGAGAAAACTATACCTGAACAAGAGTTTTCTTTAGGAACTAGAACTTATAATGAGTTAATTATGGCACTAGGAGTCAAGTAAAAAAAATCTTGATATTAAATTAAAACCTGGTTAAAAAAAAAAAAAAGCCTCTGGTTCCATATAACATCTGATCTCCATAGGATAACCAGATGGGAAAACCATGACTTAACAGAAAATCTGATATAAATTAAGACAATGTATTAAGAATCTTGGAAATTTAAGTTAAATATGTAAGGTAAATGAGTGGAGATAGAAATAAAATACATTTTAGCATTACAATGTTAGAGCAAACATTAAGAATCCTGGGAAAATCTTGCTCAGCAACTAATTATCTATACTCTACTGCAAAAAAGAATTAATTTGATCCATTTTTCTCTAAGAACCATAATTTGAATTATCTGCTACCCACCTAATTTTATATTTAACTTAGATTATCTTTATTAAAAGAGAAATGAAAGGTCTCTATCTTGTATATTAATGGAAATCATATCTAAGAATTTATTAACTTAGATAACTGTAAAATTACCATATATTTCAAAACTAATAACTGAGGACACTACTGAAAAGTTTCTTTGAGGGAAACCCTACCTTCAGTTCTAAAATTATGATGAGATCTCCAAATCAGAATCTCTTGAAAATATTCATAACATCATATGGAAGTGCCTATGATGGATAAGCAAGTCTATAAAATACATAAAAATTATTTTCTCTTTTGACAACGTTTTTCCTTTTTGACTGCCTTCTCTTAACATATTTGAGAATATCAACATTAAAGAGATAGATATGTTTCAGTAGTATGGTTCTTCAACCATATAACAAATCAGTTTTAAGAGTTTGACTATTATAATCAAGAAACAACTACAGTGCTTAGTAGAAGACTTGTCCTTTTTATTGTTTATTTTCAAGCAACCAGTATTCTAATAAATATTATTTGGGGCACAAAGTCATCACTAACTGAAATCTATAGCTGCATTTAAAAATGAGACAGACTGGAAGGGAGGAGGTAGCTAACAAAAAAGCAAACGGCAAGTAGAATACCAGAGTGATAATACACCTCTTCCTTCCAAATATTTAGTTAGCATATGACCTAAAACCTTCAATTACCCTTCAAATGCTTTAGAGAAACATTTTTTTAAAGCATGGAATTAAAAAAAATAGAATAGTCCTGAACATCTTTTAATGATGCTTTTTGTCTTTCATGAGTAATAACGACAAATTTCCAGATTGGTGATCATAAGGCTGTGTCCACACGTGGCCCTTCTGAAATGCCTCTGATTTTACCAACTTCCTACCCTTGCTCCCCCAAAAGATTACTGTGTAGACGTCACCAAAGATGCAAGGGCCCTCTTATAAACTGCTTTAAGTAATAAATCCTATAACTTATGTAGAAATTATTATTTCAAATGAAGATGAGTCATTACAAAACAATAAATTAATGAAACAGGATCATGAACTCTAAAATAAATCAAAACCAAATTTTCCCATAAGTAAGGCTTAAAAAGCTAAATATAGGAAGATTCTATATGAGAAAAGTCTCAAAATTTACCAGGAATTCATAAAACTGAACTAAAATTTACATTAAATACTCACCACTAATGTTGAGTTGAAAATAAATGAATTTATAATACATATTTTATATTCTATGTTATTATTTAAAATATTTGTTAACTTACCCAAATGAAGTAATGTAAACTGGGCTGCCAGTTCCTTTGCATCTTCTAACGTGGTACAGAGTTTGTCTGGCATGAAGTAACTCTGGGATCCATTTGCAATAGCAGGAATAACAATTTTATATACCAAGAGTACTTTCCCATCTTGACTTGTTGTTGAATATAAATAATATTCTGGTGGTGCCCAATTATTTTTGTTGCAGTAATAATCCAAATGCATTACTGCAGAATTGAAATGATTTGATTTTAAAGAATACATACTAATTGGAGTAAGCTTTGTTCCAGGAAAAAATGGATAAGTGCATCTTTCAATTTCAGGGGGGCTCGGGCTATGCTGACCATTGAGACGAGCTGGAAGAGCTGGTGGCTTGCCTAGAGTTTTTGTATGGCTTTCTTCTTTGTTAGCAAACACAATCAAGTTTTCAGAATTTGGGCTAATCTGACCATTAAGATGTTGTCTCCAAGTGTTTTCTTTATTAACTGGTTTTGCCAGTGTTACCTCAATACTTGCTCCATCAATGCATTTTCCATTCATAACAGACATAGCAGCCACTGCATCTTCTCGGTTAAAAAAGTGAACAAACGCATAATCTCTAAGTTTCTTTACCCGTTCAACTGCACCAGGTTTAAATTTATTAAATTCTGCTTTAATTGTTTCCTCTGTAGTTGAGATCATTAAATTTCTTACATAGAGAACTTTAACTCTCTGCATGGTTTCCTCATCAACCTCCTTCTCTGGGTCAGCCCAATCTACCTGAATGGTATGGCCCCATAGTTGAAATGTTCCTGTAAAAAAAATTAATTAATCTGAAGACAATTAAAACAAAAGTCAAATATTGTTAAGTAAAACTATTTCTCAAAAAAAGCAGAAATTCAAATACATATCAATATATTTAGTTAATCATTACAGTGTCCTATCCACTGTATGAAGTCCTATGAAAGTTTACGAAGGCAAACCTAACCAGAACTGACAGTGGAATTAGTTTTAAAGAGACAATAGAACAAATAGAACAAATATACTTCAAAGACAGATCTTTCTTAGAAGAATTACGCATTGTCTTTTGGATTTTTATCAAACAACAAATAACAGCTCAATATATATTCATTAAGTCAGTAAATTATTATAAATAATGATTCATTTATAATAATGAATCTTTTTAAATCATTTATTTTACTTTCTTACACAATCTTTATTTCTCTTTAAGGGCATTACATATTTTTACAATACTAATTTAAGAGATGCTCTCATTTTTCCATATTTGTAATAAGGTGGATATGGGAAAATAACCTTTAAAAGGATAGGCTTACCTGGAATTAGTTTTCTCCGAGCCATAGCAGCAGCTCTATGAGATTCATATTCAACAAATGCAAAACCGCGATTTTTAGTCTTATCAGTTGCACTTGGATAAACAATGACATCTACAACTCCTTCTGTAACTTTCTTCATTTCATCCAAAATTTCTTCTTTCTTCTTTTCCTTGGGAATAGCTCCAATAAATAATCTGCAATTATCCAGGCTTACACACACACCAATAAACTTCCCTGGTCGAATCTCATAATTATTAAGAATTCTAATGGCTAACTGGGCTTCTTCTTTTGTAGTGTACATCACAAAAGCATAACCTCGATTTTCACCACTAAATTCCATCATAAGTCGAAATTCATATATCTTTCCAGCTCTTTCAAATACAGGAACTAACTCATCTTCATACATATCACGAGGTATTTTTCCTACAAAAACTTCACAGCCTCTAGGTGGAGGTGGACCTTCCCAACCTGAAAGACAAAAATAAATACAGATAAAGTCTAATTAGATACTTATATTCACTATTCATTCATTACTTCCACAAATTTACTGTGAGCCTTCTTTGTGTCATGCACTATTCTAGAGAACAAAATAGAAACCCCTTCCCTCAAGAATCTTATATTCAACAGAGAAAGGAGACAATGAATGCTAAGTGCTATGATGAAAAATAAAGCCACACAAGTGTTGATATTTTTGGTAGTCAGGAAAATCTTCTCTAAGGACATGAAGTTTAAGCAGAGACCTAAATAAAATGAGGGAATGAGTCTTGAGGATATATCAGGAAGTAAAAAAATGCAAGTATTTTATATGGTAGAACAACTCAGAGCATACAGGCCTGTGTGGCTAACATGTACTTGAGGGAGGAGTAAAGTGGTAAGTAATGTGGCCATTAATGTAGCTAGACGCCAAGATTTCATTTTTAAGTCTGACAGAAAGTTAACTGGAGGGTTTGAGCAAACAAGTGGCCCTGGCTACTGGTAGAAAAAGGAAATATTATATCTGATTCGCATCTAGTATAGACACCATTCCTCTACTCACTGCTCTTTCAAATTCCTCCCAAAACAACCTCCTCTCTAATAATAGCTAGAGTACCCTTTTCCCCATTGACCCAATCCTGACTTCTTTCTAAACCCAACCCAATCTCTTTCTCAACTGCTTCTTAAACCAAGAGCAGAGGTGAAAAATGCAAGGGTAAAACATGCATAATAGTATAAAACCTACCTCTTTTCCCTAACTAGTAAAAATGATTGCTAAAGTCTTAAATCAATTACAAAGAAAACAGCTACTATTTGGGATACTTGTGCAGATATACACATAATGGAAATGACTACATTAAAGATTAGGGTTGGTTTTTTTTTAACATAAACAAACCCACACCTGGAGGAGGACCACCAAATTTTCTTTGTCCATTTTCTTGAACCATGTTGTAACCAGTCTTTTCCATCAAAGCAAGTAATGCTGCTTCATTCTGAGTACCAGTTCGGACTTTACTGCATCCATTTGTTCCATCTATATTTTCTTCATTCATGGTTGCAGTCCCTAAAACAAAGTATACAGACAGTGTTTACGACATGGAACACCAGGCATCTATGAAGCATTTCTTTCGGTTCCAAGAAATCAAAGATAGTTATGGCTGCTATATTTGGTGATCGTTGCAGTCCTGCACCAAAATTCTTCTCTACAGTGGAGGCTGGAAACTTCTTTTAATGTCACTTATCAAGAAAGCAGTACCTTTACAAGACCTAAGCTACAAAAAAGGGAGGCAAAGGTGGAAAAAGAGAACAACGTAAGGAGCGACAAAAACAAAAGTAGGAAAACAGAAGTGAAAGAGAGTTAGAAAAAAGAAAGCATGAGTAAGGAAATAAATACACTGCTGTTGATGAATATATGACCACTGTCGATCTATACAGCCCAAGGTTTAAGATACTTTATCATATAGGCCTACTGGGCTTTTCTGTGCCTTTGCTTATCTAGTAAATGTACCCTATGCCAATACCACTCATGTTGTCAGGAATCCTCACAAGCTCCACCAGTTATCAGAAATTGAACAGACACCTGGAATAAGTAAACAGAGCTTCTATCTACTAGAAGCTACTAGAGAGACCAGGGATCACAACCACTTATGCTCTGAGCAGAAACAGAAGCTACCGTGATTTCCAACTAGCAGTAGCTTAAGAAACTAACATCAATAGATGGAAAGGAGCTAGGGAACAGTAGCTAAGGTCTGTGTTGGACATTGTATATAAAAATGTTTTTAATTTTTTTTAAGTGAACTAAATTGCCATATCCTCAGGTTGTCAAAAAATATTACACTGATCCTAAAGATCAATACTTTGATTTATTTTGTTTCTTAGTTTTATGTCTCTCTCTCATTTGGCATTACCATAAACAAATACAAAAATTAAAATCCACAGTATGGGGAGAAAATGCATTAGAAGAGCTATTTGGGCTCTAAACAGAAATTTCCTAATTATAAATGAAAATCAAATCACTGTAACACGGCATTTTAAACAGCATGAAATTTTCAGCCACAGCATCTCAATTTCAGACTTATCTCTGCCACTCCAAAGCTGTGCAACCTTGGGCAAGTTATTCAGTTTCTTTACACCAAGTCTTCTCATTTGTACAATGAGAACACCAATATAGTTCATCACAAGGTTGCTGTTAGGATTAAATGAGGCAATGTGTTTAAAAGGCTTGCTGAAATTACAAAAGGCTAAATCAAGGTTCATTTGAAAAATACTGGAGACCTATAAATCTTAACTGTTCATGCAGCCACACTGTTGGCACAGGCAACAGATTTTGGTGGGGTGTTTTTTTGTTTGTTTTGAGAAACATTCATTTCTCAAAGGTGGAGGGTTTAGTATGATGTGGAAGACACATACCTAGGGAAGAATATCCACATCTCTAAGGTAGATAAAAAGTGTGAGTAGAGAGGACATCACCAAAGAATCACTTCACTAGAGTAAGTAAAACTGTCACTGCAGACTCACTTGTTCTTACTATAGCACAGTGGATCTGGTGCCAGACTCCTAGATTCAAGCTCTTTCTTTTCGTTTACTATCTATATAATTTTGGCCAAATTACATAGCCCCTCTGTACCTCAATTTCCTCACCTGTAAAATACAGATAATCATGCTGCCTATTCTCATAGTTTATGAACTGTTGTTAAAAAATAAAAACAAAACAAAAACCTCTAGGACTCATTTTTTGGTCCTGAACCCAATTACTAATTTTATGCAAATATTGGAATCTTTCAAATGATTAAACATTCGCAAATAATATAGCTTAGAATCCAGATATTCAATTTATTTTTACACTAGTTTATTTCAGAACAAAACTGTGACATTAGACAAAAATAGGCTGAGAATACAATCATAAAAGGTTCAGTTTACTCAGAAGACCTATTATAAATGCCAGGAAATTTCTACACATTATCTCTATGACTAGAAGGAATTCTCAATCTTGTTAAAACAAAATTATTATTTCCACATATGAAAAAGACTGAGGCTAAGAAAGATAAACTATCCAAGATCACAGAGCCAGAAAGTGGCACAGACAGAATTCAAACCCAGGTCTGCTTGATCTCAAACATTCCTCGCCGACCACCAAGAAAATGCTTTTGACATACCTTTTAGCACTTTTACCTCAGGACAAAGAAACCTCCAAATTGGCTTTTATGCAAATGGCATATTCAGAAATTATAAACGGATAATAGTTAAAATTAGGTGGCCTCTAAAGTCTTTCCTAGTTTTAAGATCTCAATTTTGCTCAATATAGCTACAAACACATTCATATCATACATATCACACACACGATCTTTTTACAGTCTTTAAACTTCCTTCTAAGTTATTACATTGCATCCAATGAATTAATTCTGAAGTTTCTATCTGCCATCCACCTCCTTTCCTTAAACTCTGAAGCCTGGTTTTCTTTATGAAGCTAAGATTCATTTATCAAACTGCATAAAAATTATAAGTATTGGAAATGAGATGTTCTATAGGTATCCTAAATTCAAAATCTCCAAAACTAAATGTCATTTTATCTTCCAAACCTATCCTTCCAGTTTTATCATATCTCCATCAGATTATCCATCCAACCAATAAATGGTACAACACACTCCCTTCTCTAAACTGTCACAACCAGAAACCTGGGAGTTAACCCAGAATCCTTCCTTTGACTCACAGCTGATCAGTCACAAAGACCTGCATATTTTACCTTCTAAATATCTCTTGAAATCATTATTTTCCTATCCATCCCCACAGCCTGTTCTCAATTATTGCTTATTTGAATTAGTACTGTTCCTAACTGTTCCAGGTTTTAGTCTCATCTCTTTCTAATGAAATCTCCACAATGCAATCACAGTGATATAAAATATATATCTGATTATCTTAAGCTTCCACAAATCAGAACTAAGGAATAAAAATGAGCAAATTTATTTTATTTTTCTTTAACTCTTAGAATCCAGAAAGCTCTTCTAATACATAAACAAAAAACCTCAAAGGAAAATATTACTAGATTATTTTTACTACATAAATATTAGCTTTTGGAAGGCAAAAAATATCACAAAACTAAGACAGAAAATTACAAACAGGGAAAAATGATCTGCAATACACATAATAAAAAGCTAATTTCCTAAAAATAAAGAGTAGAATGATATCATAATTAAGAGCAAACTCAGGTACCAAATGACTGCTTAAATGTGAATTCTGATTCTTCCCTTTACTAGCTGTGACTTTGAGCAAATTTGGCCTCAGTCTACTTGTCTGTAAAACGTGGATAATAGTTTCTATCTCACAGCGTTGTTGCCAGAATTAAGCATAAATGATTTAAAATTGCATTTTGTATGAGCACTATAAATGTATTTATTATCTAATTAATAGATAATAAAATAATATTAATTTCTGATAAAATAATAATAAAATAATAAAACAGTAAGGAAAACAGAGACTGCAGACCAGGAACTTAAAACTCAAATTCGTTCATTTGTTCAACAAGGGTTTATTAAGCACCAACTATGTGCCAGGAAGAGCTGAAATACATCAATAAATAAAAGATCAAAAATCCTCCCTTGTATACCTTATACTCCAATGGGGAAAACAAATGATAATAAAGTAAGTAAATAATATATGTTAAAAGGTAACAATAGGGGGAAAGAGAACAAGAATAGTGCACATGGGGTGTGGCGGAGGGGAGGTTGGCAGGAAAAGAAAGGGTGTAATTTTAAATAGAATAATCAGTATAGGCCACACTATGAAGGGAATATTTGATCAAAGAATTAGGGAACTTACCCATGCAGTTATTTGAGAAGAGCATTCCACACAAATGGAAAGATGAGAACAAAAGGCCCAAAAATTGAAGTGTACATGGCACATATAAGGGATAGCAAGAGGACCAATATGATAAAATCAGAGGAGAATAGTAAAAGGTGAAGTCAGCAAGGTAACAAGCTGCCACATCACACAAACCTTGAAAATCAGATAATGAAGGACGTTAACTTTTATTCTGAGTTAAATGAGGAGCCACTGTAAGATTCTGAGCACTGGAGTAATAAGATCTTTCATTTTAAAAGAATCATCTAACCATTGTATTGAGAAGTCAATTAAGAGCAAAGATGGAAGCAGAGAGACCAATTAGAAGACTATAACTAAAATTCAGGTGAGAGATGATAGTGGCATGAACCAGAAATATTCAAGAGGAGGGGAAAAGAAGTAGTCTCTGATAAGAGCTATATTTGAAGGTATACCCAAAAGGGTTTTCTCACAGATTAGATGTGGACTATGAGATAAATAGAATAAGTCAAAAATAACACCAAAGTTTTGATCTGAGCCATGAGAAGCAGAGAGGTGATGAAGGCTGAGAGAGAATAGATTTTAGGGGTAAGATCAGAGTTCAGTTTTGGACATGTTAACTCTGAGTATCCACAAAATGACCAACTCAGATGCCTACCAGTCCTTAGCAAGAAACCTTAAATGAGTAGAAAGGCCAAGTACAAGACTGTAAGATGTGTTATGGCCTGTGCTGAACCAAAAGTCAATGTACAATCTGAAAAGGGCAGTGGTTACTCAAGTCCAGCAAACAGTTACCATAAGGAAATACAGTTTTTCCAGTTATGACAAATGTTCCTATTTTATAAGAGAAGCCAGAACTCTATTTATTTTTATGTGAAATCTCTCAATTTTTAAAATTTGAGAGCCAAAGAGCTCCATTTACATACTAAAAATGTACAGCTACATGTCATTTCTATTTATATGTTCAGATATTCACAGGCATAAAAATGGCATTACTATAAAGTAATCTAGTGAAAACTCATGTTCAAACTTAATCCAGGGTATATTTTAGTTCCACATCCCAATTCAAAAATGTAAGTCGAATTCTCACAATTGAGTTCGATACAATATACATTTCTACTGTTTTCTATATTGAAGTCACTTTACTTGATTTTCAGTAATATCAATGTCCCTAAGGGACAAAAACTACAACTACATGGACACAGTGCATGGGACAGAGTTTGCTTCAATATAACTATCTACTTAGCAGAGACAACTGCACCAAATTGGAAAGGGCTTCCACAGGAGGTAGCTTTCTGCCAAATGGCAGTATTCAAACATGGGCTTGACATGCAGTAGAGAGTCAAGCAAAGGGTGCACTGCTGGACAACGTGGCCTTTAACATCCCTTCCAAACTGTAGTACAAAGAGTTTAACCACAGACCCTGCCTTAAAAGGATTTACAATCCAGAAATACTAATATCATTATCATTCAGTTAGGTGCCTTCTGTGTTTTATGCTTGCATTCTAAAGAGCAATATCTCTACATGACGTTCATTGTCCCTTGAAAAGAGTATTGCTTAGTCAAAAAAAAAAAAAACTAAAAATTGATCCAATTATAAATACAATAACAAAAACTTTACAGACCAAACAAAACACCTGCAAACTTTCCATGGTTTAAACTCTGGGTCACATGATGGCAGAGATTCCCATCTGCCCAGCCCAGCCCTGCAATTACCTTACAGATGTACATTTTGGGTTGATCTATGTCTCTAATGTTGTATTTTTAAAGATATTATCTAGGGTCTAGTGTTGAAATAAGTCAGTCCCCACATTAAAGACTCTTACTAGAGAATGACCAGAAACATATGCCAGTCATAGTACATGTAAAAATTTCAATCAAAATATAACAAAAACTTGAAATCATAAAAGAATAAAACACACTAGAGGGTCACCAATCTCATTCTCTCTTTGGAAAAGAATGTGTTCTTGCCTTAAAACCCTGAAAACAAAGGTAACATATACACATATCTAATTCACAAATAAGAAAGTTTAAAAACATTAACTTTAACACCATACTTAATTTAACCAAAATATATTTCTGAAAGAGCGAGAATTCAAGAACCTCAGAGAATTAGAAACCAGATCTAAGAGTGGCATACAATATCTTTATATTTGTTCAAAAATATTCCAAAATCAATCTGAGAATTACTAAAATTCCAAGGAAGCACAGCAATCCTATACTTCATGACAAAGCTGACATATCAACTGAAGCTTGCAGGCTGAAGTAGTCCTTTGACATTTTTCAGCTGCAGATTCATATTCCAAAATGTCCTACAAATTTTTTCCTTACCCTGCTGACCAGAAGAATCTGAGTAAGGGAAGGAGGGCCCTAAGCAAGAGAATGACACAAATGGTTGGTACAAAAAAAAACTTGGAAGGGTAGATTAAAAATTGTTGTGCCCTCTATAAATTCCAGCTTTCACAGCTAAATTGTTCCTGAACTTCAGACTTTCAAAGATCCCTTTCCAGATGAGTTTCAAAAGTAAGAGAAGAAAGAAAAGGAAACCTATAAAGCTGTAAGACAAAAGGCCAAGATAACACAGCTAATCACAGGATAGATATTCAAGTAGCAATCTGAATCAAGCTTTAGCTTTAAATGCTAACTATATCTTCATTAATTTTAAGCATCTTAAGTTAACAAAAATAGAAATTTCAAATTTGTAGTGCCTTTCAAAATAGAAACTATATTAATGAAAACAGAGAAGTACAAAATATAAATGAAAATTAATCATTTATCTAAAGGAATATGTCAACTCATTCAAACTACTTAAATTGAAACTTCTTCTGAATTACCACAAAAATTTATGAAGTTTTAAAAATGAACATTTATAAGTTTTACTGTGTTTTTTAAAAACTGAATGTAATAGTGGGAAAAAATAATTTTTAAGTTATCAAAACACCTTTATAGAAAGCACATTAGATCTTTATGGCATTCCTTAAATTACATGGTATTAAATTCCAGACTTGTTAGTTCAGGTGTTATTGAGTGTGGTACACTTAGATCATGGTTGCCAGGCCAATGGAGATATTTTTAGTGACAACACATTTTAGTGACAGACTGCACTATAGCAACATGGTTAGCAAACTTAAATAATTAAAATGTATTGATATCTAAGTCTAACATTTCAAATCAATTCCATTTTTAAATTTTATTAAAGAATATGAGCACATAAGGTAAATACAGAATGTATAAAAAGATTTAGTACTAGATGTTTCACAATCTCTAGTAATATTTTAAAAATTTAAAAATTCAACTATTTAAATTTAAATTTAGATTTAAAAATTTTAAATTTAAAAATTTATTTAAATTTAAAAATTGAACTATTAAAAAATAATTACAACTAATACCTTTAAATATTGCTTTGAATACAAAAGTGTAATGTTCTTTGAACTTCAGATAAAAATATCCACAATAAAACCAAAATTCTTGTATACTACAACAAAATAATACACTACTATTCCTTACATAAAGACTTTTATAATTAGTCATCTGAAATGTTAAAATTTGAACATAGAAATCATATTTTCTTCCCTTTCTTGCTTTGGAAATGGTCAAGTAGGAAAATGAGAAACAACACCTGGCAGTAATATGAAAATCTGGGCAGATTTTACATCAATCATTTGATTTCTATTCACAAACCTTCCTTAAACCGACATGTCTAAGTTTCCTAACAAACATTACACCATTAAAAATATGAGGCTTTAGTTCATAAATTAGGCATTTCTTATGAATAATTCTTACCTCATAATATATCCAGTAATATATATGTTTATATTTCAAATGTTTTTATGTATTATAATCTTTGGCAATAATGTTCAAGTCCAATACTTCACCCTCTTACCTGAAAATTAACAATTAAAGCAGTGCCTTAAGGAGAAACGAAGGCGATGCTAATATTTAGTACTAATAGTCATCTGCATGTCTATAATGGCACATAGTTGCAAAGAAACTAATTTTAAAATAGAATGTTTTAAATGTGAACCCTGGAAAGGAATCCATCATTAGAGCCTTTAAGGAGCTTTAACTTTTGAAAGGCTCCAAAGGAAAGTTTGTCAATCTTCTGATTATTTAAGCGAAATTCTACCGACATGCGAATATGTTATATCCCGCTTCCTGTTCTAACGCCACCTTCGAACACAAAATGGGATAAATTTCTAGGATAAGCCGTCTTAAAAAGTTCTTGCTAATATCCCCTCTATTATTTTAGCCTTATTAGAATGACTATATATAAAGACTATAGTTTTCAAGAATGTGAGAACTTAAGAGACTTCAACATTAGCTAAACTAAATTCACATAACCAGTGCCTAAATAAATAGAGGGGCTTCTCAAGAATCTCAGAATTAACATCATTGAAAGAGGTCTCCTGAAGCCTGGTTCCGTGCTCTTTCCATTAACCCAAAGAAATTATTTTACGAATTAGTAATTAAAACTGTCTGATGTTAGCAAATAAAGATGGTACTACTGCCTGTTTTACCGTCCATGGCTGCCAGCCGCGTGTCACGGGTGAAAGGTGGTCAGTTATCTTTCCCGCAGACCCGCAGCCTTCCAACGTTCAAAACCCAACACACAAGAGAACACTAGGGGTAGAAACAGGAAGAGAGTCAAAGGCAGAGGAAAGTTCCAGGCTCATCCCCAGTTAGAACTCAGTGAAAACCACGACGTGATTGCCAAATCTCACCCAGCTATCGGGACCCCCCGGGCGTTGTCCCAAAGCCTCTAGAAGGAACGCGTGGGTGCCCACAACGGCCGTCCAGCTGAGAGGTAAGGCGGGTGGCCTGACCTGCGGTGGTCGACGGAGCACAGGGTTAGGAGAAGAACATGGAGGGCAGCAGGTGGAAAGCGGCCGGAAGGCGGCGGGGAAGAGCGGAAATAAGGGGGAGAGAGGGCAGGGCCCCGCAGGGCGGAAGCAGCGGCCAACGGCCCCGACGAGACGGGGCGCTGGGGGCCACACGGCTGGGACCACGCGCTGGGAGGGCTGACAGCTGGAGCTTTCCGAGCAAAAGATGCCCCGTGGGGCTGGGAAGCCGTGCCTGTGACAGTTTCCATCCCGCTGCTCGACGGGGCAGGGGCACCGGGAGGGCGAAGCCCGCAGACACCGCCTCCGGCGGGCGTGGGTCCTCACTACGTATTTGGCGTGAGCGTGAGTAGGGCAAGACTTTTTGCGGCCTGGAGGCAGGGTCTCCAGGCATTACCAGCGGTTTGGCAGCGGCCCCGCAGCCCCCATCCCCTCCTCACCCCTTCGGGTCTTCCAATGTTAGTCCTAAATCCCTGGGACCAACGACCACAAACCGCCGCCACCGTTTCGGGGACCAGTCGGTCGGAGCGGTGGTCGCCGCAGGGGGAGGGGAGCACACCGGGGGAGCTCGCGCGGTCCTCGCGCCTAGACTCGGCTCCCAGCGGGCGCCGCGCGCGGCGGCCTAAGCAGCCCCACGCGGAGTGCCGCTTAGACCAATCAGTGGCCTCTGGGGAGGAGCGAGGGATGGGTGGGACCATGGTTTAAATCCAAAGAAGTTTCTTGGAAGGGGAGTAAAAGTGCTTGGAGTGACAGGTACTTTAGCCAACAGGAGCGAGGAAAACGAGTTTGGTACCACTCAATGCTCCGCATTGAGTGGTACCAAAACATTCTGCGTGTTTTTTTAAGGCGTTTAAAAACAAAGGTTATAATATTGACTTTCCTATTTCTGTTACTTAGGGGGAAATGCAGATGATTGTGAAGGTTCTTGTCTCGTTTGAGGGAGTTTTCAAGTTTTAAATTGCTCCTTTGACCCAAAACAGCCATGTATAGTAACTATGGAACTTTTGAAATAAAAACTGGGGCAAGGTGGGGGAATAAGGTTAACAGGCTGATTTGCAAATAGGACTAGACGTATAAAGTGTAGCGGTTTAAAAGCCTAGATGAGCAGAATCAGGAGACCAATAATAGGCCTGACTCTACCTTTATTCAGTTTGGGAAGGGATTTGGCAGTGCCTAAGCTGAATAACCAGGTTCTATGCTTGTCTAAAACTAACTTTCACGGATATGGTTGTGTTGCATACTACACATATAGCCAGAATTTTGCTTCCTTTAAAGATAGAACTCAGGATTAAATGGCAGAAAAAAGATACTTTAGGAGTCAACTGTAGACTCATAGACTTAGAACTAGAAAGAACATACCTCGATCATATAGCTTCTCCTTTACCAAATGAATTTAATGCCCAGAATAATCCACTGGGTTACACAGTAACATAGGCGCCCTAATTCCCAACCTCAAGGTGCTTTCTTCCACAATAACTTGTGATTTCTGTTTGTTTGTTGTCTCCATATGCTTAAGGCACTAATGAATGTCTTTTAAAAAACAAAAAAAACATACTTTAACAATGAGGAATTAGCAAAGACTTTGAAGTCAGACAGTTATGGGCTTAAATCCCTACATTTAAATCCCATTTCCATTTTGTGGTTGTGACACCTTGAGCAAATTACTTAACTTCTCTGAGTCCCAGTTTAAAATGGGAATCATGAGGATTAAATGATAATGTTAACAAATAACGAGTACTTATTGTGTGCCAGAAACAACTCTATGGGATTTTTACATCATAGTTCATTTCATTGTCACAGTAACTTTGGCAAAGGTACTAGTCTAATGTAACCCCACATTGCAGATGTAGAAACTAAGACAGAGAATTTAAGTAGCTTGTTCAAGGTCATGCAACAAGTCAGTAGCTCCAGTTTGACTCTGAATCTTGCAGCTGTAACTGCTGTGCCATACTGTCTCAAAATGTGTCCAGAAACAAGTGGCATGATGATACCCAATGCACACATGAAGCTCAATAAATATTCTTTTTGTAAACTCTCTGCCCTTCAGTCAATGAATATCATCTCATTTATATAAGCTGCATTAATTCAAAATAAAACGGGGGGAAAAACCTAGACTGATAGAATATACTTAGCTTTTTTTAAACATGTCATATTTCCACCTTGAGAACTACAAGGATGATGATGATTTTATCATATTATTATTTGTGCTTTCTCATTTATTCTCCCAAAAAAGATTTCACACATCCTTAATTTTCTGGTTAGTGTCCTCTCAATTCTCAGTAATTAATTTAAATACACGTTTAAAGTTAAACTAGCTGAAATTATGGTAGACATATTAATCTGAAAAGTTCAACTAAGCATTTTTTTAGGAGTTACTGTAGTATCATTAAAACGTCACTAGGTGGAGATGTTATCTTCTTAGGTGCAAAAGATGTTCCTGGAAGTAGCCTGAATACTATTTTTACACTTCCAGTTTTCTTTTTACCTCCCCACGCCCACCTCACACCCAATATAAAGAAAACCAGGTAAACACAGGCTTCTCAAGAGGCATCAGACCCAAGCCATAGAACCTTGCTTCAGAAAGACAGTGTTATTTAAAGACTCTTCCAGAACTTAACATTTATGTCCTTTCAGTCAGATTCCTTCTGAATCGTTTATCATCTATAGTCTATAAATAGAAGTATTTTTCAAATACTAGAAAAACTATATTATCTACATGTAAAGTTAAAGGAATAGCCTTAAACCTTACTTCTCAAGGCTCCTAGAAAAGAGGATATAAAATACTTATACCAACTAGAATTCTTTTTCAGGAATAAATCCCTAGTTAGGATTTGTTATGTTTATTTACAAGTTTATGGGAAATGGTGGTCCCCTATTTCTACAGTTGACCCTTGAACAACATGGATTTGAACTGCATGGACCCACTTCTATGCAGATTTTTTTCAATAAATAACTATATTTTCCTTATGAATTTCTTAACATTTTTTTAACTTCATTGTAATAATACAGTATATAATATACATAACACACAAAATGTGTTAATCACCTGTTTATGTTATTGGTAAGGTTTCCTTCCTGTCAACAATAGGCTATTAGTAGTTAAAGTTTTGGGGTACTCAAAGGTTATATACAGGTTTTTGACTATGTGAAGTGTTGGTGCCCCTAACCCTCTCATTGTTTCAGGGTCAGCTGTCCTTGAGAAAGTTAAGAAAGACAGTTTTCTGGTGACTCCAGCTGGTCTGGAACAAGACTCAAAGCTAGACTTTGCCATTTTATCACAGAGGCTCCCTGATGAAGACTGAATAGAATTGTGTGGGGGGTGGGGGAAGCCAAATTATGATGAGGAACTGTAAATAAATGTGATAATGTTTATGAAACAACAGAAAAATTTGGGTTTTAAACAAAACCAACATTTTTAATATAAACAGAGTTTTTTCCTATTAAATCTAGAAATAAGATTATTTTGATAATCTCCAATTAAATTAGATAGTAGACAAACAGGAAAACTTGGAAGACAGAACAGGTTGTTTTACAAATCGTGAGAATAGTGGAAATGCATCACATAACCACCCTGAGAGCCCATGCACAGCACTGACAGGTGTGCCTGCCATAGCAGCCAGGTGGGCAGTGGGCCCACACCCTGGAAAGAGATTGTACTCTCAGAACCAGTCAAAATCACTTCTAATTAGTGCATGCAAAACTTTTTTTTTTTATGTTATCTGGGCAATGATAAGTTTAGAAGACAGAGGAAAGAAAGGCTTTTTATGCATTAAACCTAGATCCACATCTTAAGAATGGGGATCTTAAACTACGAAATGAGATCGTCTGGAGAGGTAAGCAAAGGATTAAACAGGAAATTTACAGTGCATCGTGATAAGTGCCATGCTTACGCGCAAACCACAGCTTGAACAGTATCACCATTAACACTGTCAGGCCGGCAATGATGAGCGATTACACAAGCCGCCCTTGGCCATGTGGTGTCAGGAAAGATCCAATACCTCATCTGTCACATTCACAACAAATAAAGACACAGCACCTTCCTTACTCTCAAGTACTCAGCATATGTTGAAAGGAAGAAGATAAAAAGAAGAAGAAGAATTGCTGGTTAGATGTTTGAGTAAATCTGTTGAGGAGCTAAAAAAGAGAGACCTTTCTTACTTTGGCTATCTGTCTATATACAAGGAAAGAAGTGAAATTGTACTTTTTTTTTAGAATTAATTGAGCACTATACTCGACACTCAGAAACAGTTTAAAAGAGCTTGTAGTTTAACTGGGGAGCAGAGCAAGCCAGCTGTCAACAAGGCAAACACATGGATCCCAGACCTGCAGCATGAGGTGTTACAGGTCAGCTTAGCCTTCAGGCTCGGACCCGGCCCCAGCCTCCACTTGAGAGTCACAGATAATGGCAGCTGCTGGCCTACATCCACCAGTTCACCCCTCCTCAGGAAAAAGCACTCTGCATGTGGTCTTGGTGTTTGTTTCCTCACACTTCGGCAAACATTCGGTCTGGTTCTTAACAGGTGCCCAGTGGCACTACATGAAGATGGAAGCCTGTCTTTATAAGAGTAGGACACCTCCGTAGCCTTCTAACAGGCACCATGCAGAACTATTTGCCCTGCCTGTCTCCACATTGCTTTCGGACACATGTCCATCTCTCAGGCTGATTTTCTCCTAGGCCTCACCCTTCAGACCTGACTGACACCTCTGTCTTGGCTTCTCAATGGCCCATCAGCAAGGTTTCTAGGATTTGGCTCACAACTTGTAGAAACTGGAAGAAAAAAGTTTAGAACTATAGGAAGATATTCAATTCCATCTCTTCTGACCAGGACAGGTTTCTGCTGACTCAACACTATGTATCTGTATTGTCTTTCAATCTGTAATGCAGGCCTGTCACAGTTTGTGATTCTGCCACCCACAAAAGACCCAGAAGTTTTGTTTTGTTTGAAGAACCAGGATGGTATATTTGCCAGCCCTGTGTCTCAATTTTTCAGTATTCTCCCAGTTGAGTAGCAGGGCTAGAACTTGGGATGTGAATTTCATCACCCAGAAATGACTTCTCATATACCTAAAGGATAAGTCCCAAATGCCAAGAAGCCCAGTTTAAAGAACTGTGTGCTTCTGTGTGTATATTCACAAACGGATGGTAGAGTGACATACATGTTATTATTACAGGCTTTTGTGTTAACTTTATATCTGTCTTGGCAATGCATCACAAAAGGAAGCTGCTTTGCAAACAGTTCACTGTGGAATAAAGACTGTTCACCTTGATGTCAACTCATAAACAACATATCGCCCTCATCAGAGGACTGCTTTAAACTCTACAACCAAAAAGCACAGGTCAGGACTATGGAAGTCAATGTGTCCCCTTCTAATGTTGAGTGACCACTGGCTGAATGTAGCAGTATGATCTTTGAAATAAATTGATCTCATTTACTTGGTTGCCCACCAATAGGGCAGTGTGATATAAAACAGAATCCAGTCTACAGCCATGCTACCCTGAACAAGCCCAATCCCAGAAGCTAAGCAGGGTTGGGCCTGCTTAGTACTTGGGTAGACCACCTAGGGAGACTAGGTGCTATAGGCATAAAAAAATAAATTAAAAAATAAGAGATTGTAAGCTGACAAGGTCCTTGCAATCTGTGAGATCAACCAAGGATTGCCTCGCCTAAACAAACAAATAAATAAAATAAAATAAAACAGAATTCATTATAAAAATACCAAGGTATGAGTCCTGATACTGCATTGCTGACTGTAGGATCTTGAATATTTCACCGGCTTAGCCTCAATTTCCTTGGCTATAAAACAGGAATAAAACCAAATTGGGTTAAAAACTAAGTCATTTAATATTTATAGGCTCTATTTCTTCTTTGCTTTACAGGGTAATAATTATTAAATGAGTGAATGTATGTGAAAGCACTTTATAAAATAATACATGTGAAAATGTTAGATATTTTTAAAGCCACTTTCAACTCAGATAGTTATAATACTATGGTCGTAACATACTTTCTCCTTGAGAATAGAAACTTTTGTTTTTCACCTCTGTAGCTCCTCCACCAACTTCAGTGCCTAGTATATATTAGACACTCAGTACTCATGAGCCAAACAAAAGGAATGAAGGAGAATCTGAATTCTTTGCTGTGAGAATGAAGTGGCTCCTTGCCCTGCCAGGAAGTAGTTAGTGTCCTAAGCCTAAGAATACAAATGTGGAGTGGTTAGTAAGCAAGCCCCACATATTGTGGGTTCCTAGGAGAGATCTTCCTGACCCAGCATGTCTCCTTCATACCAGGCAAAATTTGTACAAAAGAGCACACATCAGTAAAAGTTCGTTGAGCCTAGCTAGGGAAAGAACTAAGCAGGTATGGAGGGGATAATAAAAGTTGACCTTTTCTGAGAGTCTGCCCTGCTATCTAGGTGGGAATCAAAGGCTTGGGGTCAACCATACCATTTTGAAATATTGTTTTCTTCCAAATAATCAACCAATGGTAGCAAGGCAGAAGACTACCATGATCAGCTAGCAATCTTGCAAACAATTTATATATATATAGAATCCCCAGAGCAGAACGGGGAGTAGGTGTCATGAGAATCCAGTTTTCATTCTGGTTCCATCACAGAATCTCCTTTGGATCCTTGTTATTTTCAACCTCTAACTCACATGAAAAGAGAGGAGATTGGATTGACTCCTGTCAAAGCCTATTCTAGCCCAGCCATCGGGAACTCTGAATGTGTTGTCATCTCTGATTCAGCAGACCATCCTACCAAAAGTTGTCATGGCCACCACTTCTAATTGATGATGCTTTACTAGAGTTCAGAAGTGTTCACAAGTTGAAGATTTTCCTCTACCTTTGAGCATCTGTGGCTTTCTAAGAAGGTTGGGCTCCCATCCCATTGCTATGAATGATGTTGATTGTTAGTCACTGTAACTACAAGTCAGCATTGCCATGTCACTGCAGTTTGTCTATGAATCAGCTTGACAAAGTTGCGATAATATTCCATAGTTTCAGCATACTAATAAAATCTTACAATTTTCATGTTCTGATCTCTTGCTGTGTATTCATTCTGCAAGTTACATCTATTCACCTTACATTGAAAGATCCAGATGAGCAGGTGAAGCCCTTGAGAGCCGAAACACATAGGACTAGACATAATGGAAAGATAAACACAAAATTTTCTTTTACACAGGAAAAAATACAGATGACATTCTGAGAATGAAAGTTGACTCATCTTTCTCTAAGTGAAAAAGTAAAAATAAAATAATCATAAAAGATAAAAATGAAACCAGCAAGTTTACAAAGTATATTTAATTATACTTAATTATGCTATAAGGGGGTAAAATTCCAAACATTCATGCAAAACCATGATTATAACTCTTAAAGGTCAAACCACATAGTCTTATAAAACCATGACTTACACTTTTATTTCTGCCTCTTTAAAAGATAACAAAGACTGAAATTCACTTATCCATACATTCCCACTCTCTAGTCCAGGAGTCCCCAACCCCCAGGACGTGGACCAGTACTGGTCTGTGGCCTGTTAGGAACCGGGCTGCACAGCAGGAGGTAAGTGGTGGTGAGAAAGCAAAGCTTCATCTGTATTTGGAGCTGCTCCCCAGCGCTAGCATCATCCCCTCAGCTCCACCTCAGATCATCAGGTATTAGAGTCTCATAGGAGCACCAGTTCTTGGTGCCAAAATATTGGGACTGCTGCTTTAGTGCAAACCAAAGAATGGACTTACTTTTGGGAGAATCAGTTTGAGGACTGGTAGGAAGATGAAGTAAAGGGCCATATTCATTGAAGTAAAAGAAACTCTCTGTTTTTCCACCTCTTACTGAGGTATGAAGAGAATAAAGGCCAAAGGTTCATTTCCTCAAAATCTTTTTTTGAGAAAAGATCTCCATAACACCTGTTTCCAGACTGATCAGGAGAATAAGCAAGGTGGAGAAATCTGACTGAGCTACAGAAGGAGGCATGGGTACCAGCTCCTGCAGCACCAGCAGCAGCAAAGAGAAGTGGGGATGCTATAGCTATTCACCTACAGAGGAGCTAGTTATCCCCACCCAGACAGACTGCTGAGGTGCTCTTGGGCCATTTCCCTGATTCTCTTCCTTTTCAAATTTTCTTCTAGCTTGTCTTATGTCTGAAATTCCTTTATAATTTTTTAAAATAATTGTTGCCAATGTTATTGTTCCTTTAAGTCTTTGTCTAGGAAAACTTAGGTGTAGTAAAAAATGGGAAGGATTTACCATTGTGAAATTCTCTGGAAGTCATTTGTCTGAGACTTGCCGGAGGTGAAGTGCAGAGAGAGGTGTATGGAGAGATGGAGCGGAGAGGGGGTAGTCAGGGGAGACTTAGAGAGGAAATAAATCTTGATGTAGAAATTGCTAACTTTTTGGTTTCCACCCAGCAGTGAGACACCTGGTCAGATAAGGTGTCTGAACCAAATGAACTTAAAGCTTTGGTTCCTCTGCCTGGACAGATCTTTGGGAACAGCTAAGGCTTAACACACAAGAACCGTTTATCTGATAAATTTTGTAATTTCGGCTCATTGTTTGACTCATTATAAAGAAGGAGATTTTCTTGGGAATACTAACATTCTTCTTCAAAGGATAGGTGATTCAGTCAACTACCAGATAAAATGGTTTCAAAATTTTACATGTATTGGGGTCAATATAGAACAACAACAACAACAAAAAAAAAAAAACACAAGAAACCATTATGTGCAATTTTCATTGGAAATGTTAGCCACTTGGATTTTTTAATCTTTCATTATAATTTTCCATGAATATTTGAATTGTAGAGGATATGAAATACTTATGAGAGCATGCTCAAAAATTCCCAAAAGCATTCAAGTCTGAGTCTTCTACTGTGTCTTCATCTCTCTGCTTCATCATTCTGTGAAAGGGAAGAAATGGTAATGGACTTCCCTCAACAGATTACTTGAGTGAGGGTTCAGGACTCAAGTGCTTTGCATAGGTTGTTTTTATTCTGTTGCTTTTTTTGTTTTTTTAATTCTCTACCTCTTCCCACTTCCCCTGACCCTGTTAGGATTTCCATGTGAATATGTATTCTTTTCAAAGAAGCCAGTAGAAATGGGAATTGAATCAGTCATTGATTTGACTGATGCTGATACTAATCACTGTTCTGAAAGAAAAGTGCAATTCCGATAATACAATAAAGGGTCCTTCAGAAAAGAATTGTGAAGATTATGATTCATGCTTCTTAAATGAGGCATAAAGCAGTTCAAAGTATGTTCTATCACAAAGAATACTGAAGTGTAAACAGATGTCTTATAAATACCTTTTTCTAAGTCTTTCAGCTTTGTGTTTTTTTCCTCTTCCCATCAAACTTTGTAAGTAGATGCCCACATTCATTTTCATTTACATTTCAACCCACAATCTGCCTTCTACCTCAACCTCTTTAACATCCCCTTTCCTAGCGTTAGTGGGGTGTGTATTAATCAAGATCACTCACAGTCTCATTTGTCAAATCCAGTGTGGATGCTATTCAGTCCTTATCTCTTTCCTATATCTTGATGCTCTCCATACTCTTACATTCTAAAATTCACCCTTTGGCTTTTCCACAGTGTCTTCTAGTCTGCATTAACCTTTTGTACTATTATTCCTCATTCTCCTTCTGAAACTTTTCTTGATCTTTCTTCTTCCCTCTTATTTGTGATCCTAGTTTTATATCTTTACATTTTTAAAAAATATTCATAGACTACTCCAAGATGTTCTGATTCAAATATTTGGCTTCAACCATCATTGTTATAGCTCCTAGATATATCCCCATCTCTGAGCTCTGTCTTGAGCATGAGACTCCAGTTTCCAAATATCTCCTCTATATTTCTACCTATGGAACCCTGGGCTAGTCAAACTTTATATATCCAAAACCACAATCATCCTACTTCTCCCAGGCCCACTCGCCTAAATTTGCCAGTATGGCACAGTACAACTCACATACTTATCATGATGCCCAGTATGGGCCTGTTATTCCTGAAGTATGTTTTTTGCCTTTGCAGGCAGGCTGTTCCCCAGGCTCTCCTATCAGCTGGTTTCTGGCTTCATTGGCCAATGTGAGGCTCTCACAAGAGATTGGTAAAAGGAAAGAAGAAAGTAGGACACCACACACACACACACACACACACACACACACACACACACACACACCACCCTGCCCCACCAGACAATACTTAGAATGTTTTCTGTTTTCACCATCCCTCCTCTCCATCCCCATTGCCATTGATTTATATCTAGTCTTCATCATTTCTTTTCTACATTTTGGTAATAGAATGTATATTCTTCAAGTTATATCTCATCTAGTCCATTCTCTACATTTTTGGAAAATGAGTTCTCTAAGGTGATGATATTACTCTCTCACTTAAACTAAAACTAATAGCTATTTTTAAATGAAAATCAAGTAGCTCCTTTGAAATAGGTTGTCATGCCTTGGGTCATGTGGTTCTGCAACTTGGCCCAAGTAAAATTGGCCCAAGTATGTCGCCTGATCTGAAGGTACCTGACCTAAAGAATATGAGAGGGACCAATAGCCCATGAGGCAGCCTGGCTAGAGGACTTTGTTCACCGTGACCACCAATACCACATAATGACTGGCCAGCCTAATTAAATTAAATTCTCTGGCAATCTTAAATGAGAGGCAGGAGACCAGTGGAGTGTAGCAGAAAAGAAATACAAATGCATAAGGACAGCCAAGAGTCAGCAGAAGAAATGAACATTGAGGGTTAGTTGCACTAGGCAGACAGCCATAGAAATAACAGTTATAAGTGCAATAGAAAGAAATATCTGGGACAGAGCTTAGGGTCTAGAAGAGATAGCACTAGGGTTATTGTTTGGATACGGGAGCAGTTGTGAGCTGAATGGGAGAAGTGACTATTCACCTGCTGAGATGATATCTTTAGTTTCAACTAACTTCATGTATTCTTAAAAATGTCTCCATGCATAAAATGTATGTTTCTTTTCCTCACTGCCTAATTCCACCCCTATCTGTCATGTGTTTCACAAAATTCCATGCTTATCAGACTCAGCCAAAGCACTTGGAAAGTTTAGGAGATTCTTTCTTTCCACTTAGGACTTTTATAGTGTAAAATTCTCCATAATCCCTCCTGTTTTCTCCAGCATCACTAGAGCTGTTCTTTCTTAAAGGAATGGTGGGTTCTTTGTAACATTACTGGGCACTTTTCTTGCAAAATAACAACATAAACACAGATCATTGTTCTTAATGACTAGCAGTAACTCAACTGTGATGTAGGTTCTCATGACTGTGCCTTTGTATTTAGTGCTCAGGTCCCTGCAACGACCTGGAAGAGGGAGCTCTCTTTGACTTTAAATATTCGTATTCTTTATAACTTGATTATGGTATCAATGAAAACTTCTTTAACATTCTTATTCTTTACTGGCCCCCACCAGACAGGTATGGGGCTTGGCTCTCTGCTTTTCTGACACCTGTCCCAGCTTGTCATTGTTTTAAAACCTATTTAACTTGCCTTTTTTCTCATTAGATTAAGTAACAACAGGACTAACATTCTAACTAGTGTATTCTTACGTGGTCCTGCTTGGAGTATACAGATTTACAAGAACTTAATACATTCATTGGAGGAAAGCACACCCAATTCATGGGAGATCTCGGGGAGCCAGTGCTGTATAGTAGAAGGAAGGCTGGAGTTGGGCTCTGGATCTGGCTGATTATTTGCATAATCACAAAGTATCTCAACCTCTGTACCTGATTCTCCACATATGAAACGTGATTAGTTGTATAACGGTTTGGACCAGTAACTTCTATGGTCCTTTGCAATGCTGTGAATGCCCTTAAAGATAGGCCCAGGGACTTGTTCCTTCTTACACCTCATCCCCACCCCACTCATGGCCAGGGTAATGCTGCAGGCTACCACAGTGGCATTACACAACTGGTTAGAGGGTTCATACCCGGGGCTCTAATTACTTCTTGTTGTTGCTTGATTTTGTGGAATGGAGAAGGGAATTTTTCGTTTAATATTACACAGAACCCTTTTTCTGCATAATTGAGGTAGGCTTTAAGATATAGGTAACATAGACCATATTGGTCTGAAGGCAGAGCCGCATAAAGTTTTAATTTCAAATATGTAAAACTATGTTCAATAAAGGAAACTTTGAGAGGCATAATTCTTCAGGCTACCATGCTAAAAAAAAATGTTTGTGAGCTACCTTTATGCATTTCAAATTCAAAGACAAGGGACAGTATATAAAAATGATTTTATTTAACATACATGTATATCAAATATAAAATTAGTTGAGCTGACAAGTCAAAGCAGATAAATCTCTAAACAGATCATATAAAACAGAAAATTAACAACTATCATCTCTTATATGCTTCTCATCTATAACAAAGTAATTTTGCCATTGATATAACTTGGATATTATTGAAAAATATTTTTTTCTATTTGATAGTATGAAATAGAAAATGGAAAATAAGAAATATATTTATATTCTGAAAAAAATAATTTTTAAACAAGAAAAAAACTTACATATTTACTTGTCCTTAGAAAGAAATATATCTAGCAAAACAAAGATCTGGTATATCCAATATACACACAGTCACCATATTAATTTATTTTTCAGGAACCAACTTTCTGGCAGGAAAGGATGCATGACACTCCCAGACCCCCTCACCAAGAGTTACTCAAACAAGGATTTAGCTAAAGTCTATTGACAGATACTTCCTTGACATGGTTGGCTCCACCCTCACATTTAATCTCTTGTTTGAGATTGAGGACCATAGCTAGTCTCCCAATAGATCTCCTTGTCCTGTCTTGTCCCATGCTCCCATTCTTCATGCTTTTGGGAGTTACCTTCCTGAATCCCAAATCTCCATTGCCTGTTCATAAAGTCCACACTCCTTGATCTACACAAGACTTGCACCACTTGATCACTGCTTTCCTTTTCCAACATCTCTCCTCATCAGCCTTGCTCTGCTCCAGCCTCTGAACCACTTGCATTTGCCTAAATGCCCAACGGAGTTTCATGCTCTCAGTCAACAAATAGTAAGAGTCCCTCACACTTATGTGCTAGGCATGTTGTGGGCAGTTCTTATGCATTTGCTCATACTGTTCTCATTGTGTAAAATGTCTTTTTCGAATCTGTCACTAGAAAACATTTCCAACTCAGTACATAGTCCCTATGGTTTCGGCCTTACCAGTTAAAAGCAACCTATTTGGGTTTTTTTCTATGCCTTCTTTTTCTGTGCCTTCAATTAGCTCTAGTGCATAAAGTCTTAATACTTCTGTGTCCATGTTGCCATAAACTTTTAAAAAAGGTCCATATCTCATGTACCATTTCATCCCTAATACCTGTCTAGTACCTGACTCTTATATTATTTCAGTAGTCCTATTTAGCAACAAAACATTGCATCAGATACTACTTGATTACCATTTCACAGGTTAGAATAGAAGTTTCAAAATACAACATACTTTCAGGATCATAAGGATGAATATTAACTGATGAATTCTGGAAACTCATTACAACACATATTAATGGCTCAGTATTCTACAACCACAATCAGGAATATTTGCATCTCTTTCTATGTAGGTAAGAAACTAATCAAACTGAGCATAACAAAAACTCTTTTTCTCCTAAGTTCAACAAATTCTAGTGTTGTGGAGCATTTAGTAAATAAAACCTTCTTCCCAGTTCCCTCTCTCATAAGTAGTGGAACAACATATAGGTGTGATAAGATCACCTCTCACTGTTTCTTAGCTTAGTGCTGGCATTGCCTCCTTCAGGTTGCTCTGGTGATTTAATATCTTCTTCCCCTATATCCCCAGAGCACTGTATACACTTCAGTATGGTTAATTAAAAAATATTAATTCTAGACCATGAAATTGCAACAGGTCAGTGCCTGGCATATAGTCAGCACTCGAATGATGAACTGCATCTTGCTTTCAGGATATGAAGTAAGTCAAGACTAACTGTTAATTCCAACCTTAATTACCCCTTGCCATTTAATGAGGGATCATCATCTTTGAACAGATTTAACATCATGCAGTCGTTTTTTGTTACATGCAATACTAAAGTCTGCAAAAAGGTATTAATTATTTACTAAGACACCATATTTTTTTTAAAAAGTGATTTAAACAGTTGCTACAAGGGTAATATACAGGAGTGAAAAAACACTAATACAGTGGATTTCTAATTGTTGTTGCTTTTACATAAACATAGATAAAATAATTTTAAGTGGTTGGAATAGGCCCATAGAACAACTTTATTCCATGGTGTTGCCATTTCATGTTTCAATTTAAATGATTAAACACAAAACTTTATTATTATTAAACTCTAGCTAAATTTGTTGTGGGTAAATTACTGGTGATAAAACATCAGTTACACTAAAAACCTACTCTTAAATCTGTTCTGTTTGGATCACTGAGTGACTGACCCAACCTCCTCATACCAGTCAATATACGACTGATTATTTTTTGCTTCTCGATAATTTATAAAGTAACTTTAATACTTGAAATTCAAGTCTATCTTGTGGCTTAATTGTAGGATTTTATAATTTTGGAAAAGTACTTGAATGCCTGCCTTAACACTGCTACATCTCAACTTTGATATTAAAGCAGCATCAGTGTAGTCAATTTACATGCCTGGCGGTACTAAGACATGTAAACATTATTGCTAACAGTTATTTCCTTTGGTTCTACTTGTTTGGGGTTTATATACTTCTGTGGCACCCTTCTTTTAAGGATATAAGCTTACTACTTACTTGGCAGTGAAAGAGATAACTGACTAGAAAACAAATCTAAGGGCTTTTAAAAATTATACAATACATTCAGTAAATACTTTAAAAGATAAAACTATCCAATGACATATATGCAAGTTTCACAAGCAGGGCATAAGAAAAGAGATTAAACTTGCTTTGACATTCACCTCCACAAATGCTCTGTAATAACCATACTGGTAAGACAATAAAGCAATCAAAACCAAACTTAATTTATCTCTCAGTCTGAGTGTATGAGGATATCTGCATATTTAATTGGCACATACATACTCCAAGTACCCAAATTACATCAGTTCTATATCTATTTACCTCTGAGAATGGTTTAAAGTTGACACATAAAAGAAAAAATAAATAAATAAATGCCCAGCTTCCTATTAAGAAAAGCCAAATTAAATTGTTTAGCTGATGCTATGTTAGCTATGTATGCAGGAAAACAGATTTCTATACTTCAGTTTTTTTATCATTAAACCATAACTTTGCCAATATGATTTCAGTTAATGAAATATTCTTCACTCACTGGGAATTATGTATAATACATGAAAAAAAGATTGAGAATTTTTTGGCCAATCATCAAACAAGTTTTCATCTGAACGTGGGAAATTCTTTCCGTTTATATAAGTTTTTCAATGAAACAGGATAAATTTACAATAAAGTTAGTAATTTCATTCAATAAGTCTACCAATCTTCAAATTCAGGCCTAACAGAGAAGAGAAATGATTACAGGAGAAAAAATAACACAAATAATCTCCTGTGGCCATCATCTCAGGGGCTGGTTTTTCTTGTAATGATGAATTCTATCACAAGGCGCCATGTTTCCAGTGCTTTAAAATGGAACTGCCCGTGGAAGATCAGAAAGCCTTTGTTCTTGGGCTTACACAGTAAGCACTTTGTGTGATTCGTAATCACATTTTTATCCAGAACAGTGTCACAGGTCACATTTTTCTTGAGGATGCTTATACTGACTTGTGCTCTATAAATATAAACATATTTATACACAGAATACACACACTGACACCAAGATGTGAAGTTAGCCAGCCATCCATAAGCAGAATGGAATAAAAATTGCAGGAAGGGTAGTATATGATGCCAAGCCTAGAAAGACTATAGATGCCAATCCCAAGATTGCTGAAGCAAGAACACTTCTCTGGTCACGAATAATTATCTTCAAATTCTCACAAAACTGGAAAATAAAATTTAAGAATATTAGAAAAGGTGACTATGTCTAAGAATTATATATACCAAATAATAAAGCACAATTTTCTCAGCTATTCTGTCTACCAGAACTAGGATTTGTCTTATGACTTATAAAAGAACTTAAGATGGTAATAGTTCAATTTCTTGATTCCACATCCCATAGCAGCTGAAACAAAACTAGGCAACTGGGTTAATAATGGCAGTTGCTTTTGTAAATACAGAACTTTTATAGTCTAACAATAACAATAACATATTCTAAAATTAGATGAAGAGATCTCTACTATTAAATAATTGAATTCAGCCTATAATTATTATTGATGAATTCTATTTCTACAATTTACTATTCTAAAATTTGATGCTTTAAATGATAATTTTCTTATTAAGTCTCAAAATCTATAGGCATATAAAGTATAATTTTGTTGTCATATCTCATTCCCTGCCTAAATAAATTAAACAAATTCACAATCAATTATATAATTAAAAACTTGGAAAGATAATTTAAATATGACCCCTACCACTGAAGAGTATATTCTTCTCATATATTGTCATTTTTTCTTAGAAGACTAATTTTACTCAGAAGTGATGACCTCTATTTGAGTCCAGGATCTACTTCTTATCTCTGTGACCTCAAGTAAATCACTTAACCGGTCCAGACTATCCTCTTCTCCATGGGAACAGTGAGGTCCTTGTTAGGATCAAATGAAATATTTTATGCAAGAGTACTCTTCATTCTTCTGCATGCTGTGTAAATGTAAGGTGTTACAATAATTGTTACTGCTACATCTGCTGACAATTATCTCTACCTCATCACTGTCAGGGCAGATTTTAGCAATTAATTGCTCCATTTTTATATGAGTTTTGTTAGTCATACTAGTTTTAAGCTCATTTTCTACAAATAACATAGTATAAGCTCTTAGGGTCTCCTACACTGGCTTACATACAACTGGACAACTAGGTCTCCAAATTCTTAATAGATAGAATGCACAAATCCAATATATTCTAATATACTATCTTGACTGTAAGGTTATCAATATCCATATTTTTATACCATATCTAAATATAGTGTCACACATATATTTTGTCTCTTTTTACTAAACTAATAAGACATTGAAGAACAAATATACAATCTTTAAGTAGTGATGATCAAACTGAATGAAGTTTTCAGGACAATGAGAAAAGTTGCTTGGCAAATAATGGGAAAATATACATTTAGGTAAATGAGTAAATTGTCTTGATATGGTTATGCTTCTTTTATCTTTTTCCCAGTAATTTTTAAGTAAAGCAAACAATCATGTGGACTCTCTTTCCCCCAAAAGCAGATTTTGTCAAGGAGCGTCTCATTTCTATTGTCTCATTCTTGTTCACTTGGCCATCAGCCCTCATGGCATCTTTACTGGTGCTCAACAGTAGGAAGTCTCCTGCACTTCTAGGTGTTAAGAAGCCTGTTAAGGGGCACTTTCTGAGCACTGAATCCCCTGAGATTAAAAGAGGTGTTCATTTTGGGCAACAAAAAGCAATATCAACAAAGTAAAAACAAAGCATAGTAAAAAAAAAAAAAAAAGCATAAGAAATAGTAATGGTTACTAATTAAAGGGCTTTCTCTCTCTTCCAGTTCATTTTCAAATTAGTTGCAGTGTTTTCATGAGGGAAAGTGCTCTTGAGAGTTTGTTTAAATTCACATTTAAGAAACAACTTTGCAACTCTTGTGTTAAAGCTGGCAAAGTTATACATATGAAGAACTCAACACTCAAATCGAAAAATCAAGTAATTCCTTGTTTCTGAAAAGTAGAAACCAGTCCTCCATTAGCATTAATGACCTACTTTTTACAAGACATGTTCAAAACACAGTTCTTACAATTGGAAAATTTGGGATGGAGATTTTTTTTTCCTGGGAATTCTACTCTGTGGCCAAATTGTTAAACTATTCAAAATGAAGACAAAAACTGTTTCACAAGAGGTGCTATGTAGCAACAGCAATTAAAACCCTTCTCTACTTCTGTAAAGCCCTACAAAGTTTCCAAAGATGAAAAACTATTCCGACTAGTTATTTATGCAGATTAAATATTTTGCTACCTTAAAAAAGCACTTGTACTGTTTTTCGGTAGAAATATATAATACAGAATTATATGTGTTCGACGAAAGTGTAACTTCTAATTACGGGATAAAAGTACTGTTTCCCTTAGAGAAATGATTTGCTTCGTTCCTAAGTAAATCTGACGTGTTTCCTTTTGTACACTTTTGGACCCAGTGTTTGTAAATGTGGTGAAGTTCATTTCTAAACAGGCCTGGACTGGGGCTGTGATTCTTGAATCACTGCACAGTGCTCTAACTGTATTTTTATTTTACTTAGAAAAGCATTCCTAGATTGAGCCTGTTGTGGTTCTATAAATAATTACAAGGAGTTTTGTATATCAATGTATAAAAGCATGATACTTTCATGGTCTGCCACAGAGGGAAGATTTTCTCCTATGGGTCAAAAAACTAATCAAGATGTGGAGCAATAAAAAATTGCTTACTCAGATTCTTTTGGTCCAAAAAACCAAATGCAAAGAGTCAAACACAAAACTCATTTTGTGATCACCTAGACTTCCTTGTTAAGAGTGAACATTAACAATACCTCTTTAGCAACTGCAGTGAGGGCTGAGAAAGCTTCTAATTGCAAATGAAGTTGCAGGCTTAAAGCGTTAGCTATCTTTAGAAGTTAAGAGCTCTCGAAAAGAAATAAAAATTTATTTTTTCTCCAGTTTGGAGTTGTGTCTAATTTAAAAATCTTAAATTCTAATATTGTGTTTTTAACTATCCATAAAAATTACGTTCCAATATTTAATGGCTCTTCTTAAAAACCAATTGTTTTGATCTCTGGGGAACTCATAAACAATCTAACCCACCTTTGGGGCTAATAGGTAAAGGATGCTAACAATGAGGACATCTAGATAGGGATTAAAGCCAACGCAGAAAGAATTCATAATACTCAGGAAGACTTGTCTGAAGCCCAGGCATAGGAATAAGGGATCTTATCTACCAGAGAGGTCTTCTTACTGGAAATTTTGATAGTTTACATTAAGCAAAGTAATTTCACTCCTTCAGCTTACAAAGGGAGAACACTGCAAGCTCCCTTATTTTAAAGACACCATTTGTATGTATATAGCGTTAAGGATTAAATATAAACTCTGGACACCTTCCTTCCAATTGCAGTTCCTGGGAAGTGTTGCAAACTACGCTGGGTGGACACCTTGACGACCTCAGCGGCAATAACTGGGCAGCTTTGGACTCTCGGGGTGCGTTACTGCATTGCCGCACTCTTTCACAGCCCCTTTTGAGATATTTTCCAAGGTACATCGCCATTTATATACTCCGTCTCCCCCTTAAGAACACCAGAGAGTTCGTAACTCAATCTAGAACCCAATCCTTGATCCCGGGGGAAAGGAAAAGTTAGAAATGGAAGGGGGCTTCCCCACAGAGTCCACCGGCGAGTCACACGTCGTACCTTGTCCGCCTGGGGACTGATCGCGGTGCCGAACCTGCAGTAGGTCACGAAGTGCTCGCAGTTGTTCCATAGTAGGCTGTAGGTAGTGATGCCCAGCAGCTCCTCTGCCCTCTGCGCCACCTCCTCGTTGAGCAGCGCCTTCTTGTTGAGGGACTTGTCCAGGTGATTTACCAGGACTTTGGCTCCGTAGGCAAAGTCCTCCACTGTGTCCACGCGGACGCTGGCCACCCTGGCAATAACGCCCAGGATGAGACGCTTATTGGAAACCACCTTCTGTGTGAGCCCCTTATCCTCCGTCAGGGCCACCAGGATGTCAGGCATCATGTGAGCGACACGGTTGTCGCCCAGGTAGATGCCATAGTGAGTCAGGTGGGTCCTGGGAACCTCCAGCACGTCACCACGAAGAAAAGAGTTGATCTCCAGGAAACTGTTCCTGGCCTTGTCTTCGCCCGGGGCACCCGAACTGAAGAACCTGAAGTTGGAGACGAGGAGCAGCTTCTCCAGGAGTAGGGACACCGCCTCAAGCATTGGGGTCTTCATCCTGAAAGGAAAAGGGAGGGGTCTTGGTGGGACGGCTACCGCTCCGGCACAGGACGGGCCAGGCAAGATGAGCTCGCGGGACAGAGGCGCTGCGCTGCTGCTCACCTGCGGGCCAGCGGCCCAGCGCCGCGGGCTGCAGCGGCTGCGGCGGAGGGAGGGAGAGAAAAAAAAGTGGGGAAGCCTGCAGATTGGCTTGGTCGCACTGTCTAAGGGACTGAGGATATGACAGCGGGGACAGCGAGAGAGGTGCTGCGAGCAGCAAGCAAAGAAGCGCACCTGGAGCGCACAGGTTCCCAGGGCGCAGGGCCGAGCGTGGTGCGCTGGAGCGCAGCCTTCGCCGAAGCTTTTTATCGCCGTTCGGGGGGCGGAGCCGAAGCCGTCACAGACCCGGCGAGAGCGCCCATTGGGCGCGGGCGGCCGGCGGCGCCCGCAGCTGGGGGTGCGCGGGACCGTGGCAATTTGGAAGGCTGCGGGAGGGCTCTGGGCTCCAGGTTCTGCACTGTGATCCTTTCCGGACCCGCTCCCTGTTGCACTGGCAACCTAAGCACTTCTGGCCTTTAGGCGGCCGTTTTGGGAAAGTAGAGGCGGAGGCGCGGCCGCACGAAAGGTTCTGCACCTGTCTGGACCTGGGCAGGTTCAGGGCACTTCGAGGATGTTTTCTGAGGAAAATCCCCTCGGGCGAGATTCCTGAGCAGAACCACCTCCCTCTAAAGGGTAGGATACCCAGAGATCTCGGCTAACTAAATATCTGCGAAGTGTGCACACCTCTAAAACCTGCGGACTCCTTCCTAAACTTCCTGCACGCCGCGGAACCTCCCCCCTTTTAAGTGCTCGGAATCCCCCTTGTTTTCGGCCGGAGCGCGGGTTGGGTAGCGACCCAGAGCGTTCAGGTCCCGCGCGCACCAGCGACCCGAATCCTGGGCGCCTCTGCGCTCCGAGGCACCAGTGACCGTTGAGCGCGCGGCTCCCAACGGTCGGCGTCAAAAACCGCGAAGCCCCTAACGTTCTCCTGGAAAGCCGGATTCACGTTAAGTTTATTTCTCCGGCTTCAGGGTCACATAGATGTAGCTTCGATTCACCCACCCAAATTCTGCCGCTTTCTTTTAAAGTTCAGCCGCCCAGAGGTGGCCAAGGAAGGATGAGGCACTGAGTTTCTTGCCAAGCGCCTGCACGGTGACCCGGGTGCACCCGCGAGGGTGGTCCCGGGGCGCAGCCAGGTTGAGGGAGCTGCTGACGTGCCCTCTGGCCAGGCTGGGCACGCGGAATCACGATGCTGCGCAGAGTTCTGCGTTAATGCGTTATGAAAATGAATAAATTCTGCAGACAAAGGCCACAATGGGCAGCCTCATTTGGCTCCACAAAGCCGCGCAGTTCGGGGCTAATCGATTTCATCAGCGAGCAGAACCTGCGCTCGCCTGTGGATAAGGCTCGCTGCGGATGCTGGAAGATGAAGGGGCCTTGACCAGACCAAGAGGAAGCTGCCTCCCCGTTTTCCTCCGAGGCCGGGCCTTTGCTCCCACCCACACCTACCCCCGCCCCGTCCGCCATCAGCTCTCTGTCCCACTTGCCGGTGACTTTTGTTCATTTCACAATCGATCCCGAATCACATTATAGTCCCAGCAAAGAGAAGAAAATTCCATCTTCCACAAACGAATAGAAAGGTGGAGAAAGGGAGGGAGGCAGTGGACATGGAAATTTAAAATCATCTATTTCCCCTGAAAAGCGCCGGGCTAGAGAGTTGCTGAAACTAATCAAACGCCTCTACTCAGGGGCTCTTGTTAGCTTCCAGGACTACACCAGCTTTGCTGCTGGATTTTAAATCCAGGGAATCTGGGGAAATTTCTTAAAATTCTGATCCAGACCTTGTCGTAAACGGTAACTGTAGACCCCAGGTCGGGCTGGACGCACCAGTCGGTTCCAGCTCTGGGAAAGCGCCGAGATACTAGAGGTGTATAGAGCCAAAAGGCTCCAGGAGATAAAAGGGAGACTTGGTAATTAGCGCTTTCCGTTTCTGGTGGTCACTAACGCAGTTTATAACACGTGAGACTGTCTCCTCGGGATTTGAAGGAGACAAAGCATGGAGAACTGCCTCATGGCTCCACGGAGGGCTCTTTTAGAGCAAAAAAATATTAAGGATAACTCACCCAAAGACCCTCAAAAGCTGCATTCCCAGGGCGTTTTGAGAGAGGCAGGCATTGCCAAGGTGATTTGCCTTTGATTTTTCTTTCTTTCCCTGTGGAGTTAATGCCTTTGGCCTCCGCCTCTGGAAAAGGAGTCACTTAAAGAAAAAAGGAGATAAGAGCAATATGAGGCATGAATCCGTGAAGGTTGCTCAAGATACAGGCACTGCTGCCTTTGGAAATGAATGAGGATGGAAAGTGTCCATAATTATTTTTGTCCCTGATAACTCGCGGTTTTTAAGCCAGAATGTTATGCCATTTAAAATAAGAAATTAGTTTTTTTTTTTTTTCCCGTAAAATTGACTGAATGTAGTAGACCTCTCCCCCTGCTCCACCTTCCCAGATTTTAGCTTGGGGTAACCAGAAGGAGGCAGTGGAGCATCTTCATTTATCTTGTTTGGGATCTCTCAAGTTAGGAGATGTTAGTGAAGATTAGGCTACTTTCCAACTGAAAATAGTGTCTGTCAAAGGAGCTCTTGCTGGCTGAACTGATTGCCCTTTCCTTCTCTCTTTTTCAACAGTAATTGTAACCTTGCAAAAGGCAAATTATCAATGTTCTCAGAGTTGCATATATTTCTGTGGCTGAGTCAGTTTTTGATGGCTCCCTAGAGGCACACTTCATAAAAATATGTTTATACACTAAGAGGCTCACACTCCCACTAATACTTTTTTGCCTGCATCAGTTTTACCTAAACTAAGGGAAGACAATTGCTTTTAGGAGGAAAAGCCCAGGACCGGTCATTTGGAAAGAGAATTCCCTCGGTTTACTAGAAAGAGCTCCTTTCTTAGATCGTATGAAAGGCTACTCGAGTTTCCGGCGCAAATGGGTCTCCAGACCTGGTGATTCTAAAAGAGCTGAGGCTTTTCTGGTCAACACATACACTGCAC
The DNA here is from genome assembly GCA_004027375.1 of Macroglossus sobrinus. NCBI lineage: Eukaryota > Metazoa > Chordata > Mammalia > Chiroptera > Pteropodidae > Macroglossus > Macroglossus sobrinus. Next base: position 191,525 of record PVKZ01000410.1, read on the forward strand.
TGAAAGGTGGACTCTCACCTCAGCCACTGCTTCCCCGCCCTCCCGCAGAAAGAGCAACGGTGACTGTATCCCTACCTGCGGTTCTGGCCCTGGCCGGCCCAGCTGCGATTCTCAGGGTCCTTCTTCCAGCTACACAGGCCAATATTCCACTGGGTCTCTGCGCAGAAGAGGCTGGAATTGGGGCTCAGAGGGCCCACTTAACTTCCCAGTTTCACCTTCCTGCCCTGGGCCACATCGCGTAGGTATGAAGAGAAAGAGGTCCCAGTCTCAGGGGCGGCAGCCTGGAAGGCTAATGGAGTTTCTACTATGCAGAGTTCTTATCTCCACCACCACTGGAGAAGGCCTGACTGCCCATTAGTTCACACACCTGCCATCTATTTATTTATTGAGTATCTGCTATATGCAAGACTCTGTGCCCAGCCATGGAAGTTCAGTGAAATATCTACCCTAAACTTAGGTCACACAACTTTTTAATTTGGACTTCATTTCTCTGCTTCTCAAATGACAACAGGTCCAATTTTTTATAATTTGTTATTTTCCTACAATAGTGGGAAAGGTCCGGTTAAGGTTTTGGTAGCAGTATACCCTCCCCAGAAAGGCCCTAGCAGTTGAGTGGCCAGTAGTCCAACACCCTCCTTAGACCAGGTGTTGGATGTCTTGGCCAAGGGCACAGAGTAAGCAGAACCTGAGCTGCAGGCTTCTTACCTCTTAGAAGTTTCCCCTGAGTTCTAACCCTGGTTTTGGTTTTCTAAACTTCATGGTTTTAAATTATTGTCCTTTATGAGTATTTTGTTGTTCTTAGATTTTTTTAAAGATTAAATCATAGAGCACTTAAATAATGATCATCTTAACATCTGTTTTTCTTCTGTTCGTTTTGTGTTCTCGTTTGTTCACATATGCTCAGGTCTGTTCACGTATGCTCAGGTCTGACCCCAAAGACAGAAACAGAGGCTCTAATACCCTAACTCTAAGAAGGAGGGCAGAATAAAGGCTTTTGTGAGCTCCCCTCTGGAAGCAGAGGAAAGAGAGCAGGCACCTTGGAGTGTTAGGCTAATAAGAATCAATTACCTCCTGGGAGGAAGATTTCCCTAGCTCCTGTTGGCTGGCACCTTATGATGAGGACCTGACCCTGCCTATTGTCTTTGGAAAGATTAAAGGCCACAGCTCCAGCCAGACAGGAATTATTTGGAGATAATTTGCTAACAGCAAAATAAGAACACGTAGCGAAACAAAGAATTGACATTTAATATTATGAAAAATCATGACAAAATGACTATAACTTAATATAAATTTTAATTAATTAAGGCAGCTATAATGTAAAGAAGGCAGAAATCCCAAGTTTAAGGCCCAGTGGTGCCATTTACAACTAAATAAACTCAAGTCATTTGCCATAAGGAACCTCAGTTTCTTCTGTCTAAAATGGGAATAATACTTCAGAGGGCTGTTTGGAGGATTAAACGGAATCAAATATATTGCAGCCTTGTATGAAATTTTATAGTGTGATGCATCATGTAGAATATCATTTGTATTACTCTTCAGTCAGGCAGAGGAGCTCTTCCCTTTGTGCTTTGACAGCACAGTCTCCGAAGAATGCAGTGTAGACAAAGAACAAGCTTTTACTCAGACCTTTCTGATGACTTGGCACAGAGCCACAGAGGTGAACAGAAAGCAGGCACAAGTGGGAGCTGAATGTAAGGGCTGAGTGACAGCCAGAAGGCAGCCAGCACAAGAGATATCACATGCAGGAGATCTGAAAGCTTTGCAGAGCCCTGCCCACCCTCCCCACCACCCATTGCTCATAGCCAATGAAGTCCTTTATGATTCATAAAAACAAAGGTAAAAAACGGTTGTTTGTTTGAAAATGTCTCTCACAAGGTACAAAAGACCTCAAATGTCCATTTTAGAAATGATAAATTGACATACCAAGCAATGACTAAAAATGTTGAGGTAACCAACACATAAAGCACATTTCACTTTAAAATACAAATAATAAATAGCAATGTTGCTTCATAATAACTTGGAGCAGATACAGCGACCTTATAAATTTATCTTATTTACTTTTGATTCTAGTTTATCATTATGAAGCAACAATAAATGTGGATATTGGGTAACCCAGGTTTGTTAATAAAAGCAAATGTGACAACAGCCTTTGGCTGCATATTTAAAGGCTAATTACAACACCACTGTATTCCTAGAGGAAATGTGCAGGGAAGTCAGGTCTTGCTATCCCCACCAGGACAGCACTGCAGTCACCAGTAACACTGAATACCAGGAACAGCAACAGAGGCCACGTTATTGTATTTCAAAAATCCTTTCTAAATGCGTACATATCATAAAGCTATAATGACAAGTAACTGAATGCAGAACTTTCTTAATATCTGGCTTGGCACTAGATACTCATATTTGATGGCCTGTGAGACCTCTGAGACTTTTGAGGCCTAGCAAGCCTCATTTGCAAAGTAGCCTGAGCTGGATTAGAATAAGATGCTCTCTAAACCCCTCCAAGTGTGAATGGTCTATGGGCCTTTGAAAATCAAATTACTGAGGCCCTTCTGAGTCTTAACTGTGGTTCTTGGTGAATTTTCACAGGGAGTAATTAGCAGAAAGAGAAGATAAATCACTGTTCAGCACTTAGACAATCTAAAGAAGATTTACAAGAATTGCTTTAAAAAAAGCAATGCCTCATTGAATTAAACAAAAAAAGGGAAGAAAGAAATCACTCATACTCCAGCAAAATAGTATCTAATTACATAAGGACGAGACTGAGCAGGAGTTTGGCAAACGCTGGTGCTGGAAATCAATGGCTCTTTTGATAACATATATTCAATTGCACAGAAATTAAAAATGATAAAAACATCAATATTTTGTAGCAATATACATTATTAATATTTTTGTAAAGAAAAACATCTCTTTAATTTCTAGAGTTAATTTGAAGGGAAGTAAGAGTATCATTCTGGTATTTTTGTAATTACATTTACTCTTGTCCCACCCCATTGTAAAACAAAATTCAGTGTAGTTCAGCTAAAGCTGAGTCATACCTAAACAGATCAAGCAACTATAAAAAAATGGAAATTTGATTTTAAATTTAAACTTAAGAAGTCTCAGACTTAACTGGAAGAACTCCAAGGAGGTTCTCTCCCAAGAACCAGGCTGCCTCAGTTATCTGTAGACACAAAACTGTGTGCTTGATTAAGTTTACTTGTTTTTTTTTATCCTGGCTGCCTTTTAGTCAGATTATATGAAGCTACTTTCTTTTAATTTACACGCAGACTTTACATATAAAAAATGTGAGTAGAGCTGAAATCAGATTACATAGAATTAACAAGGAAAATAAATTCAATGACATTTTTTCTTTAAAGATTAATTAAAAATCTGAGATTGTTTTCATCCACAAAGAAGTTTAAATCAGAAATCACTATAATTTTAATGTTCAATTAGTTTTAGCTTACAAAAGGAATAAACCAAGATATTTGTTCTTTGGCCATAACTATTTCATGTTCTAACACATGTATAACACTTTCTCTTTTCCCACCTGTCATTCTTTTATCTCTCATTTAATTCTAGGTTGGAGCTCTGGGAGAGTTCTGAGGTGTAACTATGGTATCCTCTAAGAAATCCATTCCCACTGGCTCAGATCACACCCAGAAAATCAGAGTTCTAAATGTACTCTGAAAGCTGGAATACAAGCTTGCAGTCAGCATGAGAGTGGCCTGGGGGCTCTTAGATCACCTGTCTTATCCACTAGTGACCTGCCACCAACAGAAGACCAAGTAAACAAACCATGCCACAAACCTCTGGGTGCCAAGCCAGACTCAGCAGGCCCTACCAACAGGGGAGCCAATGGAGGCCAACCCCAAGGACATGTCTGTCCAAGGCTTTGGCCACACTTAGATGTCCTCAGCATCATTACTAGATTTCCTGCATTTAGTCCTATTTCACCCACAGTATGTTTTCACAGCCGTTTTGTGATTCTCTTCATGCCCTTGTCCACTCATCTACAGAAGGGATGATAGTATCCATTACCTTTCCTGCTGATGTCTCTCATGGTCTCCTCGCCTCCTTAACTTTCTGGAATTCAGTCTAACAGTGGCTACGGACAGTCATCCAGCATGCCTTACTGCCAAGTCAAATGTCAGATGACAAAGTTAAAACTCTCTTTCCTTTTGCATTTGTTGCTACTTTTGTTGAAAAGGGCCTGATTTATACTTTGCAGAGCACATATAAATAGTCCAGCTTGACAAGAATATAAAGTGTATATAAAGTGTATGCTAGGAGTTGAGGTTAGAGTCCCAACCGGTGAAGGCCTACTGTGCCATGCTGGGAGCTCCGGCTTTATTCTGTAGGCAGTAGAGAGTCCCAATAGGCTTTTGAGAAGTGGAATGATATGCTCCAAGGTAGCTCTGGAGGCAGGGTGGAGAATGGATTTGAGGGATAAAGGAGAAAAACCGGAAGCAGAGACCAATGAGAAGGCAACTTAGTCCAGGAAAGAGATGAAAAAGAGCTAGACTAAGGCAATAGAAAATGAGATGAAGAGGCATGGGAAAAAGTTGAAAGATATTTGTGGAGACAAACTGACAAGATTGGTGACTTAGATGTAGTAGTAAAAGTGGTAAGAGGAATAAAGTGGGACCAGGGATGACTCTGAAGTTCCTTGCTAGAGGAACAACTAGACATCCAGTGAAACCCTTCACTGAGAGGAAGAAGGCAGGAGTAGGAATAGGTTTATGGGAGGAAGAAAATGAGTTCAAGTTTGGATATGCTGAGTTTCAGGAGTCTATGGCTTTTCAAGTGGGGATATTAAGTAAGTAGACAAAAAGATGAAACAAGAGCTCTGGAGAGGAGTGTAGCCAAGAGACAGAGATGTGGGAGCAGAAATGTCTGGGTGGTAGTTCAAACCTTGGGAGTAGATGAAACTACCCAAGGACAGCACAGGGATGAGATGAGAAAGCAGCCAGGACAGAGCTCCACATAAAGGGAAGGCTGCACTCAGAAGTCGCCAAGGTGCTTGAGAAAGAATAAGATGCTGAAGAAAGTATGAATAGGAATGTGTGTTCAGTACTGTCAAACACAGAAGAGCTAGCAAGAGGGTCAAGGGACCACTGAAGTAGGCAATAAGGAAGTTTCACGACCCACACTGCTAAGGTTGAGAGAGTAAGAGTTGGCCAATGGAAGACATAGAGAAAATGGAGATAATTTCAAAAAGTTTTCAGGTAGAGGAAAGGAAAGAGGATCAAATGAAAGTTTCTTGTTTTCTTTGCTTTTTATTTGTTTTATATGGGAAGAACATAAGAATATATGTATATAAAAGGGAGGGAAATCAGGGGAGAGAAAAAATACATAGCAAAGAAAAATAGGATCGCTGATAGAAGTCAGTCCCAGAAGAGACGGAAAGCAATGACGTTAAAACCACAGGTGGCTTAGGACGTGGAAGCAACTGAAGTGTCCTACGATTGGATAAAGAAGCTGTGATAAATATATACAATGGAATATGACTCAGCCATAAGAAGAGATGAAATATTGCCATTTGCAACAACACGGATAGACTTCAAAGAAATCACCCTAAGCAAAATAAGCCAGAGAGAAAAAGTTGAAAATCACATGATATCACTTATATGTGGAATATAAACCTAAAAGCAACAAATAAACAGGACAAACAGAGACTCATGGACATGGACAATGGACTAGTGGTTACCAGAGGGTAGGAGATGAGGGGAGGGGGAAGGTAGATGGGATGAAGGAATCAAATATGTGGTAACAGAAAGAAATCTAACTATGGGAGGTAAACACAGTGTAAATATATGTATGCCTTATCGTTAAAGTGTACAGCTGAAACATTAGATTTTGTTAAACAATGTCAATATAAAAAATAATAATAAAATAAAAAAATTTTTTTAAAGGTAATCTTTGCTCCTAAAAAAAAAAAAAATTGAGGAGTTAGAATGGGGGATGAGTAAGGAACTTTTGACTTTTGTTCCTCTGAGACAGAAAAGGAAGAAGCAGATCTGATGGGTAGTTCCAGAAACATTTAGAAGTGGAAGTCAAAAAGACTGTACTGCTTTTATCTACTTGCTTTAATTTCTGCTATAGACTCTAAAAGACAAAACTACCAAACCCAACCAGTTGCCAAGTTCGCATAGATACCTCAAGAAATTCATGCATGTATACTGGTGTACAATACATTGACAGAGTGACAGTCGGTCATTTGCTTATGTTACAAATCGTAATGAAAATGACAGTTTTTAATTCCATTCCTATCAGAGCATTTATTTACAGTAAATTTTACATGCATGTTCCCAGGAGCATGATATCTTCCCTCATTTTTTAAGTAACAATAGGCTCTCAGTGATGTCAATCTCTAGTATTAAATTAGAGCTGTGAGGGTGCTGATAAGGGCATCATATTAATGATAGACACTAAGGAAAACCAGGTTCATCAGAGTAATTCATTAAAATTTTTAATCGCATTTTTATTATATCAAATTCCTGTAAAATCATTACCATACTATTTACCATGGAACAGAAAATATTTGTAGTTAATTAAAAGTGGTTAAATGCCACTACTGGTGAGACTTCAAATTGGTACAGCCACTATGGAAAACAATATAGAGGTTCCTCAAAAAACTAAGAATTGATCTATCATATGATCCAGCAATCCCTCTACTGGATATTTACCCCAAAGACTTGAAAACTCATATCCGTAAAGATATTTGCACATTGATGTTATTAGCAGCATTACTTACAGTGGCCAGGACATGGAAGCAACTGAAGTGTCCTACGATAGATGGATAAAAAAGCCATGGCACATATATACAATAAAATATTACTCAGCCATAAGAAGAGATGAAATACTGCCATTTGCAACAACATGGATGGACCTCGAAATAACCATACTAAGCGAAATAAGCCAGACAGAAAAGTTGAAAACCACATGATATCACTTAGATGTGGGATATAAACCTAAAAGCAACAAATAAACAGGACAAACAAACAGAGACTCATGGACATGGACAGTGAACTAGTGGTTACCAGAGGGTAGGAGATGGGGGGATGGGGGAGGTAGATGGGGAAAAGGAGGTCAAATACAGGAGAGTAGGGGGAGGGTGAAGTGGGTTTAGGGAATTAAATATATGGTAACTGAAGGAAACTGGACTTTGGGTGGTAAACACACAATAGAATATACAGATGTCAAATTATAAAGTACATCTGAAAATTATATAATTGTATTAACCAATGTTACCCCAATAAACTTAATTTTTAAAAAAGTGGTTAAATGCCATCCCCTGGTGTAAAATGTGATAATAGTTTTATAGCAGATCTTGAATGTAATTTGAGTTCAAAGCATTCAGTCAATGTATCATTACTTTTTCAAACTTCTCATTACTGAGAAGGATAAAATATTCAAATATTTACTATTTTTCCAAATTCAGCATGAGAATACTTCAAATGTGTTAAAATTATCTAAATAATTGATAGACTACTTCTTTGAACCTTAACTTGATCTGTATACCAAAGCATAGATTGTTTAAAATAGGTAATATGATATTTAAATAATATTTTAGAAGAAGAGCAAGAGGATATTCTTGAAACAAATAACAAGATTAGCCTGTCTTGGATTTTGGTATCTAAGAGACTCTAAAAATGAATATATTATTAAACATATCACATTTATCAAGTTTTTAAAGTATATGCTTGACAGAAAAAAAGAACATCTTCATCACGTGCTTACAGGATATATCTACCAGGCCTGTTGTCTATTTCATATCTATCTTTGGTGTCTACTGTTCTGTATTTGTCAAAAATCACCTATTCTCTTCTACCTTCCAGTGACCACATTATTAATGCCGGTATTCAATTCACCAAGTTAATGTTTACTTATACTGCATATTTTCTATATTCCTTTACTTCCTGTTCAGTTTACCATTTGTACTAAGTTTCTCAAAGCCAAAGATCTTTTAGTCACCCGCTAATGACTTTAAGTCAGGAGCATCTTTGATCTAGAAGGCCAGTACCATTTGTCCAAGTGCTTTGCCCTGTTGAACAGATAAACAAGTATTGAATGTTAAAAGAATTTTATAGTTATTAATTTTCATGTCACCCATTTTTAAAAAGTGATTTCTATTTTAATGATTTGGGTAAATAAGATTTTATTTAATATAATGACAACAAATATCAAAAACACACAGTAAGGGAACACAGTTACAACTAAAATATATTATCGTAGATGAATTCTCTGTGAAGAACAAAATGGAAAAAGTTATTATGTGCAAAGGACAGACAGTTCCTGAATGAGAAACCCTCAAATGTTTATATGAGAAGAAAGTGGTAGAGAAAAGATTTTTTAAAGGAAAATAATAATCACATATAGAGCAAAATAAACAGATAAATGTCAAAGTAAATTAAGCATATAAAGAAAGTGAAATATCTTTTTCAGCTAGTGATTCACCATATGTATGCCTATAAGTCTTTTAATGATACCTACAGTTTATTGGCTTAGACAAGAAGCATAACTGATGATATGAGTTGTTTTCATCAACTTTGCAATTCTTTTCTTTATCCAATGACTATTGTATAGTTTAGAATGACTGCATGAGCTTCAGGTGATTCAAAGAACAGATTAAATAATAGGCAATATTTAAAGCTTAGGGATATGCTGGACTGAACTAAAGTTAATGATTTTAGTTCCTTCTTAGGATGACCCATGTATATTAACACCAGAAAATTAACACTGCCATAATTATCTAATCTACAAGTTTATTTAGATTTTGTCAATTATCCCAGCAATGTAAATTATAGCAAAAGAAAATTCCTAATCATGCATACAGTCAGCTATTATGTCTGGATTGTCACCTTTAATCTAAAACAATTCCTCGGTCACCTTCTTTCATATTTCTTTCATTTTTTTTTTTTGAGAAATGTAGGCCTGCGTTTAGCATCTTCATTAATTTGTGTTTTATGTTTCCACATGATTACACTCAGATTTTGCATTTATGGCAGGAACACCACTCAGTGACGGTGTTTTCCTTTCAGATCCATGGGCATGTGATATTGATTGCCCCATTACTAGTGAGAAAGAGAAAAGCAGTGCCTGATATCTGGGATCTGAGAATGCTCCCAGCTGGCCTTGGTGTTGTTAGGAGATGCACAGACACTCACAGCTAGGCCTTGGTGTTCTGTTGAACATGAACTGTTTCCCAGAACATCAGTATTAGTTAAGGCGCCTCCATTATCATGCCTGAACACAGACAAAACAATGAACATTGTCATCACCACACAAATGCCCCAAACATCCCTCTATCCTGGCCTGTGGCTTCTTGTTTTTTAAATTAAATTTATTAGGGTAACATTGGTTAATAAAATTTTGTAAGTTTCCAGTGTATAGTTTAATAATACGTCATGTATATATTGCATTGTGTGTTTACCACCCAAAGTTAAATTTCTTTTTGTCACCATATATTTGACCTGCTTTGTCTTTAGCTACCTTCCCTCTACTTTCCCTCTGGTAACCCCTAAACTGTTGTGTCTATGAGTGTTTGTTTAAGAACAATTTCTAAATGTGATATTTCAAGCAAAGATTAATTTTAAGTGACAGAACCTTCTCTAGGTTACTATTTCCTTTGTAAGTTGATAACCGTTAACATAAATTTGACTCATTTTTTTTCCTTGTACATATAACCAAGTGGAATGTGAGGTTCATGAGGAGAATGAAAATTATTTGAGAATTGTTATTAATTATATTTTTCTTATTATTGTAGTTATATTAAAAAAGAGAAGTCTGCTTGTGAATTTCAGGTAATACAGAATTCTCCCTAGATTTCTTTCATTTGCTTTACTGAACAACTATTTCTGCAGGATATAAACTCGTCTTTCATAACAATTCAGGGCAATATATGACAAAAGAATAACATCAAGTCCTTCAGGAAAATAAAGTGGTGGCCGACATTGATTCATATTATTTAAAGTTGAATGATTTAAGCATATCAGTGCTAGCAAAGCCCCAAAACCACAGGTACCACATATTCCATTATACTTTATAAGCATCAATGACCAACTCTGCAAAAGAAATAATGCAAGAGAGGGACACCTATTTGCAGAGAGAGCAGTTGTGAATATCATGCTATTTTGTAGCATAGGAAATTCATTTTGTAAATAAACAATTTATTTACAAAAACAAAAACAGATAACCAAACTTCAGATAATGAGGAATCAAGATACAAATCTTAATAATTAAAAATTATAAAAATATTAGACAGGACTTGAAAACCTTAAGTTCCAGTATCCTGTTCAAACTAATCTCAGACTAAGCCTGTGTTATTTATGCTATTAAAATTTGGATCACTTCAAATATATCAGTGCTATATCAAGGCAAAGCCTGACACCCACATATACCACATGTGATACCTTTATACTTTGGAAGCATCAGTTTCCAACTCTGGAGAAAGAAATAATGCAAAGGGAGTGTCACCAGGTTGCAGAGAGGAAAAGTGTGATGTGTGTTCCTTTGGTGAGGTCAGGTGATGCAACAGAGTGATCCAGAGCACAGACTTGGGAGTCAGACTGCCTGGGTATGACTCCTAACTACTGTGACTTTACATTCATTATTTCATCATTGTATGCTGTACGTCCCTCCCAGTATCATAAGAAGGTTGTGAGGAAGAATAAGTGAATTAATAAGTGCTGAAAAACCTGAGTAGGTTAGTTAGACTTCCAATAAATAATACCATTGAGTGAAGTGATATAACTAATATATATGCTAACGCGGTCTTTCTAACGGCAGTCCACTGTGCTTGGGCTTGGACATGGCACCCTGCAAGGATCTTCAATATGGTGGTAAGCTTTAAAAAGCTCATTCAGTGACCATTTTATTTGCCAACAAGATTATGTCCTATGTGCTCACTTTTACTATTTAATCAATAGTAAATTGGGAACACATATTTATGCTATATTAAGTGCTTCTAAAATGAAGAGGCATGAGACATCATCTTCACCATGGAGGGCCTTAAATGGTATACTAGAAGGGATGGAACTTACACAACAAATGATTACAAAAAGGTGACATAGGGTAACTATGGTAACTATGTGACATAGATAGAAAATATATTTGTATGGGTAGTGGTATAAAAATGAACAATTTTACCAGGGTCATTCTTTTTTCAGTTAGGCATGATTAACTCAATTATTTTTCTTTGGATTGCTCTTTTGATTTTCATTGCTACTCAAGGCTCGATGTTTAATTGGTCCACTCTAGTTCCAAAAGTTCTATTTCTCTGTGCTTTTGTTTGTCATATTATTTTTTTTATTTTACATTCATAAAGAGTTTCAAACTTGAGTGCTAGGTGCATATGTTAATTTTTTTGTATCCTTAGTTCACTTTACACAGCACATTACATTGTTGGTGATAAATATATAGACAGAAATTTAATAAATACAATATACAGGAACCAAAAGTTAATCTACACACAAAACTTTAAATCAGACAAGTCTCTTTTCAATTTAAACACTATATAGATTATTAAATTCATTTTGCATAGCTACAACTGGAGAATGATGTAGACAACTGGTAGAGGAAATGGAAAAGAGCAATAACAGTGATGAAAAATTTACAGAATAGATTAGTAAAAAGCTAAAGAAATTTGAGTTACTTAGCCATGAGAAAATAATCTATGAGTGAACGTCACTTTACAAGGATTGCCAACAGATCATTTCCAAAGAAAGAGGTATACAGGTGATTGGCCTTGAAGTTCATCCAGAATTATTTAAGTTAAAGATTAGAAAAATGGAAAGAAATGCAAAGTAGTACTACCCAAACAGCCAGACTGTGGGCAGGCAGTATCTGCATAGCATGGGAACTAGTTAGAACTGCAAATTTCTAATCTCCACTCCAGATCTACAGGATTAGAATCAATGTGGATGGGGCTCGACAATCTTTTTTACAAGGCCTCCAGGTGACACTGAAATAAGCTCAATTTTCTAAGCACTGTTCTAAAAGGTCTTCTCTAAAAAGGGTATACTCATCAGAAAAAGTGGGCCTTTATCTTACTCAAGATTACTAATCTGAATAGCAATCCAACTGACTGGCTGATTATCTCTGGACCCAAACTGGTACTGTACACTATTTGTTGTAAGTGTTGCCAAGCCCAGGTACCCCAGCCTACCTGTCTGCTTCACCAACCACTCCCACACTCCTGCCATGAGAGCGAGCAACTAGGCCCTGGGAGTGCTGAGTAGTTACTCTGAACTCTCACTACCCAGCAAAGACGGCCAGCTAAGCATTTTAGGAAAAGTTAAAGTAATTAAAAAACATCATAGAGAGGAGGAAAAATAAAAGGAAGATAAAGAAGTGATGCAAATAGGGAACCATGTCATAAAAATAAGAATAAGATGAAGATGACAACATAAGAAAAAGAAAGGAGACATATCTAAAGTCAGAGTTGAGTTCAGTGAGAAGGGAAAGACAGAAAAGCAGTTCAGAAGTGATACACAAAGAAAGTCAGGAAGTAAAAAGCGCAACAGTGCTTGGTAAATGGTGAACACCATACAAACTAGTTATGATCATGATGTCAATGAAGAAAAGCAAAGCAGAAGAGCAAGAGTTAAGAAACCACATTAGCCAGCTGTGCTCCAAGGGTGACACAGGAGCAGCCCTTTCTAAAGTAAGGCAATGAACCAGGTGACTTCTACAATCTTTCATACTTAGTGGTTATTACATGGCTGTGATGTTATATGGCATGTACATGTGCACACACACACACACACACACACACTTACTATAGTGTGTATACATATAATTAATTAGAAAACATCTGTGGTATTTATTCCCTTTTTTTTGCAAATAAAATAGGTATTTTTATTAGCATACTTAGGCCATGTATTTCAAAAAGTCATCTTTAAGTTACACAAAAAATAATTTTTAAAATAAATATTTATAGAGTATCACTGCTACTAACAAATTCTTTAAAATTTTTGTCTTAAAATGTAACATACTTTAAATTTGATAAAAGCTCATAAAAGTAGAAAAATTCTGTTTGGGCTGACCTAGCATACCTAAACACAATGGGGTGCCTTCTTAATTACTTTCTTTAATGTACTGAGCTTGGTTTCAGTATTCATTAAAGATCTGACTTCCAGGAGAATTTCCTGTTATTTCTGGCTAAATTATTATTGGTGAATTATAAAAAAAAAAATAGGACAAATGGATTGATTATAGATAGTATGGAAAGCATTAAATGAAAACAAGAAAGAAAATGTATCTGCTTAGAATCTAGCAATAGAAATAATGATCAGACTAAATCTCAGAATACACTAGTCAAATCCAACTGCCTCACTGGTCAGTCAGCGTTGGTAATGATTAGCACCATATGGGGGTGCTAAAAGCAACGAGAAACATATTTACTCCTCCCTTCTAAGTGAAGTTACCAGATGGCCCCAAGGAAAAAAATATGATTTTTCTCCAGTTTTATCTATCCAGAAAATAAAAATATTAAATTTAAATGTATTATAGGTTATAGGATTTCACTGTGAGCAAGTGACACTTGGATGCTACAGTGAGGAAATCCCAGCCCTTTAGAAATCAGTCTAAGCCTTGTCATTAAAATATATTTAAAGAGATGCTCTGTGTGGTGTCCCTAGTCCTGATAGAAAAGATTAAGACCCAAATATTATTCTACCATGGTGAGCTTATCAGGAAGTATGCCAAACTATGCTCTTTGTTTTCAAGAAAATTTCAGCACTGTGTGTGTGTATGTGTGTGTGTGTGTGTAGAGAGAGAGGACGGTACATGGGTGGTGGTATTGCTGACCAGAAGGTAAGCCATGTGTTGGCCACATGTTTCTTTGATTAGCAAAATCAAAAATTGGGCTTCTAGCTTCTAAGTCTACATACCTCCTAAGATTTGGTTCTCAAATATAGATTTTAAGATTATCCAAATACTGACAATAACTCTTCTATTTTTAAATTACTGTGTTCTGGAGTAATGTTTAAATTCAACACCCAGTGCTATTGGTGCTAGTTAATCCAAATGATTATGGCAAGTTGTTAATGAGTACAATGTTGGAATAACAGAGAGTAATTAGTTTTCAGTCCCTAGTACAAATGACTCTAATCCCAGGACATCCCACAAGTAACAAAGGAGTCAGGGTGAGAGGGTGGAATGAACTGGCAGCATTCTAAAGTCATCCTTAGAGATCAATAAATATATCACATCTGCTTACATATCTAAGGTAAAGAGTAGACAGGCTCAGGACACATCTATTCCTTCTGGCAAGACTCCATCAGCCTGAGTCCACGACACTAAAAACAAGCAGAGTCTCCCTACTGACATGTGATGAACATATTCCATGAGCCAGAAATAAACATTTGTTGTTTTAAGCCACTGAGATTTCTGAGTTGTTTGCTAACACATAATTTATCCTGACTATTGCGTTATGCCAGAGAATTGGACATTTGGAAAGTTTATTATGTAAGTCATTGTGAATCATTAAGAATTTGGGGGGTTGGGGGAGTAAGTAGTAAACAAGAGAATAACAGTCTATCAGAGCTAGGTTTTATGAAAGCTAGTTTGAGTGTTCTTTTGAATGACAGAATTGGAAAAAAGATGAGCTGAAGTCAGGGAGAGCCAGTAGGATGCCATTACAGTAGCCTGTGTCTGTATTTCCCAAACTCGGGCTCTATGGAACTCTCTTTTAGGAGATGGAAGTTGATATAGTATCGAAAAAGTTCTTCTATGGTAAAATAAATCTGGAAAACTCTATATAATACATTATATTGCTTTTTAAAAGATATTTTTATTTTAGTCAATCAAAGTTTCAAATTGGTACTAAGTAGAAGTAGGTTAACTTCATCTGATCTAGTATCTACCCCCCAAATTCATTTACTCTTGAAGCTTTTGTTTGTTTATTTACCACACTCTATGAATTCTTGTAGACTGCTTGATAGCAGACTGAGAAATATCTGTCTAAGTGAAAGTACTTATTAGCATGATGACAGTGAAAGTAAAATAAAAGGAAATAGTTAAAATCTTTGAGGGAAACTTCCTGGATTGGTGACTCATTAGATTTGGTGACTATGGAAGAATCAAAGAAGATTGAGGTTTGCAACTTGGCAACCAGGAAAGTGGCAGAATCATTGACGCTGATAAGAAAGAAAATACCATTTTGCTTAGTATCTACATTGTGCCAAGCACTGAACAACAGATATGAAAAATACACTCTATTTTCTAAAGGAGCTTCAAGTCTTTACTCACTCATCAATTTCTTCATCATCCAATTAACACTTTTAAAGCACTAGATACTAGAACAAAAATTAAATAAGAAACCATCCTTGTCTTGAAGGAGTTCTCAGGCTGGTAGTGGAGATAGTCACATAAAAAAAAAAATCACCAAACTTAACATGCTTAAAAAAATACACCAAAATGTTTTAGATTCTATTTTGTTAAATTTAGGGAGTAGCAGTAGACCATCAGGGGGAATTATCTATCAGGCAGCTGGCAGTCTGCTCTGGAGTTTAAGAGATGGGTTATAGCTAGCTTTTGTTTATAGATGTGAAGATCATTCACTCGGCTGAGAAGATGGCTGATGACAATGAGTATAGGACAGCAACGCCTGTATCTAGTATATGGACAGAGGATGAAGAAAAGGAGCTCAAAAAATTAAAGAGCCAGAACCCTGGACATATGCAGATAAGAAAATATGGAAACAGAGTTCAGGAAAATGAAGAAGCTCGTATGGTGTAGCTGGCCCTACTCTTCCTGGGAACAATTAGAAGCAGACTAAAGTAAAGGGAGGAGAAATGATATTTAATATAGGGTTTATCAAGGATCCGATTTCACAGAGAAATCCAAGGAATTTGAACAGCGAGTGGTCTGACAACTGGTCATCAAGGTAACCTTCAAAAGAGCAGAATTATGGGATGAATTAGGGAGTTTTAGGAGCTAGTAGATGGTAAAAAAAAATAGAGGCAGTGACTGCATAAAATGGTTTATAGATGCTGGGCTCTCCCTTGAAGAAATAAAATGGAATGTTAATTTGAGAGGGTAAGTAGCAGGTTTTAAAGTTTTTGTTTTTACTTTTATTTAATATTTGGAGACAGGAAAACTCAAAGCACTTTGGTAAGAGAAAGAATGGACTGGCTCTAAAGATGCAAGAGGCAGAGTTGGGGATGGGATGGAGTGGTGGGGAATGGAACCGAAGCCTTGGGTGCAGCCATTATCCTTAGAAAGGAGATGAAAGATTTCTTCCTCTGAGAGGGGAGGAAGGAAAATGGGGTGGATACACATACAGAATAATAAGGGGAACAGGGAGCAAATTTGAGTACGTTTTTGTTGAATGCTATTAAGAGTCTGAGAAAACAAGAATATGAAATTACAACAGTAACTGAGTAGTTTTGGGAAGAGCACAAGTGTTGAGGCATTTCCTAACGGTAATGCAACTGGGAGTCAACCAGAGATCACTACAAGTATTGCCAATCACGGGAGTGTTCTGGATATTTTGTGCAGGGTAATTCCTGATTTTACAGGACTCTCCTATGCATTGGAGGAAGTTTAGCATCACCTGCTCCTGTCCATTCAATGCCAGTATTGCTCCACTGTCATTGTGGTAAACAAAAAACACTACCACCCATTTCCAAGTGGGCTGAGACTCACTCAGCTAATATCAGATGGCCTGACATTACAGTAGAATCAAATCATACTAAAAATTGCCTTACTCAGTAATACTTAGGAACCTAAGATCAGAGTTCAGTAGTTTTAAAAGCTTTGATAAGGAGACAGTAAAAGAAATGTTTCTAGATTTCATCTCCAGTGATTGAGAATAT
Organism: Macroglossus sobrinus; assembly: GCA_004027375.1. Classification (NCBI taxonomy): domain Eukaryota; kingdom Metazoa; phylum Chordata; class Mammalia; order Chiroptera; family Pteropodidae; genus Macroglossus; species Macroglossus sobrinus. The sequence continues at coordinate 208,330 of PVKZ01000410.1, forward strand.
TTATATCATCTCTAACCTACCTTCATAGATATGTTTCCAGTAAGAATAATTGCTAAGCACATATAGCATTTTAGAGCCAAACTCAGTTGTGCAAGATTAATTATTGCCAATTCGGACATTTTTATAGGCCATGTATGCCTAAACCCTGATCTAAAGCATGGTTTTTATAAGCCTGGCCCTTTGCCCAGGACGTTGGGGTGGGGAGTAAATGTTCCAGAAGGAGACTAAAAGTAAATTGGAGGACTTAGCCTGGAAGAGAGCCCCTGCTGAGGTCACCAGGCAGAGCACTGTTACCCCACACAAACGTGTTTCCGACCTTGGGAGTCTGAAAATACAGCTGCTGATTTGCTCCAACAAGCACAGTCTTAGAAATATTGGCATAGTAGCAGAGCTGTCTTGTACCTGCCCTGACAGAGAAAAGTTATAAGTTGAATATAGCCTCTTACTGAAATAACTTATAGGAACTGATACTTAGAAGTATCTCAGAGCCAGAACTCAGTATCTGCTTATCTGGCTGTCTTATGCTCCTTAAGAAATTATCAGTATGCTCTGCTAATTCATCTGATTGTGACCTCAGCCTTCCCTAAGCCTGTCTTGCATGGCTAAGCCAATAGGTTTCAAGCTGTCAATAGCTTCACCCTATTTTGGCCCAAGTCTACTGGGTCATAGCCTTCAATTAAGCTTTGCCCCAGTGATTCTTCAGTTGCAATCTCAGCCTGGGAGTGATCTATCTGGTATTGGTCCCTAGTCGTCTTCCTCAAACTCTTTCGTAAATCTAATATTCTTTATCAAAGTGTAGTAGGACTTTTTGCTGCAATTGCTATTGATCCAACATTTCCAAACATCTAAAATGGGTCAAAGCATTTCAAAACATCCACCTAAAGTGTGAAGGATGCCAAAAATAATGTAGAACCTCACTGTTGTTTTTTAGTCAGGCGTAAAACACTAATGAACTAAAACAGAGAAAAATTGCAATTTGTTTTAAGTTGATCCTTAAGTAAGACAATATTCCAAAATCAAATATTATAGAAAGAATTATTTATATAGAAGTTGTCGCATCTATTATACCACTTTTGGCTTTGAATTCATTAATTCTGGATGGTAAATAAATTTATCTAATTATTTATTTCAGTCCTCTGGTCTTAAACTGCTAAGATATATGAATTCTAAAAGTCAGCTATCAGAAAATGAATACACATTAACTAATAATAAAATACTTATCTGATAAAAAGAAAAATTTATTTTCCATTGAAAATAATCATCTTTAAAAACATATGACATAATCATGTCAAACAAGACATATATAACGTAGTTTTAAAATGTCCATGCTATCTCACATTTTGAACATATTTCATATACTCTTTAAAAAAAAACTTTAATTTTAAGAAAGTTAGACTATTTACATTTCACTTAAAGTGAGCAACCAAAAGAGATTTATTTTATTAATAAATTTTTTCAGGTATATGATTCAACTATATTAAGAGTCTGACACTGAGGCAACATCTAAAGGGGCAAACATTTCCATCAAGTTTTTCCCTAGTCCATGTCACACAGCTTTCTCCCATCTCCTGTGTTTAGTGTTTGACCACCCAATTTAACATATGTCAAAGGATTTCATAGTGACTTCTAGATGCTCCAAATCTTGTCAATTTAACAAGTGTACAAAGAGTGTCAATTTAGCAAGACCACCAGTTCATTTTGAAGGATAACGATCATGTCTTCTGCTTTTCTGTAACTCCCACAACGTGGGCAAATGATAAAAGTCTTAGAATCAAATAAAAGCTATTAATCTCCTAATTCAAAATCAGCATGCTCACCTGTTATAAGTCTCAAAAATAAATGTGGTAATTCAATCACTTCAGTCAAACCATACCTTATCACTGAATTCCCTTCAAGTTGCTCTTTATGCAGAATATGTTGGAAGTAATCTTCTATGGCTTGACCAGTTATAAATTCTTTTAAGTGCAGGTAGTGGAGACAGTGCCCTATGATGCCTATTGTATACAAAAAATCACATTAATAAGCTAATGTGAAGTATCCTAATCTGATTCTGTGAAGATATTGTGTATCGGGTGGGGATGCGAGTGATGAAAAAATTTGAGGGGATGCAGTGGACAAATTGTTGCCATCAAAGTAAACCTCTTGGTGATGCATGTCATTCTCCCTGATTTGGAAATGTCCAGACTTTCTCTAGGGTCAGATTTAGATATGTTTAATTTAGAACAAACCTAAACATTGCATGGGACATACTTATACTAAAAATTATTCACTATTTATCTGAAATTCAAGTATAACAAGGTGTTCCTTATTTTATTTGCCAACTCTAAGTATCTCAAAGTGTATTATAAAATTTTAAGAAATTTTAGTTTTATTCCTTTCATTTTTAAAATTAAGCATGTGTCAAATAGCTGCACCTTGCAAAGAAAGAATGGAAGATTGACACAAAATTAAATAAAGAATGTCAGGATATTAATGTCAAAGACTACATTTCAGAGGTCAAGGACCTTCACTGTCATGCTCACTGCTCTATTCCTGCCAACAGCTAATGCTCTAGGGAATGGTAGCGGCTAAATATTTTTTGAGTAAAAAATAGCAAATATAAATGTCTCTCTCTTATTTATTTATTTATTTATTTATTTATTTATTTATTTATTTGAGAAGGCAAACTCTTCGTTTTTATCATCAGGAATAAATGGTTGGCTAATCCATTTCTTTTAGTCACCTCAGTTCAAACAGCTCAAACAAATACAGCAGGTAATGGTGCAGATGAGGTACACAAACTGGCTGTGGCCATAATCCAGATAGCCTGCCAAGTACAGGCAAAGTGTCAATGGAGTCATTGTTTATAAGATTTCAGATACAGGCCCCAAAAATAAGTATTTATACATTTGTATTCTTTTCACTTTACAAATTTACTAGACAGTGGAGATTTAAGTCCACTCTGGTTTTTATATATTATTTTTACTAAAGGACAATGGCTTTTACAGTCCACTTACAGGCATTTATTAAAAGGTAGTCTGGATTTTGTTGGGCTTTCAAAAAAGAGTTGAGTGAATAGCATTCCATAAAGTTAAAAAGGAAAAAAGAACCAGGGAAGTTATTCTAAGGAGAAAAGGAAAAGATCTGTCAATTTCTGGAGAGGAAAAGGAGAAAGGAGTATTAAGAAATGAAGAGATTTTAATGTGAAACACCACATGAACAAACTTAAAAATAAGAATCATATGGTCATATCAATAGATGCATAAAAAGCCTTTAACAATATACAGCATCCATTTATGATCAAAACACTTAATAAAGTTGATATAGAAGGAAAGTACCTTAACATAATAAAGGCCATATATGACAAACCCTCAGCCAACATTATACTTAATGATGAAAAACTAGAAACCTTCCCTCTAAGATGAGGAACAAGGCAAGGCTGTCCACTATTGCCACTGTTATTCAATATAACATTGGAGGTCCTAGCAAATGCAATCAGGCAAGAGAAAGATATAGAAGGCATCCAAATAGGAAAAAAAGAAGTCAAACTGTCACTATTTGCAGATAACATGGTTCTCTATATAGAAAACCCCACAAAGACTCCACAAGAACACTGCTAGAAACAATAAGCAAATAAAGTTTCTAGATACAAAATCAATGTTCCAAAGAAGTCAAGAGGTAGTCTTTAAAAATATATAAATAAAGGAAATATGTATGTGTAAGGAAAAATAGAAATATGGTGATAATAAAGTATTGTGCTGTTTAGAGAACATTAGGGAAAAGAAGATTAAAAGGGAACTATTGGCAAAAGACCAATTCATAGAATAAGTTCATTATACTACTATGAGACAGGAGTAGATTTTCTGGCCCCAAGTAAGTTTAAAACGTTTATGTTTTACGAAAATGTATTATTGAGAGCCATAGTTTATTTGAAGCACTCACTTTTGTTTGTTTGTTATGTCAATAAGAAAATAGCTAGATACCACTGGATAACTGAATAAGCTTTAACCAACACAGTAAACAAAAACTTTCATTGTTTGAATCCAAGTGAAAACTTATTAAATTTCACTGAAATCAATTCTAGAAATGTGAAAAATGGTTTTTACAAGCAAAAACGTACCTATATTTGCAGAGGTGCCTTTGTCCCTGTTTCTCATATAGGCAGACCTTCTAAGTGGCATGTCAGTGAGCTACTTGGTAGATCTACCAATGAAAGCAAATTGTAGACATATGAAAAAAAAAAGAAAGAAAAGAGGTCATACAGAAGGTGCTTGTTCTAATGTGGAGTTACGTAGAACAGCTTAGTTTGTCATGATGAGTGTTACTGAACTCAAGGGGTTCATCTTGCTTGCATGTGTCAAAGTCTAAAGAGCCATGCACAGGAGGCTGCAGCAAAGAAAGCAGAGGTTTATTTAAGGAAATGGCACCAAACCCAGAGACACAAGTGAGTGAATGCTCAAAGATCTGGCTCCCGATGGCCTCTAGGGAATATGTTACGTAGGAGAAAACTCATTAGTAGCTAAGGGGCTTGGGGTCCTCAGCTATCCTGATTGGTCCGGGCTTGGGTAGGAGGTAGTTGAACATTGCATCAGGCCTTGATGTCAGTCATGGCATCATTCTGTCTGGATTCAAGGGGATGCTGGTTGGGTCAGTCCATCTTCATGGGTGTGGAGCTGCAAGGTGTTATCTTTAGTTTGACCAAAAACCCTGTTTCTGTGGTCAACAGACCTGAGGCTTTGTTCCTAAGACTCACTGGTGCTGACCTAAGGGCTTAATGATTAAGAGAGTGGTTATGTAGTATGCAGAAGGATAAGGAAAGAAAAGAGGCAAGTGAGCCCAAGGCCAGTTTGAATCAAGGAGAAAGAGAAAGGAAAAAGTCACTTAAAGAAGTAAAGATTTGCATAGTTAGATCATCCCTTTTTGGAAGGCTCAGCCCTCTAGAATCAGACACGTTTCTTTAGACTTCTAAGAACACTGAACATTTACGAGGCATAAATATACATTTTGCTTAAAAAATTACAATTTTATGTAAAACCAACAAAATGATAGTAGGTGACAGAGTTAGCTGAGATATTCGCACCACTCTAAATGGGTATACCTGCATAACCGCTAGAAACTTAAAGATCTACAGTGTCATTTAACAAACTGGGAGCAAAACATTTCAGATTGTTTCTCCTTACGATGATTTTGTGGAAATAATAATTCTTTTTTTAGACTCTAAATCCACATCTCATCTTCGCAGGAGACCAAAATTTTATAGATACTCACTGAGGTTGAACACCATTACTTTAATGCAGAGGACCATGCAGTAAATACCAGATCACCAAGATAAAGGTACAGACCATGCAAAACCAGTAAACCTCATTAAAATGAATTAGTAAGAAAACTATTTCAAACAAATTGGGGAAAAAAAATCCTTGGTTGTAAAATATCTTCAAAGCAAATTGCATAAGGATACAGTAATTAAAATTAAGCCAAGAAGCATGTAAATAATTTTAGTGTACACCCTTTAAATATATAGGCAGACTTCACTTTGCACTGTTTCAATATGCACCAATTTCTGTTACTAAGGTTTAGTTGATTAACACCAGGTCCCTAACAACATAGTTCTAATTTCAGTTACCATGATATATCAACTAAATGTTATTGACATAAGAAACACCCAAACCTGTAGAGAATTTTAATTAGTTCATTTGAGCCAAACTGACAACAATCACCGGGAAACAAAATCTCAACGAAATGCACTGGAAAATGACAGTTTTACAGCTTATTTTATACATTAGAATCAAAGGAGAAAAAGTAAGAAGAGTTACATGAAATCCATTGGTGGCAGATGAAGTGGGATTGGATAAAAAGCTAAATAGAGAGAAACATACTTCTTTTACATTGCTGGGTACAGGAGAGTTAGTAATTAACATTTACAGCACATAGAGATGTTATCTGGGGAATAAGGTAACAATAAGGGGTTCTATGGTCTCTGAGGGGTCTGGATACAGGGGATTACTCTGACATTCCAAGAGTATGTTAACTTAGATACAAAAAGACAATAGACAGGCTCACTTAAAGTAAAAGACTGACTTTGTCAAGGAATAGGATATGATTACCCACCATTTCCTACTTTTATGATTTTTTTATGTTCAGACCATCCTATGTGGTTAAATTCAGTCTCTAAATTTATAGAGCCTCCCATGCTGGCCTCCCCTGAGCTTGTCGGGTTTAGTATGTGGCCCCTTTTTTGTCCACAATGTAATTGTATAATTACTATTCAGTTGAAACACATGGGAAAGTATGTAGCTGTGTTGCTTCCTTGTCTCCCAGTGATAAATCCACATGACATTTTACAAAAATGGATCATCGAAAAAGAATCGGCCAAGAAAAAGTAAAGTATAGCAAAGAAACAATAAGTGATAACAGGGGAAGTAAAATTATAAATAAATTTATAGAAGAAAGAACTAACAGTCGGGATGCTGATACTCTTAAAAGACTCTAGATATGCAGCCAGAGGAAGTCAGTGAAAGCAAGTTTATCAGCATTAATGAGGAAAGAGATTATGACTAAAAGGATGAAGATGTCCCAGAGGAAATGATGCCTAAAAGAAAACCTTCACATTAAAGGAATTCTCAAGAGATATTTCCCAATTGAAAGCACAAAGGATAAAGTGTTGGAAACTGATCCAAACATAACAAGGAGTATGACAAGTCAGAGTAGATCTGTGGATTTATTTTATTTTCTTCAAGCTGAATATCTAGACTTAGAGTTTTCCAAAGTTTTCCCTCTTTCTGAATCAAATGCTCCCTTGATGTCTGTTTTCCATACCAATGACTGCCTTTGGCGAACCCATCGTACCTTCATAAGAGTGTCATAAGATAACTGTTCTGGTAGTGTATCTCTCTGTATCCAGCCCAAAATCCAGCCTTCCGCTTGTGCAGGCCTATCCTCGATTTCTGCAACAATAACCTTTATATTTTCTTGGACCTCCTCATCAACAAAAAGAGAGACCAAATGGAATTGTAGGGTAATCAGTTTTCTCCATGAATCTCAGTCTATTCAGTATCTTTCATGAACGAAACTCCCAGTTGTCCTGCGTGCCACTCCTGGGTCTCATCGTGTCTTCACCTCAGATAACCAATGTTAGCATTTCCTGCTGAAGTGTCCTACATATTCACCTTATGATCTTTACAGATACAAAAATACACTGGGAGAAAAAAATAAGTAATGAAAAATGGAAAAAATAACTACTTTGGCAGAACATGCCAGATAGAGAAAATGAACATACCTTTTAGGTTATCATTTATCTTGGGTAAATTTGGTAAAACCAATGTGTCCAGTGTAAAGGTGAGATCTTTATGAAAGATTTCAATATGTTCTCCAATATGTGGATATCAACCTGAAAAAAAAATTTTTAAAGCCAGGATATGGGGAAAAAAGTTTCTAGAAATAAGAAAGTCTATACTTATTATAACGTAGTTTTTTGGAATACTAATTGGTCAGTTCTTTACTCCCAACTTAGTTGTTGTTTTGAAGCTTTTGTGGAACTGCATGAAGTATATACTGCTTTGTCATTCTTCTTAGTACAAAAAATTTTTTTTTAAAAAAAGTGCAACCTGCATCCAACTTCTCTTCTGCTTCTGGGCAAGTATTTGTCTCTCAAAATTTCTGCATCTGCTTGTTGATGGTAAAGAGAGACTGACCCTGAGCTCCAATACTCTAGGACAAACTAAGTTGAAGAAGCTCTAACAAGTATGGCCCTGAGGCTGACACTGGAATCAAAGGCTTTTTGTTTCTTGTGGATCGATAACTGATGGTTGCCTCATCAGTATAGTTTTCCTGAAAAAGCATTTCTAGTTTCTTCACCCTGTCCTCCAAGAATTTATCAGGTCTGAGGCATACCTTCCCTCAAGTGCCAGAGCCTCACAATAGAGCTTTTTGTCATAAGCAATGTGTCAGCCTCATCTTTTCATCAGGGTGTAGTGAACCTGGCTCACATACCAATGTACAGTCAAGTCCAGAAAAGCAGAGAATCTAGAAAAGCATGTCTTTTAATTTTACTTATATAAGTATGTGAGGGTGGGCTGTCTTTTTCTTGTTTCCTAATGCCTAGCACAGTCACTGCCTGCAACATACATGTTGTATAAATTGTACGAGTTTTATTTGTTGTTTTCCAGGGCTGCCCTTGAAATTATTCTTGATCTTCATGACCAGTGCAAGTGCTGTGAGAACTGGAACCACGCTGCACAGAGTAGGCAGGCAATAAATATCAGTTGGAATGGTACTCTGTGTTTATTCCAGGATTATTTTTTATCTCCAAATGGTTCCATCTAAACAAATGGAATGCTCATTCTCCTCCCATCCTGTCCAGCTTGTTTTTCCAGGCTGCTGTTTTTCTTCTTTAAGGTTACTAAAGCAAAAGCAACTGACTGAATTGTGCCACTGTTGTTTTAATATACAGATGGTTCACATTTCTTGCCAGGGTGAGTTCTGGGCAAAACTGAGATCCCTGACAATAACAGGTGTCAACAATTTTATATATGGTGATCTGGCAAAAATGCATATGGCCATGCTGAATACTCCTACCAGGCGCTTGCTTACAGGTTCTTATCCAGGATAAGTTCGTTCCAAATGTTAAAAAATATACTGAAGCAGGGGCATTTGAATATTTGCTCTGATAACCTATCTTTAAAATATTTACAGTTTACAGCCATACTACCTTGAAAAAGCCCGATCCCATCTGATTTTGGAAGCTAAGCCGGGCCGGGCCTGGTTAGTACTTGGATGGAAAACCACCCAGGAACACCAAGTGTTGTAGGCATAAAAAAACAAATAAAATAAAATAAAATACTTCCAAATGGAGACCTTCACTAACTGCAAATTCACTTACCATCCATTTCCCTATGGTTTGTGACTTCACAGTGGCCTGGGAGGAGCTGATTATTGATCTTGTATTTTTATTAATGGGTGAAAAGGAGGCTTTTTAAAACTGAGTGATAAAAGTGAGTTGTAAATCCCTTTTAAAAATTAGCTTTTTACTCATGCCATACATTGGCAGCTCTAGAAAATCCTTATCAATTCGTTACACCGAATTTCCAAATTTCTAGTAACTATATAGAAAGTCTGCAAATTGCATCGATTGGGGATGCTACCTCATTACATTTCCATCATTTTCCATGACCAGCAAGACTGTATCACCTCAAATTTCAGTGATATTAAGAGAATTAAAAACTTTGGAGCCATATTTCCAAAAATCAAGTTGCCATGAATACTGCCAATGAATTTATCAATGTAAAACATTATTTTATTGTATTTTCCCAACTCTAGGTAAAAGGCTTTCCACAACAGAGAACAATTCAGGAAGGTCACAATTCAGGTGGATAAAAGGGCAAGTTCAGAAACTCCTACACAGGACATATTTTCTATGGCTTTTATCAAAGATGAAATAATTCTAAAAAGTTTATTTTTGAGAAGAGTAACATACTTCTATTTGGAATTAAAGGAGAAAATAGAAAAGGGAAAAATTATTCAGAGAGAGAGAGCAGCTTACAAATCTCCAGAATGAAAGAACAAATTCTGATACAAGAAACAAAATGAGATAAGAAAGAATGGATACCTAGACATATGTTGAAACTGCAGAATACCAAGGACAAAAAGAAGCCAGAAAAGAGAAGGGACACTAACCACTGAAGGGTCGCCAAATTGAGAGCTGATATTTCAGCAGCAATAGTAGAATAATCAAAGTGTTACAACTTTCAGCCTACAGATCTTCCTAGTAAAATTATCTTTCAAAATTAGGAGAGAAATAAATTCATTTTTTAAGACTTTATTTTTTAGGGCAGTTTGAGGTTCACAGTAAAACTGAGCAAAAAGTACAAAGAATTTCTATATACCCTTTACCCTCACACATGCATACCTTCCCCACTATCAAATTTCTGCACCAGAGTGGTACATTTGTATAATCAGTGAACCTGCAATGATGTATCATTTTTACCAAAGTCCATAGTTTACATTAGGATTCACTCTTGGTGTACATTCTATGGGTTCTGACAAATGTATAACGATAAAAGGTGACTATTATACTATCATACATAATAGTTTCACTGTCCTTAAAATCCTCTGTGCTCCTATTCAACCCTCCTTCTCCCCAACCCCTGGCAATCCTTTTCTAGAATGTCACATAGTTGGAATGATATGGTATGTAACCTTTTCAGATTGGCTCCTTTCATTTAATAATATGTATTTAAATTTCCTCCATGTCTTTTCATGACTCGATATTTCATTTCTTTTTAGAAACAAATAGTATTCCATTGTCTGGATATACCAGTTTATCCATTCACCTACTGAAAGATATCTTAGATGCTTCCAAGATTGGGCAATTACGAAGAGAGCTGCCATAAACATTTATGTGTAAGACTTTGTGTAGACATAAGTTCTCTATTCATTTGGGTAAATATCAGGAATGTGATTATTGGATCATATGGGGAAAAAATATTTAGTTTTGTAAGAAACTGCCATACTGTCTTCCAAAGTGGCTGTACTAGTCCGCATTCTCACCAGCAGTGAAAGAGAGTCCCTGTTGCTCCACATCCTCACCAGCTTTTGGTGTCATCAGTGTTCTGATTTGGGCTATTCTAATAGGTGCATAGTGACATTTCATTGTTTTAACTTGCATTTCCCTTATGAGATATAATGTTGAACATCTTTTCATATGCTTCTTTGAAATCTGTATATCTTCTTTGGTGAGGTGTCTGTTAAGATTTTTTGCCCATTATTTTAATGAGGTTGTTTTCCTACTGTTGAGTTTTAACAGTTCTTTGTATATTTTGAATAACAGTCCTTTATCAGATATTTCTTTTGAAAATATTTTCTCCCTGAATGTGGCTTGTCTTCTCGTTCCCTTAACAGTATCTTTCACAGAGCAGAAACTTTTCATTTTAATGAAATGCAGCCTATTATTTTTTATTGGTTGTCCCTTTGATGTTGTATCTAAAAAGTCATGACCATACCCAAGTTTACCCAAGTTTTCTCCTATGTTATCTACTAAGAGTTTTATACTTTTGCATTTTTTATATAGAGCCATGACCCATTTTGAATTAATTTTTGTTAAGGTATAGGGTCTGTATCTAGGATTTTTTTTACAGTTGCTTCAGCACTATTGTTGGAAAAAGACTGTCTTTCTCCACTAGCTTGCCTTTGCCCCCTTTCAAAGATTAGCTGACTGTATTTGTGTGGGTATATATCTGGGCTCTCCATTCTATTCTAATGTTCTATTTGTCTATTCTTTCACCAACACACTGTCTTGATTACTATAGCTTTATAGTAAGGCTTGAAGTTGGATAGTGTCAGTCCTCCAGGTTTGTTCTTCTTTTTCAATATTTTGTTGGCTATTCTGGGTCCTTTAATTTCCATATAAACTTTAGAATCAATTTGTTGACATTCACAAAATAAACTGCTGGGATTTTGATTGCAATTGCATTGAATCTATAGATCAAGTTCAAAAAAACTAACTCTTGATAACACCAAGCCACCCTATCTGTGAACATGAACCACCTCTCCATTTATTTAAGTTATTCTTTCATTAGAGTTCTGTAATTTTTTTCATAGTTATCTTATACATGTTTTGTTAGATTTACATGCTAATATAAGTGGCATTTTTAAAAAAATTCTACTTATTCATTGTTGGTGTATAAGAAAATAATTGGCTTTTGTATATTAACCTTGTACCCTACAACCTTATTATAATTGCTTAATAGTTCCAGGATTTTTTTGGTTGATTCTTTCAGAAAATATGCATCTAAATAACTTGTGTATAAAAGGAAACATAATAGAAGTTAGAAAATAAAATGAAAAAAAACATAAAATTTTATGTAGAATGGTATTATGGCACTTGAAAGATATTTATAGCCTTCATGTCCAACATGAGGAAGGAAGACTGAAAATTAACAAGCTAAGCACTCAATAAGAAGTTAGAAAAAGATCAGCAACATAGAGACAAAGAAAGTAGAAATTATAAAGGTTAGAGGAAAAATTAATAAAATAAGAAACAAATGTACAACAGAGTGAATAAAAATTGGTCTCTGAATGAATCATAAAAATGAGAAATCTCTAATAAGGTTTGATCATTAAAAGAAGGGCAAGTAAGAAATATAATGAAAAGAAGGATTATTTCAGATGCAACATAGATTAAAATATAGTATGATTATGTTGTGATTCACTAATGGTAGTGAACTTAAAAAAATAAAATAACATTCAGAAAAAATACCTTAAAAATGAATTCAAAATTTGAAAAACTAAATAGTTTTATAACCATTAAAAACACTTAATCAGTGAAGTATTTTCCTATATAGAAAGTAACAGGTACAAATAGTTTTATAGGCAAGTTTTATAAGAAAAGGAAATTTCAATCTTCCAGAATATAGAAAAAAAGAGGACACTATGCAATGAATACAGTGGGCTAAAATAACTTAATATGAAAACCAAAGAAATTTTTAGATCAATCTCCCTTATGAACAGATATAAAAATCATGAAGAAAATATTCACAAATGAAATCAAGCAATGTACATCAAGAAGGATTTATTCCAGAAATACAAGGTTTACTTAAGGTTATCAAATCTATTGCTCTAATACTGCCCTAACAGACAATGAAGAAAGAAAACATACAATTGTCTCAATATCAAGACAATTATGGAGAAAATTTAAAAACTTTATTGGAAATACATTAAAGAAATTTGGGTTGGACTAAAAACTTAAATGTAAAAAGCAAAACTTTAAAACTTTTAGAAAGAAATGTAAGACATGAATGACCTGAGAATAGGTAAGAATTTCTTTGGTGATCTAGAGCAAATCATAAGGAAAAAAATTAGATGAAATGAATCACATTAAAAAATTATGTTCATCAATAAATCCCAGAAAGCCACAACCCAGGAGAAAATTATTTGCAACATATATACCTAACAAAGGATTAATTTCCAAATATATGGAACTCAAAAAGAACTTAAAGAATTCAGTCATGAAGAAAAAGACAAACAACCCAACAGAAAAAAATCATCTAAGAAGACAAATGAGCATTGCCAAAAAGGCAACAGGACTGATAATAAATACATGGGAAATGCAAATTAAAACTACATGAAATATTACTTTGTACTGATCACAATTGGCAATAAATAAAATATTGGCTAATACCAAGTGTTGGAGAGACTCTCAAGCACTCATGTACTGAAGGAATGAATGTAAATTAATACTTGGGAAAACAAGTTGGCATTATCCAGCAAATACAGAGATATACCCAGTGACTCAACAATTCTACCTGTGGGTAAATACCTAGAGAAACTTAACTACCAGGAAAGCATACCAGGCGATGTACAAGGTTATTTAAAGCAACCATGTGTAAGAGCAAAGCAGACAAATGAAAACCTAAAAAAATTTCAGTGTTCCCATAAAACAAAAGTTAGTTTAAAAATTATTGCATATTCATAAAATAAAGGACTCTGTAATGAGGAAAAATGAGTGAATGAATGCTAAATGCCTCAACACTGATAATTTTCAGTGAAAAAAAAAATTACAGAAAAAAACGAACAGCTTGATTCCACACATATAATGTCAAAAACTGGTTTTTGGAGCAAGGAAAAGATGTCCCTAATAAAAAACACAACTGAAAAAGGGTTTTCTGAAGTAAATTTTAAAGTTTCTGTTGGATATTAAAATACTTAATTCTACAAATTGAATATTTAAATTAGAAGAATGTATCAAATAACTGATCATATTCATAAATGACAAAACTATACAGATAAGCAAGAGAACAATAAGCATAAAATTCAAATATATTATTAACAATGTGATGGAAAAGACTACAATTTATTTCTACCTGCCCTTCCTACTGCACACCACCTCACCAAAACATGGATATAGTTTAACAGTGAACTCAGAGCCTTGCACGTCGAACACTGAAAAAACATCAGATAAATTTATTTGTGTTGAATTGCACTTCCTTTTCTTCTGTATTAGTTCCTGACTTCACAAAATATTTTTTTCCGAAGAGCAGAGTGGTAGTAGAAATAACAGATAATCTTTTTTACTAACAATTCTCCAATTTCTCTTCTCTCCCCTTGCATAGAACTATTTGGTCTATAAACCTTCTAGTTAGTCTAGAAATCAAAGCTTCACTAAGAACAGCTACCCTGAAGTCAATGGCACTTTTCAAAAGCTGACTTTATGAACCTTTCAAATGAAAAGGAAATCATTTGGTTTCTCAAATTACTGTATTGAGACTCTGTGTCTGACCTATCAACTCTTAATTTGGATTAATCTATCCATACTCACATCCATGATTAGCATAACCTCTGTGCAGTATGCCTCCTTCCAGTAGATCATTTCTAAATGAAGCCTGAATCACATTTTGAAAGAACTTATATGTACCAGAGTTCTTACATGCAATCGTGAGATGCAGACTTCCAATTATGAGCCCATGGTATCATTTATAATTATATCATAAATTTCCTTTTGTATGGATCCATATTTTCCTCATGTCTACACTTCTTAGAGCCACACTTTCACCAAGAGTAGTAACTCTAAGACAACAAAGCTAACTTCTCAGTGATTCGTAGGACTAGCACTTTTTTCAAAGACTGTAGAGGACCTTAATTCTAAGAAAATAAAAACTCAATATGAGCCAAGCAAAATAGGTTTCTCCTTTGGATCATTATGCTCCCTAACTTTCTTGGGCTCTTGGTTTTTAAGATATTTAGTGTCTGACAAGTAACACAAATAAAAAGGAAAAGTCAGGAGAATTTTTTCCAATAGCTAGTCATGAACCCAAATAAACTGGTTGGCCATAAAGCTTAGGGATGCCAGAGGGGAAAACAGTGCCATGTATTTTTCAAGACTGAATATGTTAGTTTCACTGAGCGGTCCAAATTAATTCCTTTATGTAATTGAGTACTTACAGTTAATAATTAATGTGACCATTTGTTTTAAATTACACCACACCCACTTCTAAAAAGGCCTGCAGTAGTTTACACATTAACACATAGTTCAAAGGCACACTATCCTGTTTAAGTACTAAATAAAATAGACACTAGAAAAAATAAAGGAGTTGCTGCTACCCTTTTTGAATTTGAATGGCTCCCCACCACGGATACTACCTCCTCCCAACACTCTTAAGCAAAGGCTATTTGTTCTTGAACTTATCACTTAACCAATAGGAGACAGCTGGGCTTGTCCAGCAGAATCTGCAGGACAGTGACATAGGTAAGAGTGTGAACTTTGCAGCCTAACAGCCTAGATTGGAATTGTGGTTATATACCATGAACAAGTTATTAAAAGTCTCACAACCTCAGTTTCCACTTCTGTAAAATGAAGGATGGATAATGGTACTTACCTCGTAGTTGAGAACTAAATGAGTTTAGTATATAAAAAGCACTTAGAACAGAAGCTGGCACACAGTAAGTGCTAAATAACTGTTAGCACAGACCCATTCAATATTCCTCTAATTTCCCATAAAAATCCTTCTCCCTTTGAAACTCATGCCTCTCAGATTTACCATCTTCCATCCCTTCTCATTCTCATCACTCCCTGACATGTAGCAGAGATTTTGGAACATGGTTTATGATTTTCTCTCCACCCCAAATCTGCCATAAGACCATTCTCTTTAATGTTCATATGGATGATCCTTCAAATTTCCAACACCTTGCCTTCTTACATTCCAATAATCATCTCCACACTAATATCAAAACTCATCCCTTCTCCCTTATTACCTCCTGGAGCTACTCCACCTGTAATATCTTCAACTACAACTTTCTCACCAAAAGCTCCTGTTATCCTCATTGTTCCAATTATACTTGCTTATCCATCAGCATTGGACTGAAGTCCTATCTTCTCACTCCATGTATTAGACTTTCATCTGGTTTTGCTTCCTTCTTCTTGCTTTGGTTTAGTCCTTCAACCTGTTTTCTTGTTTAAATACCTCTAACTTCTCTCTTCTCTTGTTTCCTTTTCACTCTGCAATACTTAACCAAATGTGGACCAATCCAGCCTTCTTTGCCCCTAAAACCACACTAAGCCATTAACTCTTGGTCTCTATCCTAGGCTGAGCCCTCAGCACAGTCTGGCAGCAGCCTCCAAGGCCCCTCACCAGCCCTGAATTTCTTTGCAGATTTCCTAACCACTACTCTCTCATCTCTCATATCTAGTCACCAAGTTCTATCTAAACCACTTCCTAAATACCTCTTGAATCTAGAAGTCCCTCTTCATTTTCTCTGCCCCTCAGCTCTCACCATCTTTTTCTCCTCCAAAATATTCTCCTCTCTGCTGCCAAAGTGATCCTCTTAAAGTTCAAATACCATCATGTTCTGTACATCCTTAATATCCTTCAGTAACTCCCTACTGCTTTTTGATATAGGTCTCAGACTGTAGCTTGGGGCTAAGGCCCTCTGTAATCAGGCCCCTTTTCACTTCTCTAGACTCCCTTTTAGATTTGTCCAACCTGTACCCTAAGCACTCAATTACTTGGACTTCCTTGACCGTGCCATATTTTCTCAGACTCCCATGATCGCCTATGCTACCTCCTCTTCAAGCAATGTTCCCTTTCTTCCTTTTTCTACCTGAATAATTTCTACTGGTCTTTCAGGGTCAATTTAAATGTCATTCCTCATCAGCTCCAGTGTAGAGGTTTCCCTGCCCTTTCCTCCTTGACTTTTCTTTGACCTTTCTCCTTCCTGACCCTGGAGCATCTCTCTTTGTCCTTCTATGTGTGTATCTATCTCTACTCAAGAATGTGCCATTGCTCCCCAGCAAGTGGCATCTACAAAATGGGTAGTGAATTAATGAAAAAGCAAAGACACCCCATTTGCATAAAATGATAAAAACTATAAAAACATTTCATTTCGTATAGAAACTTAGAATAGAGATATTTAAAAAAGAAGTGGAATTGAGTATTCTAGAGTGACTGATACTCCAGTTAGCTGGTTGGTAGCTAACGCTCTGAAGCAACTGGCTGAGCAAAACCAAGAATGTGATTGATAGTCACTAGGCACCTAGGATTGTCTTCTAGCTCCCCTCGTGGCAGCAAGATAAAGTCAGCAGCTCTAGGCATCACATCTCCATATATCAACACTTAGGGGGTCAGAGAAAGGTCTGCTTCTCCCTTGTGTTTCTTTGTTAAAGAGGCAAAAAATTCTTTCACAAGGGGCAAAAAATCCTCTGCCCCCACTATCATATTTCCTTCCAATCTAAATGGTCAAGCCAGGTTTTATACCAATCCCCTAAACTGGTCATAGGCAGGCATGAGAATTGGAGGCATTATTTTGGCTTAGAACCATCAGGATTTACCTGCGTCGCCTGAGGAAATAGAACACTGGAACAAAATTAGAGCTCTAATTAAGGTTGAGAAGGGAAATGGCTGTTGGGTAGGCAACTAGCTGTCTTTGGTAAAACCAGTGTCACTGTCGAATAAATATCGGATTTGGAGTCATGCACATCACAGTTTGGTTCCCATCTCTGCCATTTCCTAGTTGTGTGTGTGTGTGTGTGTGTGTGTGTGTGTGTGTGTGTGTGTGTGTGTGTGACCTTGGGCAACTCTTCTTTCTGACAAACAATTTCCTCATCTATAAAAGTGGAACACCAAAACTTAACTTGTAGCATTATTTTAAAAAGTAAATAAAATAACATATGTAGTGTTGTCTATCCACAATGAACTTCATTCATTCATTCATTCACTTTTGACACCTATGATTTGCCAAGCATTGTGCTAGGGATGCAGTGGTAAATAATATAGATATAATCACTCCCTTAATGTAATTTATTAGCATTAAACATTAGTTTTTTTAAAAAATAAAACTTCCTAATTTTGCTGACTGAAAAATTCAGAAGCACTTTGATTACTTTGAAAATTACTTTTTAAAGAAACTCAATGTTTTGAGGAATACTTATGGCTTCTGAAATTTTATACTTAACGTGCGAAGATTTAGAAACATTGGGGTTTTTTTCCTTTTGTTTTTGTATCTGTTTAAATTGAGACATTTATATTTTTATGAGTATATTTTCACTGTGAATGCCATCCTGATACCTAGACCAAAGATGATTGGCAAAGTGCAATTTCTTTAAAAATGAACAACCAAGACAATATCCAATACAATCTTGGAACCCTGAGAAAAAACCCAGGGGCAATAAGGTGCAGTCCACCCATCTGCATAGCTATATACTTGGTCTAAAGTCAAGACCGATCCAGTTCATGAGGAGGTTCATCTTCACTTAATAGGAGCAGTCAGAGAATTGGGGCAACCCATTCCCCTACCATGTCCATGAACAGTTTTTCTCTTTCAATCAAATAAACAGTATAATTAAAGAGCCTTGTCAAGACTAACCTCTCCAAAAAACAATACCACATATGCTTGAAGGTGTAATTAAGATACTATTGTAGCACATTTATGAATGTCTCTTACCTTAACCTTTTGGGGGGGATACTGGGAAAAATAATAGTTTTAAAACAGGAAAGTTAGAGTATGATACAAAAGAAGGGACAATAAACATCAGGTTTGCAAATGTGCAGGCTCATAAAAGAGAGAAGCGGGGTTTCCACAGACCTCCATGCACTTGTCAGTGCCTCTCTATCTAGTTTTCTTATTGACCATATAACATCAATTTATTTCTTGTTTGCATTTCCCTTGATCCTGCCAAAGAGCACTGAGGTTTATTCATCAGAAAGTGCATTTACACACATGAAAACCAAGCATTACTGGGGCACTAAAAGTTGAATGAAACAGTTATTTTCCTAGCATTACCTATAGAGTTTCACCAGGACCTCCCTTCATCCAGTCTTTCTGAAGACCAAGTGAGTACTTAAAAGAAGTCTGAGCAGAGCTAGGGCATAATTTCTGGACACAGAGATAATGAACTTCAGTGCGATTTAATATTTAAGTTTAACCTTAATCTCAAAAAGAAAGGTTGGAAGGAAACATAATTATCCAATGTGGACAGACAACAACATCTAAGAAAAACCCACAAAAGTTATAACAGGAACACAGAGAGAAGGCATTAAATATTTGTGGACCGAATTAACTGAGTTGAAACTGGAGGCAAAGTATGTTATTATTAAGTTGCATGGTGTATACGAATAAGTTTATAGGACCAAATATCTTGGGATCCTTAAACATTTTAAAACATTTTTATAGTGAAATATAATACTTACAGAGAAAAGTTCAAGGAACAAACATGCATGGCTTAATGATTTATCACAAAAGAACAACCATGTGATCGCCGCCAATGGCAAGAAACATTGCTACCTGCACCTGAGAATATTCCATCCTGCCTCTCCCAGTTACCACCACCCCCAACAAAGATAATCGCTATCTTGACTTCCTTGCTTTCCGAAATAGTTCTTTCACTTAAGCATTAATCCCAAAACGTTAGTTTATTTTTACTTGCTTTTTAAACTTTATATAAATGAAATCACAGTACATATTCTTCTGTTCCTGACTTATTTCATTCAACATTATGTTTGTGAGATTCAGACATTGTTGAATGTAGCTGTAAATTGTAGAACTACATACAGTAAATTTTCACAACTGTATAATATTCCATTAAAATAATGTACCACAACTTATTTATCCATTCTATTCTGAAATGTTTTAAAAATTCAAAGAAGTTTTAATCTCTCTTTCTAATAATGTAGGTTCTCATTATGGTGAAAATCTGGACTATCTTTTTAATATATTAAGTTGATTCAGTTAAGGGAAAGAAAAAAGTTTCTTAAATCCACTGTGCTTCAAAAAAGGGAGTAACTGGAAAGGATTGATTCTGATTGGGATGGCAGAGAGGGGAGGTGGAATGAGAACTGAGGAGGTTTCCTCACTCGTTTTTCCCACTGAAGAAACACGTAGTAGGTAGAAGCCAGGTATGTTCTGCAATTTGCATACACACACAAAAATTCAAGATTTTTTTCTGTGTGCAAAATCTAAATGCCCAGAGGAACCCCTATGAGATCCCTCTAGCATGGCCATGCTCCAAAACAGATAGCCCTGTCTTCTGTCACTGAAGGAAGAGTAAGGAGACCATGGCTACAGGTGCCGAGGGAGTGTACCTGGCATGAAAGAGGAATGTGCTCATAGACACGCACAAAAAGGTTTTAGTTCTAGTTGTTGTTCCATTAATTCTTGATATTGGTTTGGATACATTTCCCATATTTTGGTCATAAAACCCAAAATATTTGCTTAATCACAGACTCTATTTCATTATAAAGGCTTGCTGCTTTGCATTGGACTGGGAATTGCTCAGTAAATACTCAGCCCTCTCCATTTATCCCTTTGGAAAAAGTATATTCTGTCTTTGAGCTTGGCCATGTGATATGCTTTGGTCAATGGAAAATCAGCAGGTGTGACGCGAGCAGCAGCTCTAAGCTATGCTGGATGGTAGACCCATGCTCTTGCACTCCAATGATCTGCTGGAAGAGCAAGCTCTTTTGGCCCCTGCCTCTATGCCCCAGAATAAAAAATGTGGGGCAGACTTGAAACCATCCCAAAGCCCAACATAAATACAACTTGGAGCAGAACTGCCACCCCAGCCGAGCCTACATCAGCTCAGCTGAAGTTGACCATGAGTGTGAGAAAATGTGCTTGTTATCGTGAGTCAGAGTCTAGAGTATTTTACCATTATGCAGCAAAAACTGTTTTATATCCATAGTCAGAGGTGTAAAGGTCAGGTTGTTATCACTCTTTAATAGTGACGGACTTGGCTCCACTTACCTCACTCTGTATTTGCTCTATGAAATTAAAGACTCAGATTTCAAAAATCTTTTTTTATGTGTGGAAATTCTAAATGCCCAGAGGAATCCCTATGAGATCCCTCTAGAAGAGGGCAGTTAGGAGATGAAGGTAGATATCCCAGGGGTTAGTGGAGAGGAGCTAGGATCAGTAGGGAGTTCTTGGTCCATAGCTGCACTTGGGAAAATGGCAGAAGAGACCATGCTTGCACTCAAGTTAGCAGGTTTGCTGCTCTGGTTTTACACAGAAGGGTGTGAGATGCCCTACTTTGGGGGCAGATATATAACGAGTTGCGGCATAGGTAAATTACTTTTTTAACGACTAACTGTTGAGGTCAACAAAGCTATAACCTAGGAAAAGTACGGCTTTAGAAGTAAAAGCTGCACTTATGTGGAAAAATGGTCAATTTAATATCCTGTTGATGAGACTGTAAATCGATCTAAACACTTGGGAGAATTGGGAGTTTGGAGAACAAACATATATTTAGTAAAGTTAAAGATGCTCCTATTAAGACCCAGTAATCCAGTGCTAAGTATGTACCATAGGTCAGTGAGTATCAACAGGACTGGTGCCTCACCTGAGAGGGCATTTTTGTTCCCAATAATGATGGAGGAGGTTTACTGCCATGTAGTGGGAAAAGGCCAGGTAATCCTGTATGTCCTGAAATCTGGACAATTCAAAAAGGAATTGTCCTCGGTCCTCCATGAGCAGCATTTGAGCAAAGACCTTGAGGCAGCATGGAAAGGAGGCTAGGGCAGGGTGAGTACCTGGGAGAGGGGTCAGCAGAGGAGATCAGAGATTGGGCAGATACTGTGAGACCATTTTCAGGACTTTGGCTTTTACTCCAGGTGAGATTAAAAATTTGGAACAAAGGAGTGATATCATCTTGCTTACATGTTTAAAGGATTACTCTATTTTGTGAATAGATGATAGTAGGAAGTAGAACCAGGAGAACAGTTAGGAGATCACTGAAATAATTCAGGTCAGAGGTAATAGTGGCTGAAACCAGGATGGTGATAGTGAGGGTGATAAAAGGTGCTCAGACTCTTGACATATTTTGAAGACACAGGGACAGAGCTTTGGCTGATGGATAATATATGAGGTGTAAGAAAAGGAAAGCAGTCAGGGATGACAGGAAGGTTTTTGGCTTGAAATTGTCATTTACTGAGAAGAGGGGAACTGGTTAGATGCGTGTAGGTGGGGTTTGGTTTGGGGCATGTTAAGTTTGAGATGTTTATTAGGCATATAAATGGGAGTTGTTAAGTAGATAGATAATATATGAGCTTGAGAGTCAAGAAAGACATAGGAGCTAGAGAAAGAAAATTAAGCGTCATTGCCAATTAGTTGGTATTAAAAGGTAAAGATAAAATGAGATCCTCATGGGAGTAACTGTAGCTAGAAAAGCAGAAAGAGGCCCAAGAACCATGTCTCGAGGCACAGCAATGTTTAGAAGTCAGAGAAGAAGATCCAGCAAAGGAGATAGAGGAGTATCAGACAACCACAAAATCTAGTGCCCTAGAAGCCAAGTTAAGAAAGTATTTTAAAAAGGAGAAGTGTGATCAACAGTGTCAAATTATACTCAGGGTCCAAAGGAGACAATGACAATAACAGACCTTTGTATTACAAAGCAAAGGTCGGGGAGACTTGGATGAGGGCACTTCTGAGGACTGATGAGGGTGAAACACTTCTCAGAGAGGGCTCAGGAGAGAGTGGAGAGAAAAGAATAAACAGCACAGGCAACTCTTCTGAGGTTCTTTTTCTGCCTTATCAGACTTTTAAATAGAAAGAGAACCCATGCATTCTTGACTAAACTGACACAAATACATACTGGAATCTAGTAATGGAACACAAAGCAGCTAGAAAATTCCACTAAAGCAGAAGAACTTACTTCATTTTCTACAAACAGAAAGAACTATCAAAAGAAAGAGAACCTGAGATTCTGGTAGAAGTGCTAGCCTAAAAGAGGTGGCCACCTTCCAACGCTGTTATGTGAAGCTAAATACGTCTCCCTTAT
This sequence comes from Macroglossus sobrinus, assembly GCA_004027375.1. Lineage (NCBI taxonomy): Eukaryota > Metazoa > Chordata > Mammalia > Chiroptera > Pteropodidae > Macroglossus > Macroglossus sobrinus. The sequence goes on from PVKZ01000410.1 coordinate 231,068, forward strand.
TTGTCAATAAATCAAATTCCCCCCATTGTAAGTTAGTGGTTGGAAAAATAGATTAGCTCAGCCTTATTATGCTGTTCCCTAGAAATGCCATTTATCTCATGAGAACTTTAACCCCAGGGACCAATTCACCTGTCTGGGTCATCCAGGATCAGCACAGATGATTCTTAGATAAGGCCAGCCTACTGGTCAAGAGCCACAGTAGGCTCCTGTGAGTCTCGGGAGAGTTAATAAACAAGATGCGACAGAAGGACAGGCCTCTGATCCATAGACTTGTCCTACTCTCACCCCTATACAGAAAACTATGCTGACAGGAGCAATATATTAAAACTGACTTTAACATACCATCAGTAAACTTACACTTTGGACGACCTCCAACTGCTGCTGTCAGACCAGATGCTAAAGAGAAAAAAAAAAAATTTAAACAACTTTCTTCTTACAATATAAAGGTTTGTTAAATTATTATCATATAACCTCAGTGTGGTCCACTATAACAAAGGATTAATTTTCTAACATAGGGTACTTTTAGATCCTCAGAAAATATGGGTTAAAACAATATCCAGAATTCATAGTTAGAAATCAGTAACTGTTGGAATAATTTGGCAATTAAAACTTCTTAAGGAATAGACTCATTATTATTAAAGAAATAAGAAGGCAAACAAATTTCATCACATTTGAATCTGATTGTACTCATTTGATATATTCTTCTAATTTAAATATTCAATTTATAAAATTAACTATTTTAATAGACAACAGAAACGTTAAAATTTACTTAAGAAAATTCTTTTTTGGTTGTGTTTTTTGATGGGGACATCTTCTCCTTGCTCCAAACACCAAATATAATCAGAAATTTTTAGTCTTCTACTTAAATAGAAACTTTAAACTTGAGCTATAGAGTAGAACAAAGGAACTAACTTTTTTCTTTCTCTCTGTATATACACCATCTAGTGGATTTATAATTTAATCAAAAACAGAAGTGAGAAAGATTTCTAGGATCTAATAACTCAAATTATAGACACTGGATAAAAATAATACCTTATAAAAAATTGGCAAGGAAAGTATTATAAGAAAACAATAAGGGTTTGGCATATAAGACTATTCTGTCTGTACATTAAGCACATCACTGAATGTTACCTGGGTATCTAAGTAGTTGACACGTTTATAAAAAGTAAGGAAGGAATCAAGAAACTATACTGTGGGAAATAAAGTTCTCTGAAGAAAGAAGTGAACTAAACTTTCATTTATAATGTAAAATTCTTTTATACAAGCATGCAATATTTAGGTGTATTTCACATTATTTAAAGAGCACACCAGCATTCAGCATTTATATGTATTTCACTTTATACTGTATGCTCATAGTATTCTAATACTATAAATTACAGGGCTTACAAATCAACTAGTCTAGTTTTCTGACTTCACAGATAAGAGAACCGAAGCCCAGAAAAGTCAAGTGATTCGCCAAAGGCCAGTTATGTAGTGGTGGAATCAGAACTTAGATATCCTGAATCTCAAAAAAATGGGGTTTTTTTCCACTACCCTTTCCTAATAAGAAAAAAATAGTATTCAGTGCAGACACTAAGTAAAATCCACACAGATAAATATGTAATTTCAACCTTTTATCAGAGAGACTAATAAGGAAACCTAATTTAGATTGGAGAAGTTTTCTCAGGGAATACATAAAGGCAACAAGCATTTCGAGCAACAGGAAGACTATAAACGAAGGCGCATATACTTTCTCATTTCAGAGGTGAAAAAGGAAAGGACATGTTAGAGGAACTGAAAGCGGGGCTGGTACGTGGGCAACAAAAAAGAAGTCCCCAAAATGCTCTCAGGAGACAGACAAAAGCTGGCCCAAGTCGGAGCAAATAGTCCTGGACTGGGTTTTATCCTACATGCAAGGGATTCACAGAAGGATACTCAACAGAGAAACTGCATGCCCATATTTTGACTCCTTATAGATCACTCTTTAAAAAAGGGTTTTCTCTCTTGAATGTGTAAACTGTACACATTATCAAGTTCAATAAAAAGGTATCTACATTAACAATCATCTCCCTCTCAGTCCTGTCCTGTGACCACCCAGTTCTCTGTCCCAATTCTTTCCTCCCTCCTTCCCTCCCTCCCTCCGTTTCTTTCTTCCTTCCTTCCCCTCCCTCCCCTCCTTCCCTTTTTCCTTTTCTTCCAACAATTTTAACATACACACTGTTCTGCATTTTGCTTTATTCTCTTACTATCTTAGAGCACTTTTCACACTAGCTCACAAAAACTACTTAGTTTTCTATTACAAACATACCATTCTTTATTTTAAATCAGTTCTCCATTACTGGGCATTTAGAAAATACATATTTATTTCACACACACACACACACACACACACATATTTTGCCCTTCTGTAAGATATCTGAAAAATAAATTCCTAGAAATAAACAGGTGGGTCATAAAGGCTTTATATAATTTTAACTTTGACAGATATTGCCAAATTGCTCCCCAAAGGAGTGAATTAATTTATACTCCCACCAGCAATGCAGGAGCACCTGTTAACCTATACCTCTTACCAAACCTTATCAAACCTTTTCAAATTTGCTAGTTGGATAGGTGGAAAATGGCATTTCATTGTAGTTCACAGTTCTTATGATGAGAACAGATCATATTCATTGCATGTGGAGAAAGACTTGAAGAGGGGAAGAGTGAAGTCAGGGAGACCAGTGAGAAGCTCTTGCAGTAAGGCTCATCGGAAATGGCTGTGGTATGGCAGTGGAGATGGTGGGAGGGGGAGATGTACAACATACTCTGTGCAGGTAGAACTGAGAGGATTTGGCCAAACACTGGATGTGGAGGAGAGAGAGGGAAGTGCCAAGGATGACTCTCAGGTTTTTGAATGATGGTTTATAGGACCAAAGGACTGGAAACAACTTAAATGGCCATCATAGGAGACTGTCATATCCGTAGGACAGAATATAACGTCACTAGTAAAAGGAACTGAGGAAATTAAGAGGAATGAAACTATACTAGGTTAAAAAAAGTTTAGAATAATATGAATTGCATGCTACCTGTGTGAGAAATGGAGATATTGTGTATAATATTACTGTTTGCATTTTAAAAAATGGTTGTATATAAATGCTTGTCTGTGCATAAAGCAGAGAAGGATTTACAAAACTAAAAAAGTGTTGACCTTCTGGAGAGAATTGGCACTGGAAGTTGGGGTGGGAAGCTGACTTAACTCATTTGATTTTGTTGTATTGTTTGAATTCTGTATTGTGTGCATGTACTATCTTTTTAAGAATTAAAAAGTAAACATAAAAATAAAACTATTCATCTCGACCTCTACCAACCATGCTACCTCCCTCATCCTTCACCCTCCCACCTGCAGGAAGCCTGCCCGGCTTTTTCTCTGCTCCTCAGACCTGTACTCACTCCCTGAAAACGCGGCCCTAGTCAACCTCCACTTTCTGAATTAATTCTTCACTAATTGATGCTAATGTCTTTTAGAAATGTTTCAAGCCTCATGGGAAAGCTTCTTCCTGAACTCTGTATGGCTGATAATCTTAATCTGTTTCGTCTAATAACAAACTATATCACTGTGACTTTTGTTTATCACTCTTGCTTCCTATTCTTTCCATTCTGTCATCCCAAGTTATCCTTGCCCACAGAAGACTCCAAGTAGCTACTGTATAAAGTTTAGGATAAACAGTAGCCTGAGTGAAATTTTAAAAAATAAAATCAAGACAATTTTAAGGAGTAGAGGCTTGGTAGTAGATATGCCCTTTTGACTACTATGAGACCACAATACAGACATGATCTGTCCTTTACTGACCTTGATCCCTGGGGGTTCTCCATGCCCTAACATTGTTCTTATAGAAAAGGAAGTATCGAAAATAAATTTTAGCAATAAATTTTCTATATGTTATTACTACTGACATCTCATTACATAAAGTATATTTGAGGCAGTATCTGTCCTACTGTCAAACAGGAATCCGAACCCAAGGTTAGTGCATAAAGTAGCAATTTACGTTCACAGTATTAATCTCCAATCTTGGTTCTGTGGAGTTCAGCTACATGTTTTTAATTATTCTATTTCCTCTAAATTCAGAAGATAAAATTTTGGGGGGAGGGGTGATATTTCCCTCCAACCAAAGTGGGGGAGAATATAGCCAACTCTTAAACCAAAGACCTTTCTTAAAGGGTTTTCCAACACACTTATGATCAGTCATAATATTTATATATACTCGAGCACTTTGAAATCTCAAGCTGTTTTAACCAGCTGTCATTTTGGTGTCAAAATCCGGTCATTTTAATGTGAAACAAAGGTCAACAGAGGGTTTGTCTTATTCTTTTCCTATTAGTGAAATATTTTATAGCTACTGAACTCTGCTTAAACTCTTAACAGTAAGTCCATATTGCATACTCTTGCTATCTAGGTCAAATAAAATTTTATGATTGTTCACAAATAAAATACATAGAAATAAAGCAAAGTAAAAGTATCAAATTCCTATTTAAAGTATTATTAACAATCAAGAATATACACAACTCAGTAGAGCTTATGCAAATTTGACACTGATTATTAAGAAACATTTATATCTAAAACTGCTATCTAGTACATACACAATGTCAATTCAATTCTTTTTCTGTATGTAAAATAAGATGACATAGTTATTTTTTTTACTGCTCACTCTACACGTTACATTGTAAAGATCATTCTAAATTTTTCTGAATTGTCGGCCTTTAAAAAAAGATTATTTCTAAAGCTTATTCTGTTTATCGTTTAACCCAAAATAATTACATGCACACATATATTTGGCCAATATCCATTTCTGGCTATTTTCCAGAAATTTGACTCTCACCTTAAAAACTGTTTTACAATCTGCATCAGGATAATGAATTGTACAAGGCTATTTTATTATAAGAATTAGCCATCATATTAAAGATAAAAGCTTAGCATTATGCATTTAAATCATGACACATAAGGAAAAGTCTTTCAAGGTATCCATTTGGTTCCCTTTGGGTGAACGTCAGCCCTTCTGAGTGATATACACTCTCCCAGTACCTATTTTGTTGTCATTTGCACCTCATTCATTCATCTATTGATTGAACATGAATGAATTGAGTGTCTATGGTGAGACAGGCGCTACTCTTAGTGCTGGAGAGTTGGCGGTGAATGGTAACAATCACTTGTCCTCTTAGAGTTCACATTTTAGAAGGGAGAGACAGACATTAAAGACATGACAAATAATATAACCACAGACAGTGCTAAGTTTTAATTAAAAAAAAAAAAAGTAGGGTAATAGGCCAGAGAGTGATGAGGAGAGGTGCTACGTCAGTTGTAGTGAGAACGACAGTTTTCTCTTCATCTTTACTCAACCCTGTGTTCAAGTACAGCATTTCTGTATATGAGATTTATTTATTCCCACCAACTATTTTTCTAACTATTAAAGCAATGATATTCCTCAACTTGCTGCATCTGGACTCAGCCCCCAGCCACTGGCCTGGAAGTGTTTTTGCCAAGGTCACCAGCAACATCCTTACTGCAAAATTCAATGGGAGTTTTTGGTTTTTATCTTATTTGACCTTTTTGTAGCATTTGACACTATGACCTTCATTCCTCTTTTGAAATACTTTCTTTCCTTGAATTTTTAAAAGCTTTCTGTCCTAGTTCTTCCCAATTCTGGAAGATCTTTCTAAGCCTATTTTGAAAGATCCTGTTTGGAAATCTTTTGCATGTTGACAGGAAATTATTATCTATATATTGATGTCTCCTCAGTGGCTCCCTACTGGATATCTTGAAATGTCCCACGTACTCTCCCAACCCTGCTTCCTCCCCAATGTTCTCTTTCTCCGTGAGCAGCACCACCATCACCTAGTGGTCCAAAGCAGATTTCATAACGATCCCTGATGCTCCTCTCTCCTTAGTTTCTCAAATCCAGTTAATCTCTGTAAATTCAGCTTCCTAAAGGTCTGTGATCTGCCCGACAGTGAAAAAAGGGGCATCAATGCTGGAATAGACATTAAAATGATTTTGGTAGTCATTAAAACCATTGTAATCTACTTATTGGAATAAATATATTCTATTTTTGAAAGCAAGGAGTGATCCTCTATCATCTCTGATGTATATATACAGTGGTTATTGCCTATTGCAATAAAAATTCCAAGGAAGAAATAATTAAACAGAATACATATAAACCACTAACTACATTTATATGGATTGTCCACGAGGAAAAGAGTACGAAATGCATTCAAGAGCTTTGACATGACACATAACTAGAAAATCTAATTAAATAAATTCTAATTCAATCAATCTAATTCAATAAGCAGAGGAGAGGCAAACAAAACTAAAACAATTTAAAAACAAGACCCTTATGTAACAGTGTTACAAGGAAATTCAGGAATAACAATGTGACATTATTGAAATATCCGGATTATTGTCAGGATTTACTGCAACTAGCTCTCTCTACTTAATATGCATGTGCTTCAGATTATAAAACCAAGTTCATTTGTAAGATGAACCAAAGGCCAACACATTGATCGGCTGAAATTTTCACACATTTTCCAACACAGTATAACCTAATGTGCAAAATTCTATCTGTATTCTAGATAAATTTTAGGGTGAGCTATCTATTTCTTGATTCCAAGGAGAAAATGGTAGATTTTTTCCCTTTTATATAAGCTCTGTTCATAAAGTATAAAACTAAAGGACCATATTGTCATATTTATTGCTAAGGACAAAATATATTTCAGTACAAAAATGTACTTTCCAAAGTACATTATGTTGGTCTTTATACCAACACAGTAAATCTCTGAGAAAAAAAAAAAAGCAAGGCCAAAAGTTCAAGAAAAAAAATATCAGTGCTATATTTGATCAGTGATCTTTCAAGTAAAATATGATTTGGTTTGGGACTATGATGTGGGGCAAAATGTCTAGTGAAAATCATTAAACCAATGCATCCCCCTTCAAGTTCTAACTCATCTGCTTTAAGATTTTAGATCTTTCCCTAATACTACTGTATTATTTGTTTACAGTTTGGTCTTCATATGCCTCTATTTTCTTGTATCTCTGTAATGAAATTTTAAGCTTCCTGAATGCAGGTGCTTGGTCTATATGGTGTTTGTATCTCCTATTACATGCCACGCAACATTGAGATTCACAAAAATGAAAGCCTGAAAACAAATGATTAAACCCCACATCACATACTGTGGCACACTAGATCTTAGACTCTGCATCAGTCACAGACCAGGGTGGCCAGCTGCCTCACAACAATTCTCTGGTGGCCATGCCTGTGTGACACCCCTTCTCTGGTTCAAGACCACTCCTGCAGCCACGAGAGCAGGCACACAACCAAGCTTGTCTAATGAGAGTCCTTCTTCTAGACCTTTGAAAACGATTCCGAGAAAGAGGAGTTCTTTTCCTTTACGACTTCAGAGTTGTTTGGATGTGACTGAGCCTTGGAGCTGTCAGGGGCTGCAGCTCCAGCTTCATGGAGAAGCTGATCCTTACAGCCAACACACTGAAAGCAGAGAGGAGAAGCAGTGAGAGGCCAAGTGAGCCAGACATCCCTAAAGACAGCTTTGCCCCTGCTCTTCCCACAGTTAGGTTCTAAGAGCCAATAAATTCCGTTGACTTACTTTCACTATTTCCTCTAAGAATGGCATCTCTAAAGCCAGCATTCTAACTAGTACAGACACAGACTTGTACTACTGTAAGGCCTCTTGGAATTCATGGAGTCCAAAATCCTAATGTTGGGTATTAGGAAAATGGATTAGTTAGAGAGGTTAAGCACCTTGCCTAAAGTCTCACAATGAATTCCTAAGAAAGCAGGAAACTGTGGTAGATTCTGAAGGTTGGCTCGCCTTCACTCATTCTAACTTGAACATTTTCCAGTCTTCCTGCAGCTAAGGTGCTGGACTGTGGACTAAGTTCCCACCAAACAGAACATGAATGAGAAATGAGCAATGAGAGGTGGCTACTGCATGTAGGGAGTGTGTATGCTCTGTGCCAGAGCCATGTAGTTCTTCTGCGACAACTAAGGTGGACTCTGGCATATAGTATCCTACAGGCCTGATGCAGCAGAACCACTCTGTGTGTGTGTATGTGTGTGTGTGTGTGTGTGTGTGTGTGTGTGTGTGTGTGTGTGTGTGTGTGTTTTGACTGAGTAGTATCCAAACTAGTTCTATGGTTCTCCCAAGATTTTGGGGGCCACCTAATAACTTTCAATAAATGTCTTTCTGCTTAAACTAGCTAGAGTTCTGTTTGAGACTAAGAACCCTGAACTATAAAGAATTATGGTACCTGGAATGAATTATGGTACTACAATCTAAAATGTGGGATTGAATTACTGGAGGAAGTGGGGCTTTGAGCAGCAAAGGCTCAGATACTGGAAGCAGAAAGCTGGTAACTCTTACGATGCAGTGATGCAAAATTTTGTCAAATGATCCCATGCTGTATGACAGAAAGTAAACTATGTGCTGTCAATGTTCCATTTGAAGAAACTGTATCAAAAAATCTGCCCTAGAATGAGGACATTTAACAGTACTAGAATTCCTAAACTTTCCAAATTCAATATCACTGAGACATTGTTTTTTAGCTGCATCAGAAACTAAAAAACAATGACTTAAACACATTGGGACTTTATTTTTCTCAAACTGGAGGATTAATTGACACTATAAACAGAGTATCAGTCTATGCGGTTCATGTGTTCAAAATGGCAATCTCAAATCATCAATAAAAATGTAAAATGATGAGCAATATACTAAGAAGAGACAGGAGCGGGTCATATACTGTAGAAATATTTCATTGAGATCACTTTGTATTTTGCTCATGTATATTGTTTTGCAGCTTAAAACATACTTGCACATTTCTACTCCTCTTCCCCTTCTTCCCTTCTCTCCCTCCTTCCCTCTTTCTCTCTCTATCAGTGCTCTTTCCTTCCCCTCCCCTCTTCTCTCTGTCTTTCTTTTAGAACCTTACAACCCTGTAAAGTATGTAGGCACACATTATTCATTATTGTTCTCAGAAAAGAGAAAAACCTGGAGCTTTAAAAGTTCTGTACCTTCTTTAACATTAAAAATCAAGTAGAAGACTCATTCATTAGAAGTGGAGCATATCTAGGTTTTGTGAGGTCTAAAGCTAATACAATTTATAGAAACTTTGTCATTGACGACTCATAGTGGGTATCATGAGTTTTATGCTACTTTACTGATGTCAGTATTTGTTATCAAAGCAAGAAAATTAAATCTTTTTTCAATGTGTTCATACGATTCAATATTTTTGATTAATTGGTTTCTATTTCAAATTTATCCGTCTCAATGGATTACTGCTTTTGATGTGATCTGGATATCTGTTACAATTTTTTTTCTTGAGAGAAGAATATCTATTTATCTTATATAGCAATACATTAAAAATAATTTCACTTTGGGGTGTTATTATAATTACATATGTTTCACTGACAATTATATTTCTGAGAGGGGAGACCCTCCAGTTTTGACTAGGTGACAATGAGAATTGAATTCTGTTTACATGCCTAATGAATTTTATACACATAATGGATTCTACATGCCTAATGATTGGAAGATTTTCCACACATGGACTGGGTTCTGACTACATACCTTTGAAACCGATTTCCACCCTGTCCCCCACCCCCTGCCAACTACCCATATATTTCTGGTGCTGGGAGCTAAAGATCACTCACACAGCAACTAAATTTCTGGTCCCACCTTCAGTATCATGAAATTAGGTGAGCTGGTGTGGTTAGGTAACACAGCCTACGCCAAGAAGGCTGGCAATAATACACACAGAACAGCCTAAGAGGCCATAAATATATATGGAAAAGTTTAACAGAAGGGTATTGAAGGTGGAAAAAGACAGTCATCTTGTCGATAAAACATCTTACTAGATGTTTGACTATTGTACGGGTGGGTGGGGAACTTACGTGCTTCCTCCCTGAACTCTGAACAGGTAACGAAATCACACAGGAGAAAAGATCTGGTAAAAGGAAGAGGTTAGAGACCCCTTTGCTCCTTGAACCCACGCTGCTACATCTTCAATTCCTACACATTGGGTAGAAAAACAAGACCACTTATTTCAAAACAAAATCTGTTCATTACTTTAAACACAACGCTGTTTTTAAAAATGAACTTAAGGAATAGAGAATATTAGAAATTCCCCCAAAATGAGAAATACATCTTATTAACTTGCTATCTATTTAAACTACATCACTAACAGGATCACAACAGGCCTTTTAAGCTTCTGAACACATCCTGTGAATGTAGAGATCTTTATCTGTTTCACCAATGGCATCGTCACTACTTGCTGAAATGTCAGAAAGATTGGGCTAATTACAGCTAGTACATACAGTTCACCTTCTGACCTTGTAACTGCAGTTACGTGCCATTTTACACATGTCTATGCCCATTAAGTATAATATCTCTCTGAACTAAATAACATCTAAAACACTACTCGGGATAAATAAATTATGAGAATAAAGTGGGAGATAATAAGAATTTATTCTAAGCAAGAAGATGCGTAGCAGTGGATAAATGATATATATGCCTGCTTTATTTGGTAAATGTAATAGAAGTGTAGCTTTCAGCAAAAATTTTCAAGAGAAGCAAAGATCTTAGTTACTATCTTTATATCACTGAAAACATTCTGAGAGTTTTTTGATCTAATTTATTCAACCACATTGTGTAATAAATACAGAGAAAATTCTAAGTTTTCAAAACAAAGATTATCAAAGTATTATAGTTTTTTTAAATATATTTTTATCTCTAGCATCTATTTAATCAAATGTTTTGTTTCTGGAAGCACAAAACTGTTGAAGGAGTAAGGATTTGAAAACCTGGGAGACCTAGATTTAATTTCTTGTTTAGCTGTATCTTTTCAGGCAAGTTATTCAACATTTCTGTCTCCCTTTCCTCTTCTGTAAAGTGAGTGTAAAAGCTACTTTGGAAGAGAACTATAGAGATCGCCCACCTATAAGGAGCCAATCGCACACCGTGACAGCAGCTGGCGCTCACTTCATTTTCCTCTTCCTTTCCCAAGTGACTGTTCAGAAACGGTGTGCATTTTGAACTGAATTCCTAGCTGCAAACTATTGAACATGAAAAACATAGCTGATTCATATTCCACAATCTGAAATGACTCTTTAAAAACCCCTAGTATTTAAATGATTTGAAACGATATTATTTCAGTGTGTTCAATAAAATTCTCTTAGAATTTCTTACATTTTATGAGCCAGTTAGCTTCTTTAAATGCATATACAAGTGCTGGTTTAAAATCAAGAAGCCAGTCAAACAAAAATATAACTGAACCTCTTAATACAGGCATAATGTAACTAAACAGCCTACAGTACCATAAGGTCAGCAAAGTAAACAATGGAAAGAGATAGTTGGCCTTGTTGTCTCGGTTAAACATGTCAAAGTACTGCATCTAAAAATATTTGAAAAATCTGCTTAATTTCCATCTGTTATATTTCTCAGTGGATAACTAAAAGTTCATGTGAAAGTTCATGGTAAGTTCAAATATGTCATATCAGGTCATTTACAGGGTAAAAGTTCGCCGGGAGTTTATTATTATTTTTTAAAGACTGAAGTGGAAAAAGAATAAATATATTAATTGAAGTTATTTTATATTGCATTATGACCACTGCATTTTTTAAGTATCATAAATACAAATTAAAAATTTTAAAAGACCGTGTGTAATGTGTAGTAGCAGTAATGACAGTTATAAGGAAGATGCCTAAGGTAGTATCCTTGGGACTGTTCTCAGAGAAGGAGCAGTAGATCAATTTTGGTCATTCTAGATATTACTTAAAGACCCACAGTTGTCACATTTTACATTTGCACTGAATACTTTATTTAAACTACATATCTAAAAACAGTAACACAGAGACAAAGAAAATAAGAGAACAATAGAAACAGTAAATGAACATGGGTATACCTCATTTTATGGTGCTTCTCTTTACTGTGCATCACAAACATTGTGTTTTTTGCAAACTGAAGCTCTGTGGCAACCTCGTGCCAATTAAGCCTAGTGGCGTCATTTTTCCAACAGCATTTGCTCACTTCCTGTATCTGTGTCACACTTTGATAATTCTTATAATATTTCAAAGTATTTCATTATTATATCTGTTATGGTGATCTATGATCAGTGATGTTTAAGTTACTATTATAATTATCTTGAGGAGACAAGAACCGTGCCCATAACAGAAAGTGAACAAATATGTGTGTTCTGACTGCTCCACTGACCAGCCATTTCTTGTCTCTCTCTCTCCCCTTCCTGGGGCCTCCCATTCCCTGAGACACAACAATATTGAAATTAGGCCAAATAATAACCCTACAATGGCCTCTAAGTGTTCAAGTGAATAAAAGAGTCACATGTATCTCATTTTAAATCAAAAGCTAGACATGATTAAGTTTGGTGAGGAGGAAGACATGTCAATAGCCACTAAGGCTGAAAACTGGGTCCCTTGTATCAAACAGTTAGCCAAAGTGTTAATGCAGAAGAAAATTTCTTGTAGGAAATTAAAAGTGCTACTCCAGAAAACACACAAATAATAAGAAAATGAAAACCTTATTGCTGATGTGGAGAAAGTTTTAGTGTTATGAATAGAAGATCAAACCAGCCACTGTGTTTCCTTAAACCAAAGTCTAACCCAGAGCAAGGCCCTAACCCTCTTCCATTCTATGAAGGCTGAGATTGGTGAGGAAGCTGCAAAAGAAAAGCCTGAAGCTAGCAGAGGGTAATTCATAAGGAATAAGGAAAGAAGCCATGACATAAAAGTATAGGTGAAACAGCAAGTGCTTACATAGAAGCTGCAAGTTATCCAGAAGATCTAGCTAAGATAATTAATGAAGGTGATTACACAACAGAATTCAGTGTAGACAAAACAATCTTCTACTGGAAAATGCCATCCTGACTTTCATAGCTGGAGAGGAGAAGTCAATGCCTGGTTTCAAAGCTTCAAAGGACAGGCTGACTCTCTTGTTAGGGGCTAATGCAGCTGGTGTCTTTAAATTGAGGCCAATGCTCATTTACCATTGTGAAAATCCTGGGCCCTTAAGAATTAGGCTACTCTGTCTGTGCTCTATAAATGGAACAACAGAGCCTTGATGACAACACATATGTTTACAACATGGTTAACTGAATATTTTAAGCCCAGTGTTGAGAACTACTGCTCCAAAAAAAAGATTTCTTTCAGACTGTTACTGCTCATGGACAATGCACCTGGGCACCCAAGAGCTCTGAGGGAGATGGAGATTCATGTTGTTTTCATGCCTGCTAACACATCTATGCTACAGCCCATGCACCAGGAGTGATTTTGAGTTTCAAGTCTTATTATTTAAGAAATACATTTTGTAAGGTGATAGCTGCCTCTAATAGTGATTTCTCTGATGGATCTGAGCAAAATAAGTTAAAATCCTTCTGGATAGGATTCACCATTCTTAATGTCATTAACAACTTTTGTGGTTCATGGAAAAAGGCCAAAATATCAATAATAATAGGAGTTTGGGAAAAGTTGATTCCAACCCTCATCTCAAAGATGACTTTGAGAGGTTCAAGACTTCAGTTGATTAAGTAACTGCAGAGATGGTAGAAAAGCACGAGAACCTGAATTACTGGTTGAGCCTACTAGCCTGGCTCCATATGACAGCCTATGAGGAGGAAAAGGAATAGTTAAAAGAAGGATGAGCAGCACCTACCTGGCTCTAGGTACGGTACAGAGAAAAAGTGGAAGACAAGACTGGAAATAGCCACTGTCTAGTTTGACAGAGGTCTGGAATGTCATTTATATACAGATTCCTGTATATACACTAGAGGCAAAGGTGTATATTGTAAGCTTCTTAATGGTAAGCTGGCTCATACTGTAAGAGCTTTTTAGAGTCAGGATCTAGAGATTTCCAACAACAAAGCCCTGGATGAAACAAAGTAATAAGAATAGTAATTTACTAGCATGTCCTGAAATTTCAAGGTTCTAGTATAGTGTATTTAGTCTTTAAAGAGAGAGACTGTATTTCTGTTTTATATACTGCATTAGTTTCCTAGGGCTACTATACAAAGTATCAAAAAGTGGATGGCTTAAAGCAACTATGATCTCAGTTCTGGAGACTAGAACTTTAAACTGGAGGTGTCCACAAGCAGGGAGGGCCATGCTCTCTAACATCTCTAGGGGAGAATCCTTCCTTGTCCTTTCCTAGTTTCTGGTGGTTTTCCAGCAATCTCTGGTGACCCTTGGGTTGTAGATACATCACTTCAATTCCGTCTTCACAGGGTCTTCACATTGTTTTCCCTGTGTGTGTCTTTCACTAGGTTCAAATTTCTACTTGTTATAAGAACAAAAGTCCTATTGGATTAAAGCTCACCCTAAGGATCTTGTTTTTAACTTAATTACTGCTGTAAAGACCCTCTTTCCAAATAAGGTCACCCTAAGGTACTGGGAGTTAGAACTGCAACATATCTTTGGGGGACACAATTCAACCCAAAATAGGTACAAGCTCAGCCTAATAATAAACTAGAGACCATAATAAAAGTAGTATAAACATATTGTATATTATTTTAGAGAAGTGTAATTTTTAAGATGCCAAAAAGAATTATCCTGAAACTTAGCTATGGAACCTAATAAGATAATGATGGCTAGGATATAAAGGTTTCACAATATGAATAAAAAACAATATATGATACAAATTTTAAAAATACAAAATTTAAAATAGCAAAATAAATACAATTTAACAAACAGAAAATAAATTTCTAAAATAGTAGATGTAATATGCCATGCTATAATACACACACACACAATATAGCTTCCTACTGGTCTGGCACCAAAGGCCAATTTGTGAATATACCACCAGTACTCTGAGCACCACATTCAATGAGATGACCTGCAAAGCTGCAAAGCAAATAAACAACAACAAAAAAAATAGCATTAACGTGGTTAGCAAAATTTTCAATACCCACCCAAATAGAAAATAATAGATTATAAATAAGACTCTATTTTTTAAGGTATTGTCCTAAAAGCAGAGAAAAAATTTGATGACTTTGCATGGTGCCCTTTTATTTTTGTTAGTGTTGATGAAGTAAGCTAATGATGCAGAAAGGCTAGCTTCAAACAATAGAAAAAACACTGGTTTAAGAATCACAAGAACCTAAGCCACGTGACAGACTGAGCGAATGGGGCTAGTGCGTTACTGGTGTGGTTGTCTCCATGGTGGGAAATAATTAGTCCTAGACTTAATGACACTCTGGTCCTGTTTAATAAATCTTAAAAGCAAGACCAAAAAGGATGAAACCATTCCAAAGTAACTTATCATATTCCAAGATATTCAAAAATATTTACAGGAATATGAAAATATCCAGCAACCAGCAAGGTTAAATTCACAATGTCTGACATCCAATCCAAAATTGTCAGACATGCAAAAATGGCCAGAAAATGTGACCCACAGTGAGAGAAAAATCTATCAGTTGAAACAGATCCATACCTGACTCAGATGTTAAAATAAACAATCATTAAAATATAGTTAGACATTTCTACAACTGAGTTTAATGTGTTGAAAAAAAAAACATATAATAGATCCAAAACAAAAGCACACACAAAAAATTAAAATTTGAACTTCTAATGAAAGAAAATACCAGTCTGAGATGAAAAAAAAAAAAAACACTGATAATGATAATTGAAAATTAGACATTGCAGAAAAAAAAGATTACTTAACTTGAGAACATACCAATAAAAACTATCCAAAAGTTTCATGGAGAGAAAAGGGATTCAAAAAATTAAGAGAGAATCAGTGAGCTGTCGAAGAACTTTAAGTGGCATAATATATGTGTAGCTGGAGTCCCAGAGAAGGGAGAGGGACATTAAAAATATTTGAAGAAATAAAAGCTAAAATATTTTTAAATTTGATGAAACTATAAATTCGCAGGTGGAAGACCACAAACACCAAGCACAAGAAACATCAAAAAAGGCACATCATAATAAAATTGCTCAAAACCAATGATAGAGAAAATCTGAAAACAAGGCAACAAAAGAAAGATATGTTACATACAGAAATATGATGATAGCAAATTTCCCATTAGAAGCAATGCTGAGAAGGCAGTAGAGCAACAACTTTAAAGTACTGAAAGAAAAAAACTGTCAACTTTGAAGTCTATACTCAGGGAAAATACTTTTCAAAAACAAGTGAAATAAAGACTTTGCCAGACATACCAAAGCAGAAAGAATCATCACCAGCAGAACTGCATTATAAAACTAAAAGTTACACAAACTCCCTCATACAGAAGGAAAATGGTACTAGATGGAAACATTGATCCACACAGCACCAAAATGCTGACTACAGTATAAAGTAAATATATGACACTTTTTCTTAGCATTTAAAGCACTTTAAAAGATAATTTATTATTATAATACCAATAAAATGTAAGTAGCAATAAACTGCAACATAATACTAAATAATAACAATGCATTGTTGGGTTTATAACACATGTAGGAATAAAATGTATGAAAATAAAAGATAGGAGGAGAGAAATAGAAGTATTTGATTGGAGTCACTGAGATCCCACCACATCTCTTACGCTCGGCTTCCAGGCCTCTTTTGGACATTAAAGGTTGACTGATGCAAAATATGTACATATGACTATAAAGTTATTATATTCTATATGAAATAGTACAGAATCCTTGAAATAAAGTGCTATGTCAAAGAAGTATACAACAAACACTAAAGCCACCACTAAAATAACAAAACGAACTGTTACAGCTAATAAGCCAGTGAGATAAGATAGACTTACTAAAAAATACACACACACACGTTCCTCTCAAACAAGGCAGAAAAAGAGAAAATAGGGAACAATTAGATAAAACAAACAGAAAACAAATAAGAAGACAGATTTAAACCTGACTGTATCAACAGTCACATTAAAATTAAAGATCTAAATACCCTAACTAAAAGGCACAGATTGTCAGAGTATCCCAAAAAAAGCAAAACTCGAAAGAAAGTGGGCATAGCTACGTTAGTATCAGACAGGGTAGATTTCAGAGCAAAGCCTACTATCAGGAAAAGAAAAGATCATTTGATAACGATAAAGGGTCATTTCATCAGAAGTAACAGGCGCTGACTAGAGCACTAACTGCGAAGGAGGAAAGGAGCGCCCCCTACCTGCATTCAGCACGTTCAGAGCGGAAGGAGCAGGGAAGAAGAGCAGAGTGTACTTTGTAAAAGTTCCCTGCCCCTGAGATGTTATTGGTGCAGAGTAGAGAAGAAATGGAGTATTGAGGATTCCTAATTTAAAAAAAAAAAACATAAAAGCTGAAATATCATTCAGACACAGGTCAAAATGTAAACCAACTCTGTAAATTGGTTATTTCATCATTTATGTCCATTTACACACACACACACACACACACACACACACACACACACACACACTGTTCAGTAATGTGGTTTTATTTTTGTTTTGTTTTGTTTAAAGCAAATCACCTGTCAGCTTTTGTGGTTATGAAAACATATATAATATTTGGGTTCTGAAATAAAAATCCTCACCTTGTCTTTTTTTAATGTAAACTAATTTCTAAAATGTCAGACTAAGCCTAAATATTTTTCCAGTTATAAATCACCAAAAAAAAAAATAGGTCAGCAGAGGAAAAAAACTGCTCATTATTATGTCACAAATGAATAGAAATGTATTAGTGCTACCCTGTGGTAAACCTCACACTTTATAAAATTTTATACAAACAAAGGGCTACATTTATTGCTTTCTTCATTTTAAAAAAAGCTCTCTTCATTTTTTAAAAAATCGTAGTTTTTACCTTGCAAATATTCTTCTGAATCCCTTATTGTATCAAGACCTCTCTGAAAGCAAGTTTAACATCTTGTATTCAGGAGCCCCAGGAACTACACGTCAGGTGCTCATAAATGTTTACTCTCGTAAGCCGACTGTGCTTATGATTCTCTAATACTTAAAACCAGAAGAACTAACCTTAAAGAAATAATCAAGATAAGATCCAAAGATTTAGCTATAAGGATATCCACTATAGCTTATTTAAAATAGTAAAAAAATTGGACCCAACATATATGTCCAATTATAAGTCGGTTAGATCATTTGCACCATGTACTAGAAACACTGCCATTAAAAATGATGTTTTGAAAAACATCAAATGATTTTTACTGTTCAAAGTGCATTATTTTAAAAATCACATTATTAGGTGATAATCGTAGTATAATCTCATTGAGATACATATGCTGTATTTTCATGTTTCTAGTTAATATTGTTGTGATACCACAGGAAAACAGGAGGGACCTCTTGCAGCCCCACCATCTGGTTTTGGTTCAGATACTGAGAATAATGATGATGCCATATAAACATACTAACAGCATAAGAAAGGTTTACTTATTAGTCAGTGAGGTTTCCTGGGGAGAGCAAGGAAGTCTCCCAAGCAGGTCTAAAATTGGCTTGAAGAGCAGAGAAGAAGACTGGCTTGAATTTTCCTGCAATTAAGAGGTATGCTGGGGTGAGAGTTCCCACGTGTGAGCCAGAGCTGGTATGTTCTGAACTTCTTACTGGAGCCAAGGGAGGGAGCAAAGATCTTTCTTATCAGCATGCCCAAATGCAGGGAAAAGGAAGAAAGAGTGGTGGGGCTTGAGAGCTGTCAGCAATCAAATGTCAAAACGAAGCCAGGCTTTTCATTACACACATATAATAATAGTTTGTATGTGAAGTATATGTGTGTACATTCATGTTAGATGGCTGAAAGGATATACACCAAAATGTTAACTGTAGTTTTTGTAGTGGGATTATTATTGCATTTTACTTTTTTTTTTGATTAACCGTATTTTTAAAAATGAACTTGCATTACTTGAGGACATAGCAGTAACCAAACCAACAACAGGGAGTCCCAGTCCTCGTGCAGCTTTTGGCTTGTAAGGACCAGAGAGACACAGTGTTGAGTGAACAGTGGTTACAGCGAGGGTCTAGCATTCAGTGGCCTGGGAGCCCAGAACCCTCTGTGTTTTAGGGTTTCCACACACAGTCATGTAAACTATGTGGCCAACACATGGGGCCACCCTCCATGGGTTCACATGAGGATTGAATGAGCTGCCACATAGTGTTAAACACAGAAAACAATTCCAAACATTTTTAAACTAGTTAATTCATATAATTTGCAGATGTCATTCAACATAAAAAGTGAATAATGCCAACTTTGCCCCAAAAGAAACATGCCACAAATAAAAATTTAGATTTCTACAAATAACAAAGTACAAGTGACAAGTGATTTTCCTTTAAAATAAATCTTCTTGTCCCTATTATTTTATTATGTAAGTAATTTCTTATTATAAAATATACTTGCTCATCAAATAATATTTGAAAAGTAAAAAGAGAGAGAGAGAAGAAATTACTCATAAAGCCACGATGAACCATAGCAGCTGGTATAAATCCTATCCTGATCTGTCCCTATGCATAGAATTTTAATGTCTATATTTTCACCATTTTAAATCATAATAACTGGTATACTTTTATAATCATGCATTTATTTTCCTGAAATTAAATAATGTATCTTTCCTATGTTTTATAATTATTATAAACATAATTAATGATAGTGTACTACCATTTCCTTACAATTAGATTTTTAAGGTGTTTATGAGTTTTATTTATTTTAATTAGTTTCAAGTATACAGTACATTGGTTAGACATCTATATAGTTCATAAAATGATCCCCTCAATTGCTCCCTTCCTCCCCTGGCTCTCCACCCAGCCAAATATTAATGCTAACTACATTCCCTCCGCCGTGTTCACCCCATCCCGTGACCATCCATCAGCTACTGATTGGTACTTCTTTAACCCTTCACCCTATTCTCCCATCCCCTACCCCCCTTCCTCTCTGTCTGTCAACAAATTGCCTACTATATTTGTGAGTCTGTTTTTGATTAGTTTGTTCTTTTTATTCCTTAGATTCCACATATAAGTGAAATCATATAGTGCTTATCTTTCTCTGTCTGACCTAAATACCTTCTAGGTCCATCAAAGCAATATCTTTTTCCATCCCCTTCCTTTTAATCTATGTGTGTCTTCTAATCTGAAGTAAGTCTCTTGTAGGCAGGCAACATCCATTCATCCACTCTATCTTTTAGCTGGAGCACTTAATTCCTTTCCATTTGAGGTACTTATCAATAGAAAATGTAGTTGTTACCATTCTTTATTCCTGTTTTTGATATATGTTTTTTCTTCTTAAAGAAATACTGACTTGGTAGTGATAAATTCCTTTATCTTAATTTTGTCTGAGAAGCTCTTCATCTGTCCTTCAACTCTAAATGATAGCTTTGTTGGATAAAGTATCCTTGGTTGTAAATTGTGGGTCTTAATCACAGCAAATATTTTGTGCCAAGCTTGCCCTTCTGTCCTGCATAGTTTCTTTTTGAGAAATCAGGTGCCAATCTTATGGGTGCTCCCTTGTAGGTAACTATCTGCTTTTCTCTTATTGCTTTTCATATTCTTTCTTTGTATTTAACTTTTGGCATTTTAATTATGATGTGTCTCGGTGAGGGCCTCTTTAGATACCTGGTTTGGGAAATTCGCTGAGCTTCCTGGGGTTTTATGTTCATTTCTTTCACCAAGTTAGGGAAGTTTTCCATCATTATTTCTTCAAACAGCTATTCAACATCTTGTTTTCCCCTAGGTATGCCAATCAGATAGATTTTTTTAGCCTTAATAGTGTCCCATATGCTCCTTAAATTATTTTTATAATTTTATAAGCCTTGGCATATTTTTTTGTGCCACTCTGGTTGAGTGTCCTTGGCTTTCTATCCTCTAGATAGGTCACTTGATCCTTTTTTGTTATTCACTTTGTTTAGTTCTTCGTTTATTCCATTTAATATACTTCTCATCTCAGATAATGTAATCTTCATTTCAGACTGGTTCCCCTTTATAATTTCAATTTCTATTTTTGTGTTTATCTCTTTGTTGAAGTTCTCATTGAATTTATATACACTTCCCAAAAGTTCATCGAGCATCTTTATAACCCATGTTTTGAACTCTGCATCTGTTAGATTACTTGACTCAGTTATATCTGGATCTTTGTTCTATTTTCTCACATGGCTTCTGCTTCTTTGTCTTTCATTTTGACTGCCTTTCTGTATCTTTTTCTATGTAGTAAGCAAAGTTCCTAAGTCTCCCAGTCTTATTAGTGTAGATTTGTGAAGTAGGTGTCCAGTGGCACAGTTCTGAGATGGGTTCAGCTACAGGCCAAATTTAGCCCAAGCCTCTGCCCTGCATCCTCGCCCTGTCCTTCTGCCATTGCAGGGTGATTTCTTGGATTTCTCCTTAGTTGTATGGCTTGTACATCTAGATCCCAGGCAATTTTTCCTTGTTGCTGTTCCTTGTTTCCATCACAACTTTGATTTGGTCGCCAGAGGAATGAACAAAACCTCTATCATCTACGCCAATTTTTTTTCCTCCTATAGATTTTTTCCTTATTATTATTATTTTTTAAATGTAATCCTGGTGCTGTGTCCAAAAGCCTAGAACCCACTTTTTTGACCTTATACATTCCCTCCATTATCAGATCTTGCCAGGTCTACCTCCTAAAAAATTATTTTATCAGTATACTGCTCTCAGTTCCTTCCCTCGCTCATGCCACTACCTCTCGACTCACCTCTGGCAATAGCCTACTATTCCTGTCTGTTGCCCCTAAATCACTATGTAGCTGTAATGATCACTTTAGAACTTATGTCATTTGTGTCATTTGTTTGCTTTTACTTGTCTTTACTGGTTCTTGATTTGTGGTCAAGATAAAGTATAAAATCCTAATGATGACATTCAGAGTCCTCTGTCTTCTAGCTCCTGCCTACTTCTCCAGGGCTCACCTCTAACCATCTTTCCAGCTTTTTCTCTCCATCTCACCATCCAGGCTTCTCAGTTCCTGCATCCCTCTACCAGGTGCCTTCATGCCCTGGAATGTGCAGTGCAGTTTCTTCTACTTGGAACCTTTGGTTTTTTCCAAATTATATCCACCTTAAAGATCTCAACTTAAAAGTCAAATGGAGGAAAGGGTAGGCAGTATTGCTTTTCAAATGTCCCTAAGAAACCCAATACTCTGCATTCATTGCTTACTACACTAAAATGGAACGTCCAAGTATAACACAGCACCCACCAGACACTCATCAGGCTCAGACACCTGCAACTTTTCAGATTTGAAGTGTCTGATTTTTTCTTGTCTTATGTTGGGTACATTTCCCTTTTTCTTTTCTTTTCTTTTCTTTTTTTTTTTTTTTTTTGTAAGCACTGACAAATTTCGAGTAAGGTGGTGCTAGCTGGAAAGATAAGGAATGAAGGACTTTTTGGTATACATTTCAAGTCTGATAAAACAAATGATTACACACTAAGGAAATGTGAACTCTTACCAAAAAAAAAAAAGTTTATTGTATTATCCACTTAGGGAATAGCTGTATTTCTATTTTAAGTACAGCATTTTTGTTACAGGGTTTGGAACTCAGAGTTTTAATTCACCTTATAATCCCTGAAGTCGCAAAGTGACCAAACTTCTTCTGGAGGACTTTCTTTTCCTCTTCAAAACAGGGTAGAGCCCCCAGCTATAAATTTCCTAGGCTTTCTGAATGCTCTCTTTCATACTGTTCACCATATTTCTAGTAATAATTAACATGCTTCTTGGAGCCTCACAGACACTGTATTAAGTGTTTCACCTGGTTTCTTTATTTAATCTTCATAAACACCCATATAGATATGAAGGTGAAGAAGCAGAGGCCTGGAGATTATATAACTTCCCTAAGTCACAAATCTAATAAGAGATAATGATAATACTGGAAGCAACCTGAGTATACATAGTACACAATTTTTTCAAAATATTAGCAAAAACAAGATTACAAAGAACAGTACTTCTTGAGTGGGAGGAAAAAAAGAGAGGAAAAGGGAAATCAATTTCAGTAAGAACTAGGCCCTAAAGGGATAAAACTGGTTGGGAAAGAGAGGAAAGGAAGAGTCTGCTGGAGGAACAGCTGCACCCAGATTTGAGGATCAATATGAAATGATCTGGCTTTAGAAGTAGCCTCTCATGGGAGAGTGAGGGCTTAAAACTAGAGAACAAAACTTCATTAGAGCAGTTATATACTGGGTTGTGTAAGAACGAGTGAACGGATGGTATAAAAAAGCCTAAAATATGAATCATCCCTTCTATCTACATAACACAATTATCACTGTTCTCTCTCCATATGTAGAGAAAGAGGCTCCACTACTCTCAAGAAGTCAGATTTGACTAGCGACTATTCACAACAAAGAACTTCAAACACCTAATGGAGGCACAGCAAGAGCAGGGAATTTGACGAAGAAAGGGTTAATATATCAAAGTTTAAGAAAAATTACTATTAAAAAATTGACAAAATCAAAATAGTCCCCTAATATAGAAGGGTCGTAAAACTCTAAAGACTTTTCTAATTGCCTTAAGATTCTATAAGATTCTGAGGTATGGAATATAAACCCTGGGGGTATTGAATACAGAGGTGAAGAAGTTATCATACCAACCACATATGTCAGTTTATAAACCAGTTTCACATGGTCATCTCTGAATAGCTCGGCTAACAACAACAACAACAATAAAAAATTCTACCACTTTTTAAAGGACTATTGTTGTTCTATAAAATCAAATTTGAAATTCACTGTATGACTTTTGGTATGCCGGGCTTATTAAACCTCAATTACAAAAGCAATTTATTTATTTTGGCTTGCTTTTAATATTTAAAAATTTGAAAACACATTTTATAATGACCAAAGCAAATCAACTGTGTGTTAGTAAGTGAAACAAAGATAAGCTGAAGGTAATGGATGTGTTGTCTCCTTAAACTACAGCATGAATAAGGGGTCCTGGCACCACAGCTCTGCTGACACAGTACCCCATCAGCACCAAGGTGCAGGGCCCTGCTTATTGGTCTTTCTCTTTGAGAAGTAAAACATCACTATTATTGTTTTTAACCCAGATCAGAATAAAGCTTTTAATTAAAACAAACAAAACTGCTTAGGCATCATTTTGTCCAATGACTGCATGCTTCAAGTAGTTCAAAGCATAAAATGATGTGAGTAAAAACACTCTCCTGAATATTTACATTACTTTTTTTTTAAGTGGCATTTCCTGTAGGACTGTTTATCAGGTAATCTGTCAGCATTACCCTCATTCTACAATGCTGGTTTACCTGGGCACACAATTCTAGAATGACAGTCATTTTACTTCATGGACACTACTGCACAATCTTTGGGTATCTAATTTTACTGTTCAGAGGTGTGCTATCAATCTAATCGTTGATGTTTATGTGTTCCCTTTCCTCCTTTGATGCTCTTACAATCATAGTTTTTGGTTTTAGACAGTTGCACTATGTTTTATCTGTTATGGCTTTCTTTTTGTTTAATCTGTTTGAGATTGACTCTCTTCTTTGACCCTGGAGATAAATATGTTTCATCAACCCCGAATAAGGCTCACAAAAGCACTGGAGAGAACATCATTATAGGGTGGTCTCACAAATCCCTCTTATCCCCCCTACAAAAAAGAACTCAGGCTAGAGGTATGGAAAACAGGGCAAAGCTCCTGAAAATTGTGTCAAACACCACAGCACTAGCTGAAGCTGTTTAGATATGGTCATTCATTAAAGAGCATGCAATCTCTTTACAGAAGCTCTGAAGTTACTGAGCACACTTTCTGTTTACCACCAAAGATTAAAGCTGGGACTGCTCTGTCCTCAAGTCACCAATAACATATAACAAGTGTTATATATTATAGGAAGTATATTTTACATCGTGTTCAGTTACTATTACAACAGGAGTAGGCAGGTTTTGGCTATTAAAGGTCAAGCTCTGATATTCCCAGGTGGGGACCTACTTCAAGGTATTACTGTTTCCATATTTGTTTTCTATAAACAGATTAAGCAAATTAAAATCTCTCTGGGAGTATTTTCCTTTTATAAAGGGAAAACAGACCTATGGTTTAATTCTCTTGAGTAAGATTTTGCATATTTGTTATCACATTGGGACTCTTAAAGCAGAAGTCTGCCACATGCTAATAGTAAGATCATATTTAAAATAAATCAATGGACAGTTATGGTAGCAAATTCACTGTCAATTACTTTTTCGGTTGTGTAAAAATAAGAACCTCTTTTTTAGAAGAAGGATACAGATGAACTACAAATACACTATTTACACAGAAATAGGACAGCTCTTCAAGGTTATCTCCCTGGCAGTTTTCACAAATCATAAATCTAAACCTGCACAGACAGGACACTCAGCAGTCTTACATGCCAAGAGCCAAAGGCTTGAGTAAGATAAAGCTAATTAGCAGATCTGTTCTGTTTACACTCAGACAAATGAGTCACTTGGTTTTTGTGGGTTCCTGACAGCTAGTGCAAGTAACCAAGAACCTGCAAAAATTGTTTGCATTTCACAAATGGGATTTTACACCCTTTGCATTTCACAGAGAGCCAAGCTCAGATGGTCCATACAGCACCAATGAAAAGCTGGATGCTTGCCTGAAACATCTAACTTGTCCAATTAAAGTGTTAATAAACACTTATTGATTTTATTTCCCTTCCTGTTGTGACATAGAATGTATCACCTGCAGCAAAATCCACCAGTTGGAACCAAGATGATGTTAAAATTAGAAAGGCAGATAATGACTTGTGCTAAATAAGTTTACATTTTGTAAGAACAATTTCAATTTACTCTTCTGTATCTCAAGAAGATCCAAAGTTGTTTTAAACACTGTCATTGACAAATCACCAAATCTTTGATTCCACACACATAAGTGGCTTATAAACATGGACAATTAGTGTAGGCAGCTGACATACCAAATTTTCTAGACTAAAGTGAGGCAGATTAGAGAGGGATCACTAGAGCTCAGTCTGAAGAGTTATACCAAATTCAATAATTAGGTAAAATTAAAAGATCATGTCGTTTATCACATGATGGCTTCTTACTTAGGAATGTATCACATAAACATCAATAACCCCTCCCATGAAGTCATCTCCAGTGACCACTGCTATTATCAAATCAACGCCAGCATTCCCGGCCATCTTGCTGTGGGCAGCAGCACACAGGAGAGGGCTGGTTCCCCTCACAAGCTGAGGGCACACCTGCCAGAAGAGAAACACCATGGCAGTCAGTCACTCTGGTGCAAGTTCAATCACCAGTTTTCACTCAATGAACTGCTTTCTCTTTAGAGGCAAACAGACCAACTACAATGGCATTCCCATACAACATTTAAATGGCTGTAGCCACTTCTGGTGTTTATGCTCATCAGATGCATGGCTGGTAACTGATGTGAACAAAGATGCAACCATTAGGACCTAATAAAAATATCTGCAGGCTATTAAAAATTATTACTTTTAATTTTTAAAAATATCTGGATTTTCTAAATAATCTTTTGGAGCGGACTGATCCAATCAATCATGTTTAGAAACTCTAACCTTTAATGTGATCTTGGGCAGCAATTTGCTGAGATGGGCCATGTGGAATTCTATAGCGTGGCTAAAGCTAGAGATTCAAAATTCTAGAATTCTAAAGTAGACAGGACTTTAGTGATCACCTAACCTAGTAGTTCTTATCTTTTTTAAGCTTCATTATTCTTTGAGGAATCTGATGAAAGCTATGGAATCTCAACTTAAGGGGAAAAACATTTTTCTGCTTATAATTCCAGGGGCATCTCAGACTCCCTGAAGCCCATCCTTAGACACCAGATTAAGAAACCTGGGTCAAATCCAACTGCCTCATTTACAGATGAAGAAACACGGTGCAGGGAGGATCAGGGGCTTTTTCAGGGTATCGTGTCTGGTTAGTGACCGAGACGGGAGGGAAACCTGCTCTTCCCACTCCTTTTCTGCTGTCATTTGTGGTGTTAGACTCTGTATGGACTTGTGTGGATGGTTAATGGCCATCAGATATCTGAAAAGGGCTTTGAATGCCCTGCTGAACCACTCCTGTTAACTGACCAGAGAATGATTATTAAGTATATGCGATTAGAATTTGTACCCACTAGTCTTCTTTCTAACCAAGTTCAACATTTGTTCTGTTTTCACTCTCCTCCACTTATTCAGGTACGTCTGAACCCACCTCGTCCTCCTTTCCTTCACCCCACCAACACTTTCTTAAAACTCCCTCCTTCTTGGGTTCTGGTGACTGCACTATCCAGGTTCTTCCCTGTCTCTTCATCAGTTCACCCTTCCCCTCCCCTCACATTTTACATCTCATCTTTGCCTCCACCATGCCTCCCCTTTCCAGGCGTTCCCTAAAATTCAGTTCAACTCTCCTTTATGTCCATTCCCACCCCTCATACAGAATCCTTCCCGGTAATTATTTCAACCATCACTCAAACCTGTTTCTATTTTGATCTTCTCATCTAAAAAACACTAATGTCTTGGACCTTGTTTGTACTGTAACGCCTACTAATACTGTCTAGCTCACAGCAAGAGCAGTATACGCACTTAATTGACACTTTATGATTCCAGAAATGAAAGAGAATATATAAATAACAAATTTACTACCAATACTTTGAGTTCATAAGAAGTTTCTGATTCTTAAAGGAGCAGATAGCTCCCCCCAGTGGAAAATAATATTTTTAAAAAACAGACCCTCTGTACTGGTGTATTTTGAGATGCAGCAACAATAAAACCAAAGGGTACATAACTACATCCAGACTACAAATTACTCAAAGCTCTTTATCTTAAAGATCTTAAACAACAACATATTTTAAGGGATTTATCCTTCTTAAGCAGAGAAGTATTTTCAGTACATAAGAGATACTTAGTAATGCCACTTGAAGTTACTTTAGTACCCACATACGAAAGACTTTCTTTGTTAGCTCAATAAATCACAGCACTATGATAGTGAGGCCAGAGTCTTGGATTCATTTCAAGTATGGTTGGCAGCTTTTATGGGTCCCAGAGCCACAAGTTTCACTCTGATTCCAGGGAGCCATCATAATAAGATTTGCCCTGAGCCATAAAAGACCCAGGCTCAGAGAGCCAACGACCAGTGCAATTCTAACTCTCTTACTGGAAAGCAACCCAAATATGCTGGTGGGTTAACAGTGGCTATATTTTTAAAGATGCTTTCATCTAATGGCAATTATTTAATTATTGATCTTTATGTAATTTAATTGTTTACTTTTAGATAATTAAAGGTAATTATTTAAATTACTCTCTTAAAATTTGATATGCCACTAATACGGGAAATAAAGATGACTTAATGACAAATACCTTTCAGGTCACCTTTTTTTGTGAATGTCCTTTATATAGAGAGCCACAGCTGTCTGTACAAAATCAGGAATATAAGCCAAGTCCTAAAACATAAACATAAATGTGTTATTCATTTTAAAATGTATTTAGTCAATTCAAATGTAACAGACTAATCAATTCTTTAATTACTTGCAAGACTACATTAAATATTAAATCACTGTAATATTTATGTTGTCTGAAAATAACTAATCCTACGAGAATTTGAGAATGGAATCAATCAATAGAAAGGTCTAACAGTATATTTAAAAAAAAACTAAACTTGCATTATAACCAAATAGGTGAAATAAGGATAATAACTAAACAAATTAATCACTTCTCTTTAATGATCCATGGCAGTTTTAACTCCAACGTTTTATTAAAACCTAAAATTCCCAATACTGTATATGTTCTGAGCATTCATCAGTAAAATCCAACACTAATTCTTCGGAGAAGCCAATTATTTCACATTTAGTTGATAGATCAAAGAAAGAGATGCAGTACACCGAAAGGGTAGCTTGGGGTAAGAGTTACCATGGATGATGTAGCTGAGGAACTAGAAGTTCCTCAAGTTCTTCAGCACAAAGTATAAATTTACCTCTTAAAATTTAAATTTAAAAATAATTCAATCATAATTTTAAAAATGTGAGTAAAAATGTACATCCTTTGGATTATCCGAATTCAGAAGTTGTGCATACACATGTATGCACTTTGGGGGTATGCCCCTGGAAACCCTTTCCATCTTAATGAGTTTTTGGTACTTTACACTGTACTTTACACTCAAGCACTGCCACATTGGGGCGATGACCTGTTCCATCATGCTGACTAAAGGAAAAGTAAATTACTATAGGATAATGCAAAAGACAAGAAAACAGAAAAATATCCGTAGCAGTGGCAGAGATTTCCCTTTCCTAGTGCTCTCCAGAAATTATTTTCTTCAATGGTGATAATATCTTTGTAAAAGAAATATTTCCAATCCATCAAGTCTATATCGCATTTGCTGTTTCAAGCTCTTAATCAGTTCAGGCAAAAACCAATCCTGTCCCTCACAGTTTTGGGTATGATGGAAACATGTGAGGTCAAATGGATAATCCGCTCTTATCAAGGCCCTAGAGTTCCTACTTCCATCCTTCTAACATAATTGGTTGTCTTTGAGTAAGTTTCTTAGTAAAAACCTCAAAGGCAATTCGGAAAGTAGAACACAAGAGACATAGGTCTAAAAAAAATAGTTATAAGATACTCTTCTCCCTAAACAGTGTATCTAAGAGCTTTGCCTTAGTTTGGTGCCCCTCATCTCCAGCACTGTACCTGATGGGTACTTAGCAAAGTTGGTTGAATTAATGGTTGAATGAATAAGAGAGTACATCTCAAAACAGCTCTTCTTCTTAAAGGGATCTTCACATCACAGTTCTCATTTTTCATAAGCTATCATGGTACACCTAAGGATTACTTACGCTTCTAATTTCTTATTAACTGCTATAGAATCCTTTGTTCTGACATGCTGAAATTCCTAAAACCTACTGTAAAGATTCAATGTAAACGTTTCTCACAGGTGGAAACATTTTCCACTAAGTTAGAGATCTTGCCACAGCCAAGTCTTAGGTAACTACATGAAAATCAGTGCAGTGTTAGAAGAAGTCCTTAATCACCAAGACAGTCATTTACATATTTTTCCCAGTATAATGCAACTTCAATACCGTATAAGACATATGGACAGCTTTTACCATCTTATAAAGGTAAACTCAGACATGATGCAATATACATATGAGAACCTATTAAAATAGGAGAATTACTGCAAGATAAATGGTCCTATAATTGATTGTTATTTCTCCATGACACTTGAGTTCAGAAAGGTCCATAGCAACCCTTTTGAGATGAGAAGCAGTTCCCTCCTATCTCTCCTAGAAACATTTGTCAATCTCCAATTAAGCCATTCTACAGACTCCATACAGAACAGAATTTTTTCATCAGTGATTTCAGAGAAAGAAGAAAAATCTGGCTTTCGGATTTCACATTGAGACGTTTAGCAAAAGTGTGAAATTCAAACAGGACACAAGTGGTTGTGTTTGCGATCGTGGGAATATTGCAGTAAGGGAGAAAAGGAAAAACAAATGGATGCTACAAAAAGTCAGACAAAACCCGCTTTGTGGCTGATGGATAGTTCAAGTGACACCGCAAGCTTCAGAGACAATGTAAAATCCAACTGCATTGCAAATTATTGTCACGTATTTTTAAATGTCTCCTTGTTGAGATTCTTAAATCATATCTGTCAGTGTTTCAATAGTCCAGAAACAAATGCAGTGGCTCATGAAATCTGCTTTCTTGAGGAAAGGCATCTGAACAAGACACAGTGGAAAATTTTAAGAAACGCAGAACTGGCTATCACTCTGCCTTCCCTTCAGTGTTCAGGAACCTGCAAGCAGCCCAAAGCCCAAAGGGAGGGGACAAAGATGCAAAAACAGCAGAGGCCTAGCTAGACGACTCTGTCCCAAGGGCTGGGAGGCACCTTCACTGAAGTCACCTTCTGTGAGGATGAGCTGAAAGCAACTCGGCCCCACTCTATATGTGGGGCTGAAGGCTACTGAAGACTTAAATGAACGAACTTCCCTGTACTCTGTGTTAACTACAACTTTTTAAAAAAGAGATGAGAAGATAGAAATAATCATCCGAAGTTATTTCTCTATGGTTTACATTTCAAAAATGGTTCTTATTCCTTATTAAGAGTCTTGGACTCTTGAAAGGTAAACAACATGATGAATGTAGTATAATTCTGAAGGTAAAACAAAGAAAGACCCCCAAAAAATGATGCAGGAAATAAGTTGTTTCTGTTTTATATTCCTAAGGCCCAGCACAATGCTCAAGAAATATTTACTGATAAGTAAACATTAAACTAAAACAATTATGTTATTCCAGAATACTTGATGAATATGAAAAAAGATATTGCTGAATAATAAACCTACGTACAATTGATAAATATCTGACACACTGTGTGTGAGAAGCACCGTGCCAGAACAAAATGAATAAAACCTGATCCCAGTCCTGAGTCCTTATGATGCCCTTTTCCTTCATTGGAAAACAGACAGTTACTGGCTGCCCAGGGACGTGCAGCTGGGTCGGGGTGGTGGGAAGGGGCATGAGGGGGAGTTCCGCAGGCTACCTGGGTTCTTCTTGAAGTTATTCTGAGCCTGCAAGATTACTGAGGAAAGAGATGCAAATCAGGGAAAGGGTACATCACAACCAAAACAGGGCTGCTTGGGAACCTAAGGGAGGTTCAGAAGTGGCCTCCATTTATCTAAGCAGTCCTATAGTCTCTGATTCCTAAATCTCCACCCATTAGAATACAGACCTAGGACTAGGTCTCAGAGCTAACCCACATCACATCACAAGCCTCCGTGACATGCGGGTTTCTAAATATGTTTCTTCTGAGATGCCTTTTAAAGAAGATGTCATGCAGGCAACTGGGTACCTGAATAGGGATGTAAGAACAGGACAAGTCCATGTTGGAGGCAGAAATGTAGAGACTATCAAGGAATTGATGCTAAATATCACAGAAGAGAGCACTGGAAGGGTAAGTGAGTCAGAGAAGAGGCCAATCCAAACTTTAGCTTTGAGAGAACCAGTCAAGGAAACTGAGAAACTTCAGGAGACTGCAAGAAGAAAGCATTTTAAGGAGACATTGATCAATTTTGTCCAAAACCACTGATGGATCAAAGAAGATGAGCACCATGACTGGCCACTGAATTTAGCAGTCACTGACCAAACAGGTGGAGGTTATTAGTCCCAGGTCCCATGAAATGTGAAAAACAAGGCTCCAAGACATTAAATAAATTGAACGACCAAGGTCACATAGCCAATTAGCAGCAGAACTGGACCCAGAACCCAACACTAAACACAAGCCTTCAGAAGGTAGCCATGTTTCTTGAATCTCAGAGCAGGCTCGTCTTCAATAACATATGATGATGTCATCCTTCCCATAATAATTGCAATTCAGGATGCGGATTCTAAAAGAACATTAAGAATGTAAAAACAAGGAATGAACATCAACAGTCAAACAAGGGTTTCATATTTCATGACAGAGATAATAGCCCTCAAAACAAATGAAATGGGCAGACACTGCATGGAGGGCATGCCCAGGTATACAAAGAAATATTTACAACTCCTAAAAAAGAATTATTTGTCCATTGTACTTCACTAGATAATATCCATGTAAATAAGTTGATCAATAATATCCCTCAGGTCTGATTATCTTGTTACTAGCACTTTGTATATATAGAAAGGGATTGAATAACAAAGATCTGATTCCCCATCCTCTTTCCTTTAATTGATTTCTTTATCAAGGTCCCCAAAGGTGGGTGAGAAGGATCTATTTTTACTTAAGATTTTAATAAATCAAACTAATTTTTAGAGAACCAAGCCTCTCTAAAAGACAACCCTAAACCATTCAGATAGAAGAGCGAGTTTTAACGGTCCTAACTCCTTCTCCCAAATTCACAACCACCACCAACCAAGGAGGCTCAACCGTTTAATTTAGGAGTCCGCTCTATTGCCAACATCTGCTGAACAATTAATTTGGCAGACTAGGAAGTGATGATTTCCAAGGGGAGGAAGAGCGGGAGGTGGATGAAAAGATGGACAGGAAGAAAAGTTACTCAGGACTGGGCGGGGAGGGAGTGGTTGACGGTCCCAGGGCAGAGAAAGCAGGGAAAGCTGGCATTTTTCCTCGAAGAGACTGAGCCAGGGCCAGCACCGGGCCAACGCTCCCTGGAGAGAGGAAAGATCTCTGCAAAGCCGGGATGCGTGGCGGAGAAAAGCCCAGCCGTGGGGCTCTAAACTCCCCAGAGGTCCAAGGGCCACGGCTGGGACTCTGGCCCCCACACCTCGTGTCTCCCTCCAGGGCTGCAGCTAGCTCCTCGTGCCACCCTTCCCGCCTTTCCCTCGGGTAACGCCGGGCAATAGAGACTCAGTGGGGGTGAGTGTGGGGCTCTGACTGCCTTTCAGTTACCTGATGCCACGATGTCTCCGCAGAAGGCGGAGGCGCAGCAGAAGCACAGGGCGCAGCCTTCCAACCCCGGCCGCTCGCCCGCGCTGGTTTTGGCCGGGGTCCCCAGTCTCCGAGGCCTTGCGTCCCAGGCGGCCGCCCATGGGGTGCTAGAGCCTAAGCCCAGATGGGAGAATCGCCCGCAGCAAGGGCAGCCCCCAGACACTGCCCGTGTCTACATGAGGGACAGCCGGGAGCCGGACAGCCCGCGCGCATTCGCTGGTTGACCATATAGGGTGACGGCGCCCCGCGCGCCCCCTGCTGGCCAGGTCCCACCCGCGCCCTGAGCCCTGGTATTAGGACCCCAGTTCCTGCCACCCTGCGCTGGAGTGACTGCAACAACCATCACCACAAAACATACGTGGGGGGTTGCTGGCTCTCCTCCTTACATCTGTTTTTGGAGTTTGCCTCAAAGATTTAGAGATCCTGACTCACTCCCATTCCCTTCCAAATTCTGAGTTTAAGAAAGAAAAATCCAACAAGATATGAAAGCCCCTGACTTCTCTTCCAAGGAACTGCTAGTGGCGACCTTGACCAACGGTCCCCAACCTTTTTGGTACCAAGGACCAGTGCTCCTATGAGAATCTAATGCTGGATGATCCGAAGATCTGAGTGATGTTAGCGCTGGGGAGAAGCTGCAAATATAAATGAAGCTTCACTCCCCTGCCAGCCACTCTCCTCCTGCTGTGCTGGGTTCCTAACAGGCCACAGCTGGGTAACAGTCAGCTGCCCAGAGGTTGGGGACTACTGAAACAGGAGATTGCATCAATGCCAGCTTTGTTTCTCCAGCCAGGTCAGTGAAGAAACTTTATTTACCAGAAACCATTCTAAGAGCTTTGTTTTTATTATAAAATAAAGCTCTTACAAGATGCTTAAAAATTTTTTACATTTCTTAACACATTAAATAAAACAACCCTAGATGATGGATAATAGAATTATCTCAGTTTTCCAGTTGAGGAAACTGAGACAGAGAGACATAAGTACCTTACCCAAGGTACCACAGCTAGAAGTTTTAAAGCTGGAATTTAAACCCAGGCAATCTAGCTTTCGTGTTGTACTGCCTTGGTTCGAAAAAAAATTAACTATAATCTCATTTAATCCCCATGACAAACCTACGGTGTAGGTACTGTTATTGTCTCCATCTTACAGACAAGGAAACTTAGACTCAAAGAGGCTAATAATTGTCCAGGATAATGGAGCTAAACAGTGGTGCAGGCAAGACACTAAGAGCCAGTCTGATCCTTAACTTATCGTGAAAAGGGAGATGCTGTTTTCATTTTTTCAGCCATATAGAGGGAGAAGAAGTCACCTAGAAGTGTGTGAAGATTTCATAACCTTCAAGCTGAGCTTTGGGCATTAGGTTCAGTTGGTGTCCTTTCTCAGGCCTAACACTGGGCTGGACTACATCTCCAAGTAGCTACACCATTCCTGCATCCCACTGGCGATGCCAAGAACACAGGCGGCCCTTGACCAAACTCAGAGACAGACTAAGGTATACTATCTGCCTACAGCTGGGACAACTCATCCCTGAACATACTAACCTCATCTACACGCTGAGCTTCATCCCTTTTGTGGCCAGGCCTCTGGGACCCTTTAAGAAGGAATAACCAGACACAGCAGTAGCCTGGCCCTCCTTGCCCCTATTTGGGCAACAGTGTTGCTTTCTGAAGGGAAACAACAGCAATCAAAGAGGAGGCACAGAAGGTGTATGCCTGGCAAACAACTTGATTTATTTCAGTTTATGAAGTTTGTTTCTTTTCCCCTGTGGAAGCAAGGCCTAACTTGCTCAAATTTGTGAGTTGGAGAGCTTCTGGGGATGAGCAAGGAAAAGATATGAGGTGGGAGCAGCACACAGCATACTTTATTTGGCAACACTTTGACAAGTTTGCATGGGGGAGCAAAAGAGAGTCGCCCCGCACAGCATGGGACCATCCAGAGGCTATGGCAGCACAGGGAAGAAGAGGAGGGTAAGGGACCTCCCCACTCCCCGGGGAAAGGGTCATGAGAGAGAGGACTCGCATGTCTAGGTGAGGTTGGGGCTGGTGGGCAGCCCGTCTGGGAGTCCCTGGATGAGGGAGCTCCAAACGGCAGCAGCAGACTGGGGTCTTTAAGAGCTACAACTGTTTATCTCATTTATGGGCCATCAGATGTTAAGTGCAGTTTCTCAGGTTTTGCAAAACAGGCCAGTTCTCAATAGCTAAAAGTCTGCTTATTTGGGCTGTGTTTAAAACAGCTGATATGTTTTAAATACAAAAATTTGGCTTTTGCACCCACAGGCTTTTGAGTTCATGGGTCACAGCCTCTTGTAAAGAAATCAACAACCAGTACACAGGATCATCTTTAGCTTACTCATGTAACATCCTAAGATCCAGTAAGAATTACACCCAAACACTCCCAGAATTCACTTCCCTCCCAGGCATGTCACATGCCCAGATTCTAAGTTCAGGGTTCTGATCAGGGGACCCATTCACATGCTGGTGATTGATACTGGCTGATGATTCATTCCCAACTTACCACCTCTTCATCAGCACAAAAGCAGACGAATTTAACAATCAGATAATCATTTTTACAGATACAAAAGGAATGGATAGGGGACTAATTTACATACATGACCCCATGAGGCAGTTTGAGTGGATAGGTATGTATTCACACTTATCTAACAGTGAAATAGCTTCACCAGCAGGTGGCTCTGTTGCACTACATATCTAAGAGAGTCTGTCTTCCATTGTAGGGCCTTAAAATAAAACATTCTTCTAAATTCCTTGTACTTGGGTCACTAGCTCTAGTGAATACTATGTAAGCATAGCCATTGGCCATGACATAAGCTACAGTATATGCAATCCAACAGATTCTTCCAAGCCCCTCAAGAAATTCAGCACAACAAAGAGAATAATTTCACAGAATATGCTAATGAACAAAATTTATTTACTAGACAATCGACTTGCTCTGGCTCCATAAAATATGAAATAAGTAAAATGGCTACTCCACTACTCATTCCGTATCATCAGACATAGTATCCAACAGCAAAGGTACTCAACACAGAATATTGTTTATTATTTTTTAATTTGAAAGCATTTCAAGGCCCAGATACACAGGTGAACTCAGGTCCATAGGATTTCATTTCAGAGGTCTGAAAGTCTTTGGCGTGTCTGTAGGATTGGGGCATGAAGTAGGAACAGAGTCATTCTTTCATTCTCTATCTGTTAGGCTTAAATTCAGGTCCAAGTTCTGTCCTTAGGCCCTTTTATTTTCACGCCTTGTTTTCTTCTTGGAAACACTCATCCCCTATTGACTGAACTTGGTTTTCATTCCCAAAACTCTGTCTCCAGTAATCTGATGCCACCACCTATTAGAGGTTTCACTGCCACTTACACTTAAAATGCTGGAAATTTGACTCATTTTCTCTCTCCCCTAAACCAATTCCTCCTTCTTACTTTTCTGTTTATGTTAATGGTCCCCCTATTATCTCTCCTATTTTTCCAAGTTATTATCTTTGAACCTCTCCTCCCAATACATTCCTTTCCTAAATAGACTAGTCCTTTTTAGCTTATTTCTTTAAAGTGCTTGAATCTCTCCATACTATTTCTTGAACACCTTCTATGTGCAAGGGTTTCTGCAATGTGTTAAGGCATTGGACTTGGTGCCAGCCTATTTGTTATTCTTTTGGCAGCATTGAAGCAATACTCAGAAAACAATACATATCAGTAAATTGATTACCAAAAATTTAATTTTAACTTAAATAGAAGAAACTGATTTTTAAAAATTCTTTTTACAACAGGAAATAATTTCAGTGTGCTTTCAGTATAAAATATAACAAAGAGGCATTATATGAGCATTGAAATTGCTGAGTAGAAATGGGTCTATTTGCGTATAGCAGGTGTGATTACTCTTCAGTGTAGTATAAGGCAGTGAGCCTCCTGCATAGTATAGTAATCTGGGGAAGCTTAATAATAAAAATGCAAATTCCCGAGTCCATACCCAGATACTCTGAATCAGTAGACCTGGAAAGGGACCGAGGAATCTGACTTTTTAAACAAAATTTTAAAAATCTAAGGAGTGGAAGAAAGTCTAAGTACTTAAAATAGAAATAAAATATTGCCTTACTCCACGAAATTACTTTATCTAACTACTCTTGTCACCTAATGTGCCATTTGATCCTATAATTCCTAATAGCTGCTGCCTCAAATTCCATCTTTAGAAGCTCCTAGTTTTAGTTTTCTAGTTTTATCTCAAGTTCAAATTTCAATCTTAGTAGAAATAATACATTAGGCCAGATCGGTCATTCATACCTTACTCCAGATAAGTATATCAGATCCTGTTCTGGGGAGAGCAGGAAGTAGGTAGGGATTCCTGAAAGGAGAAAGAAGGTACCACTATACATCGAAGTAGTTTTCCAAAAATTAAATACATGTAAGGTCCACTTAGTCAAAAAGTCACAGTAATTATCTCCCCTCTGATGCCACTCAAATGGAGTCATAGAAGAATCAGCACATGGGATCGTCCACGGGCTGCTGCTCTGCACCAGTTTTGTTACTGATCGACCCTGTAGTGTCTGATTACCTGACTACATCTGTGAACAGATTTGCTCAGAGACAGATGTTTTCAAGGCTGATTAAATTGGTCTTTTCTTGACAGATCTTGTAAGCCCCTTAATGGTCATGTGCTTGGCCTCAAATTGCATTTTAGTATTTTATTTTAGTGTTTTAGTAACATTTCATATTTATTAATATTTTAATAAACTATACTTTATTCATTCCACAAGTGTTTATTGAGTGCTGCAGGTAGCCAGGATAAAAATTCTTACCTTCATAGGGCTTACATAAAATTTGTTTCACCTAACTAATTATTACATGATTATAAAAATATCTTAAATTTTTACACAGTTGTGATACCTCACTTAGGCAATCTGGCTAATAGGTTACATTAGGCATATTGTGTGGAGAAGCTTAAAGAGAAGGCTGAGAAGTTTGTATTTAATTGAACAGGAAAGAGGGAGTTCTTGGAGGTTTTGGATAGGGAGAATGACATTATCGAAGCTCCATCATAGGACACCAGACAAGACGGTAATGTACAGATGGACTTCACGGTGTGTTTGGGCTAGCTTTCACAGTGTCCGCCTTTTGTTTTCACTCTCTCACTTCCTGGACGTGTCAAATCTCTGACAGCCCCAAATCAAGAAAATATGTATGTTGCCTTTCAACCTGCAGGTGGCAATAGTGAGCCAGCCATGAGCTTTCATCATAAATCCAGCAAAAGTCACCTTATGTCTGTCACCCTGTGGTAGAGTGCTTCCCAGACCACCATAGCTCAATTAGCCACTGATTGGTGTCTCTCTCATTCTATTAACCCTTATTTATTTTTGTTCACAGCCTTTGTCACCAATTTACATTATGTAAAATGTTTATTGCCTCTTTCCCTCCATTCTTGACAGCAGGGACTTTGTCTAATTTTTACATTGTACTGAATGAGGAGGGCCTGGCAAATAGTACATGCTCAATAAACATTCAGTCTAAATACCCAGCAGATGAATATCATGGGACAGTATGCAGTTATCCTTTAACCAAATTTAGGGGTGTATATTTGATTAAGCATTAATTTAGGAATTTTCCTAAAATAATTCTATACAATTTTGGTATCAGAACTAGAGGCAGTTTATCATATCAGGAAAATATAAAGAGGGGATATGAGGAAGGGGCTTTCCATACCCATAATGAGATGATGCAATATTAAAGAGCCATGAATTTATAATGGGGAAATTAACTTAATAAAGCATATTGAGTGAGATCCACAGGAAGTCTTGATATGAGAATACGGGGTTTTCTTCTGACTCAGGGAAGCATAATTAAGCAATAGATTTCCTGGATTTAGATAAATAGAATTTCCTCTGTGTTGTTTGTAAAGGCTGAAACACAGCGTTCTGAATTTTGACTTATTTTGTTTCTTTATGGATGAGCTTGTTCTAGTTAATCCTGCAGGCAGGTTGTTTCTCAGTAACCTGGCACAATAACCAACCAAGAATCGCCTTCTTGCAAAACATTCAGTAAATATTTGGTCTTTTACAAATCACATCTTTGTTTACCAAGCGGAGGTCACTGCTCCACCACTCAAGGTAAAGCACACACAGCAATCCACATTTTAAGAAGGGTAACATATGTCACGTTTCACAGATGAAGCAAGGTCCTTAGAAATGTCAATAAAAGTTAACTTTTGTGCACAGGATATTCTTTATGGATTTAACTTTGAATTGAAAGGACTATAGTTAGGTAGTGCACTCACCCAGGTAATTAGAATTTAACACAAGGATACAATTCTTATAAATATTTCATTTGCCCTCGTTCAAAACTGAAGCAAATCAAGTGTGTGCATTAAGTAAGATCAGATGACCTAATAACAAAAAGACTAGCGTTTTCCTCAGAGGGATGTAACTTGTGAATGTGACTTGGCTCCTTTCTTTTTGTTTTTCCCACACTCACTCGCTCTTATACTTCTTCTGCTGATAACATTTAGAGGTGAAAATTTTTTCGTAGAGTAAAGGATCTCAAATTGTAAATTATATAAAGCTAGAAACAAACAAACAAACAAGCCAGGAACTCTGTAGCAGACAAATCTGGTGCAGCAAACACTGAAATCTAACTTCTCCATTCCAACTTGTCTCAATCCAGGGCAGCCTCAGAACAACCCTTAATCTCCAGCCAGTATTAAAAATGGCTAAACATTCTAGCAATTTTGAGCTGTGAATGTAATTCTGATTGGGACAATCCTTCTTCCTCTGGGCACTCAGTTGCTTAATTGTCTAAATCCCACCTATAGCACTTTTTGAATGCCCCTACCCCTCGGCCAGATGCCCCAATTGGTACAATGGATGAAGCTTTATAGTTAAGACGCTTGAAACCCGCCTTGTGGCTGCTGCCCTGCCCCAGTGAGAGCTCCATATTACATGCTGGATGCTGCTTTTCTGCCTTTGATTTACATAGTGAAACTAAAAGCACATTATTCATAAACATTCAAAAAACATTTTCATTTTCACTTTCCCTGGGCTATTTTTATTAACAAAGCAAATATTTCAACAGGTAACTTGGTTTCCCTTAGAGGGATATTTTTACTATTAGGTTAGACTGGTTTTCAACATGCCAATAGGTCATTTTCTTTCTGCCTAGTTTGGGGAAATCAAGCTCTGAGGAGTCAGGTGATAACTTTAGCTTAGGTCTATAAATGGTTTACTTATTAGAAAAATAGATATATTTTTGCCAGCATTGATTCAAACTTCCTTGGACTTCCTAACAAATGTATCTTCCTTTAAGCTACTAAGAGAGTTCAATTCATCAAGTCCTGTTGAACTTGAACAACGCTTAGTATTGATAACTTGAACAATGGTTAGTATTGATAACCTACTTCCACCTATAATTGGGCTGAAAATACAAGCATTATAAAACAATCAAAATCTATAATAGAGAAAGACTGTAAAAGTATCAGCCAACATTGTTTCTAACCCAGAGAAGGAGATAGAGAGGCAGATTAGATAGACAAGATAGATGTAAATATATGTTCATACAATCACATGCACACATCTATTATCTATCTATCTATCTATCATCTATCTATCTATCTATCTATCTATCTATGCATACATATATCATATTATTAAAGCCATAACCTCTACTAGGAATCCATTGCACCCCTTAATCACTTTCATAATAATATCTTGTATGTGCATATCACCTTAAAGCAAAGATTGCTTCATGATGATAGAGGCCTGGTTAAGAGTACAGGCATTGGGCCCATGGGTCTGAATTCTTGTTCTTATATGGTGACCTTACATATATCAGCATGATCTCTCAAAGATTCTCTTTCTTCCTTTATAAAATGCAGATAATCTGTTTACTCCCTAGGCTTGCTGTGAGGATTAAGTGAGAGAATACATAAAACATCAACAACTAAACTACAGATTGAAATTGAATATAAAAAAGATGGTCAAAATCAGCAGCACTTTCTTTTATTCCTTCAGGCCT
Organism: Macroglossus sobrinus; assembly: GCA_004027375.1. Lineage (NCBI taxonomy): Eukaryota > Metazoa > Chordata > Mammalia > Chiroptera > Pteropodidae > Macroglossus > Macroglossus sobrinus. Next base: position 272,345 of record PVKZ01000410.1, read on the forward strand.
ATATCATTATGCCAGGTCAGGAAGTCTTAAATGAACTCTACCAAATCAAATTTGAATTCAGCAAACAATTTTGGAGCAGAGATGAACAAAACAAACAAAGAGATCATGGAGTGAATTATCAATATACATGAAGACTGTTAGCGGTAGATGTTATATTTTCAAATCAGAACACAAACAGTTGGATGATAGGCAATTTGGGAATTATTATTTCAATAAACAGGTCTACTTACCTCTGATTTAAATTAAATGATTTTTTTTTTTACTTAAATAATACCCACGCTATTTTCTCATAAAATAAACATGGAAGTGGAAGAAATTTACGACATAGTATTCTTTCCTGGAATTCATTAATCATTTATAATTTATCAGAGGAAAAATACTGGCCAAAATATGGAAGGAAACAACTAGTTCAAATTTAATAAACCTAGTGACTCAATGCAGGACCAATGGAAGCCACTAAATCACTGTTGCCATTTTCTCTCAGAGAACATCTTACCTAATAGGTTTCTGATTTATGACATGAGATTGTGGTAAAAAAAAAAAAAAAAAAGTCTTTTTTCTACAATTGTGATGGCACATCTCAGATTCCAATGCAAGTCAGCAAAAAGCCAGGAGCACAAGTACTATACTTCTAAAGTTGAGCAAGATAGAATTTTCAGCTTCTTCAAGTGTTTATTAACCTTGTGCATATGAGATTTTATATTATACCTACAAGATTTAGCAAAAGTTATCAATTGTTACCTTAAATTTGACAAGTCAATATTATATGGTCTTCAATAAAAAAAAAAATCATAATGACAATATGCACTGTCTGACACCCTCTGCTTGAACTCTGTTTCCTGATAGGAAGTACACCTTCACACAAGACATGCTGTCCAGTTCTGTTATTATTTCATCTCTAATTGGTGGAATTTATGTAGCATCTCCACCTAAATTAGACAGACCATCAAATGCTTTCTTCTCTGGAGAGCAGAAATCAGAATCAGCCTGCAATTAAAGCAACAGGTCATTTATTGGAGAACTTTCTATAGCTGGAATGACAAAGCTTGTTCTCCATGAACCAAATCTACCGACAATGGTCCCTCTTATAATTCTATGAAATGAAATACCTATTTATACAAAATCCACTTGTCACTTTATCATATTTGATAATTCATATGCCTTTTAAACATTGTCTGTGGATCAGGCAATTCATACATCTTTTAACATTTTCTGTGGATCAGGCAATTTGCTCAGCACATTATTTCATTGAATCCTGGTAATAGTCCTATGAAGTACTATTATAAATACTATTTCTGTTTTATTAACATGATACTGAAACTCAGAGAGGTTCAGTAACTTGTACTAAGTGACACAGCTAATAAGTTTTGGAGATGGGATTCAAACCCAAGCAGACCGATCCACAGCTCTTAACAACTACTTATGCATATTACCCTCAGTTTAGCTATACTCTCCTTAAAAAGCAATTTTTAAAAAGTAGTACTTTAGTCACTTTTTATATTCAAATAAAAAATAATCAAGAAATAATTACTAGTCAACAAATAAATTGTGAATGGTCAATAATTAGATATTTTAATCATATGTATTTGTGGGATAAGTAATATGTGCATATATTCAAAAGTCAAAGTATGTAGAAAAAATGAAGGTTTTTTTCTCAACCTTGTCCTTCATTCTCTGCCCTCATACCTCTCCACATAGGCAAACACTGGTAGACTCTAGTGTGTAATCTTGAAATGAAATTCACTGTATATACTTACATGTGCGTATATCTATTCTTTCGTCTTTTTGTATTTTGCCTTTGATGTTGTACATAGAGGTTTTTGTTTTTGTTTTTGGCTGGGAATTTTTTTAATGTAGTCAAAATTCATCAGTCTCGGGATTTGTGTTATATTTTTAATAATAAATTTTTTCTGTCTTTACTGATATGTAATAGCAACTTTATCATACTAAACATGAAAATATATTTAGACCTATAACTTGACAATACTTATCTACCTACTGTGAACCAGTATCATATTGTTTTAAAAATTATGGATTTATAATGTTTTAATATTTGAGAGACATTTTTGTCCTTTTTCTTGTTTAGAATTTTCTAAGATAATCTTTTTCTTCTAGTTGATGTTTAGAAACAGCTAATCTAATTCTTTTAAAAAGAAAAGAAAAGGAGAAAGAAGAAAACATCTTGTTTATAGTTTTATTGTAATATTGATACAGTTCTCAATTGTCGTGAAACTCAATGACATTTTAATTGACTTTTTAAATTTAGAGAGTATGATTTTTATTTTTCCAATTCTTATTTTATATCCCTAAACTATTGTTGAGAATTTTTAATGATATTGATTCTGCCTATTACTTTTTAAATGTTTTCTTAGATATTTTACTAGTTGTCTGTCTGGTTGAAGTTGTAAGTGTGATTTTTCCCTCCCATTATATATTTTAACTGGTTGTTGTTTTTATACATAATAGCTATTGATTTCTAATTAGTGATTTTATACACCTACTTTATCAATAGCTACTTTCTGATTGATCATTTACTTTTACATAATCATTCTTGCCAAAGTCATTTATTTTTGCAATTTGGAAGTTTTGAGATGTACTAAAGGTGTAAACTTTAAAGGCTTACTTTCAGCCCAATTCAATTCAATGCCATCAAATCATTATTGAGTGTTAAATTGCTATGCTGGGTGTAGTAGCCATAAAAATAAGTTTATCATCTAATGAAGTAGATACTGAATGTATGTATATACAATATGAGGTTGCTATAAATGCTATGAAAGAAGCATAGCTGGCCTCTGGAGTTTTGGGTTTTGTTTTGGAGGGCACAGGAGTCATGAAAGAGGATTTTCAGGTTGTATGGGAATTTGACAGGCAGAGATGCAAGAGTGTGTATAAAAGCAATTCAGGCAGAGGGATCTACATATAAAAAGAAAAATGCAGTCTAAGAAGACTATATGGTGCATATCGAGGGGATATTATGTGATTCGAATGGGTTAGACTAGACGGTATAAAAAAATAGATTTAAGAGAGAAAAAGCAGCAAAGGAAGGAGGACACAATTATTATGTTTACATTCATTATGGCTGGAAATAAGAGATCACTGAAGTGTTTTGAGAAGGTGAATGTCATAATCAGAGCTACATCATAGGAAGATTAATCTGTGGCAAATGGTTTGCAGCAGGAGGTGACTGGAGTGGAAGAAAGGAGACCAGTCAACAGGAAGTCTAGACAAGAAATAAGAGGACTTCCTCTAGGATGTTGACAGAGGAAATAGAAAGTAGGAATAAAGTTGAAGTGACACTGTGAAAATAGTTTTAAAAACAAGCTTTAAAAACTAATTAGACAAATAGATAAGGAGGATGAGGAAGATAGTGAGACTTTAATTGGCTAGTGATACAATGATATGATTGGCAGTAGCTGATAAGTCAGATGAAACTATTAAAGAAGAAAGAAAAAGCAGCTAATCTGGTTCTGATATATTCATTTTGTTATAATAATTATCAGTTGTTTACTGAGTAGGAATGTTTACCTCTATTTCAAGTCAAAAGAAATATTCTTTTGTAAAGATTTAGGATCACACTTTAAATTGTTAACATTTCTTTCGACCTGACTGGATTTCTCCCACTAGTAAATGTGTTTTCCCAATATACCAGGAAGCTCCAGGGGCAGAGCAAACAGGACAGCCCTCCCCTAATAATTCATTTTGCCCTTTTCCTTTAGATATGCTTCTAGTCACACATATGGGAGGTGGATTTTTCTAGCCCCTGCTTTCTGTATTCAGGTTTTCCTCCGAAGTTACTAGATAGAACTTCAGGAAATCATAAAATAGGCTCCTGACTCATTTCCCTTCAGTGGCAGATGTGGTGCCATGTGCCATTTCTTTAAGACAAAAGAAGAGTGGAGTTCAAAAGCTCACTGAGAACTGAGAAGCAAAGAAAATGGCCAACATATGTGTGAAGGTGGTCAAGAGGCACAAACCTCCAGTCACAAAATAAACAAGTCCTGGGGATGTAACCTACAGCATGGTTACTGTAGTTAATAACACAGTATCGTGTATTTGAAATTTGTTAAGAGAGTAAGTTATAAAAGTTTTCATCACAAGAAAAGAAGTTATTTAACTCTATGTGGTGACAGATGTTAACCAGACTTATTTGTGGTGATCATTTTGCAGTTCACACAAATATCAAATCATTATGTTGTATACCTAAAACAGATATAATGTTATAGGTCAGTTATATCTCAATAGGGAGAAAGAAAGAAGAAAGGAAGGAAGGGAGGGAGGGAGGGAGGGAGGGAGGGAAGAAGGAAGGAAGGAAGGAAGGAAGGAAGGAAGGAAGGAAGGAAGGAAGGAAGGAAGGAAAGAAGGAAGGAGGAAAAGAAGAAAAAAAATATATAATGGGCAACACAAAGGAGCAGGAATACATTTCCAGTGTCATTTGTTTCTGGAAATACTAACAAATTGGATGTGGTAAAAAGCTGAATCTCCCCCTGCCATACCCACTCATTAAAAGTAATTGTAACCTAATTCCCCGGACTAAGAAAGGGCTTCCAGTAATTTGGGGAAGGGCACCAGGCTCATCTTAAGGTTGGGCTGGCTTTGTCCTGGCCGAGGTCAGCACTCTGTGTTTGCTCTCTGAGTGGCATACTGGAAGAGGTTGCATCACAGACCTCCCAAGCTCTCCTCCCTCCTCTTAGCAATGGCTAATTCTTCACTAGCCTTTGCAGGTGAATTAGCTGCAGAGGAGAAAAGTTGAGCTGGGCCAAAAAAGGAGGAGCTTAAACCTGTGTGTGTAATCTGGGGACCTGACTGAGTAGAGGTCGGGAGCCTGGTAAAAAGGCCCCGTGATCAGGTCCAGCCACTGGCAGTTCTGGCTGTCCTCGGAGCTTACATAAAGGGACAATTGGAGCCTAAAGGCCACAGTGCTGACACTTACGGGGCTCGGAGCACAGGGCACCCCAACATCATGAGTTGGTCTTTGCATCCCCGGAGTTTAATTCTCTACTTCTACTTTCTTTTCTTGCTCTCTTCAACATGCTTGGCAGTAAGTGTGCTGTCCACAAGACATATTTTTGTTTTAAATGGAAAGCTGAAAAATAAGAAACTATATGATAAACTAGTAAAATTTCTGCATTTTTCTTCTCTAGTATGTTGCTACCAAAGACAACTGCTGCATCTTAGATGAAAGATTTGTAAGTAGTTTTCATGTTTCTCACTGTGTTTAACCTGGAAAGGGGCAGAGTAATAAAAGCAATTCTTTCACGAATATTATTTGGCATTTTAAACTTTGTTTCTAACATAGGCTAGACTTTATCTATTTTTATTAATAGATTTTTAAGGGTAACTTTTACCTGGATTTTAAAACATTCTACTATTGTATTTGCAGGGTAGTTATTGCCCGACCACATGTGGAATTGCAGATTTCCTGTCTAACTACCAGAATGAAATAGACAAGGACCTATACACTTTGGAAGACATCTTACGTCAAGTTGAAAACAGAACATCAGAAGCCAAAGAACTGATCAAAACCATCCAGGTCAGCTATGATCCCGATGTCCCACCAAAGCCAAGTGAGTAACTAAACACCACCGACTGAGAAAGTAACTTGCAAAGTTTTCCTGCTGTTGTTTTACTTGCTCTGTTTGCTAATCATTTTTATGTCTCTGATCCCATATTACAGATAAGATAGACAGTGCTACTAAGGATTCCAAGAAAATGTTGGAAGAGATTATAAAATACGAAGCATTGATTATAACACACGAATCAAATATTCGGTAAGCATTTTTGTTTTAACTCACCCTCCAAGAGTGATTTTGTTTTTATTTAATATTCCAAACTTCAGTGGAAGTAATCTTTTTTCTGAATTTATAGTATCCATCTTGAACATAATGGAGGTAGTAATTTTTTAGTGCAATATGAATTGTATTGAGTTATAATTGCTTTTTCATTATCATGTGGGAGAAACGTGCTGTAATGTCTTCAAATGCTGTTATCATCGTATTTATCACAATGTTTTCTTCACCCTCATTTGTCTTACCACATAAATTCAAATGAGAATTTGGGTGCCGAAAGTAGAATTCTCTTTTTAAGACTGTCAACAGATCAGTGGTGAGGAATTTGCAAACAGAGGCAAAGGAAGGATCTTAGCTACAACAGTAAATTATTGAAGGTAGAACAGAAAAAAAAATGTGTTTTAAGAGACTGAGTGTACCAAACATTGTAAAGCTGTGTTGATCATGGGACAAAGACCTGCAATTATGTATTCTCCTCCTTTCACTTGAAAGAGAAATGTCTCCTGTGAACAGCTTCCAGGGCCTCATTAACTTTCTGAGCATAGGGTCTCAGATACAGTTTTAGTTTCTTTCTCAATTTTTTTCTGCATTGTTTTCAAAGCAGTGTAAGAAATTGCGATAAATGGTGGATGATAGCTAAGGAGAAAGCGCCCAGGAGGGATTTCTCCTCTTTTTGGTATCAGAAGGGCATGGTTATTATTGCTGTGATTATTATTAGCTTTATATGTTGTATTATTATTGCCTATCATTGAAGTTGAAGGAGACTATCATGCAGAAATTTTCTAAGGTGCAGTGGAGAAATAGTTTGTTTATCCTTCTTTACTTCAAAGAAAGACACATAGTCTGCATCATAGACAGTTTTCTATCATTTCTGAATATGTACACGCAACCCTGTGAGAAACTACAAAAGCAGTGATTTTCATTTCCCCCAGCCTTTTCCAAACTATGTAAATAGAAACGTTAAGAAGGTTGGAGAAGTGCCTGTTGTTTTATTTTATGTAAGATAACTTTTTCCTTATAAGTTATAAAGTCCTTAAGCAGGTCTTCAGTAGATACACAAGTGAAAAGAAATGATGCTTCAGCACATGTGAATTACTGAACAGAGTCTTTTCTTCCTTAAGAATATGCAGTGCTAAGAATTATCATCAGGCGGTCTTCCTATGAACCAGGCTCTTCGCCCACTTCGGTCATTATCTGCTGCCTTTGATGCAGTTGGTAAAAATCAGAAAGAGCACTGTTTAATGACAATGACATTTTTTTAATTGGCAAACACTTTGTTATCTTCTTTTCTGGAGAGCTTAGAATTTTAATTTAGTAATATAATTTTATAATTTTTTTCAAAAATAGAATAATTGACCAGAAAATAATTCTTGACAAGACAAAGTAGTATTTTTAAATTAAAATACGAGATTATATCTCTGAAAGGAATACTCTGTTATCTTATTCTTCTGCTTGTAGATTTTTGCAGGATATATATAATTCAAATAATCAAAAGATCCTTAACCTGAAGCAGAAGGTAAATCAGCTTGAAGGACAGTGTCAGGAACCTTGCAAAGACACAGTACAAATACAGGATACAACTGGGAAAGGTAAGTGAAAGGTTGATGTTGGGATTGTGTTCATCAAAGCTATTATATGAAGTAAAGGAGATTTTATGTACTGGAATGTATAGGAATAATTTTGAAAGTGTCTAGCCATTGAATCTAAAGTGTCCAATTGCTTAGACTTTTCCTAAGTAGCTAAAAATAATTTGAAAGGAATGATAATATGAGAAGAAAATGCTTGGGAAGTGAATAGCTTGCAACATGTTAAAAGCTTATTTTTAAGGGTGAAACAGTTCTTGCTGGATTTCATACCACAGTAAAGGTTTCCTCCTCTTTAGATTGTCAAGATATTGCCAACAAGGGAGCCAAAGTGAGTGGGCTTTACTTTATCAAACCTCTGACAGCTAAGCAGCAGTTCTTAGTCTACTGTGAAATCGATGCATCTGGAAATGGATGGACTGTGCTTCAAAAGGTGTGTTTTCCCTCACCATGTGTGTTTAATAAACACCCAAATAAACATCGGCCCTGCACTGGATACTTTTACAAGTGCCCTATGAACATGAACTCAGGTAATTTTCACAACTTCCCTATGAGGTAGGTATAATTATTAACGCTTTTTACAGAGGAGGACACTTTGGCACAAGTGGTTAAGTAACTTGCCCAAGATCACATAACTAGTCTGTGAAGGAGTCAGGATTTCAACCCAGGCAGTCTGGTTTCAAAATTCATGCTTCTATCATGAATAGATTCATGATAGTACAGAATCACAGTATCATAGTGACAGAAAACTAGAAGAGACCTCTTTCATCAGGTAGATCAAGACCTACGGCTGCCCATTACAAGAAGACGAAGTCCCCCAGAGCATAGAGTTGGGATGTTCCAAGACAAGGACCCTCTGTTTTCTCTACCAGCCTCTGACAGCCTCCGCAACTTCTGTTGACCTTTGACCACTGTTACAACCAGTCCTTCGGGGGCGTTCAGAGGGAGTGAGTGATGGAAGCTCTGGTTGGTAAACAGGTTGAGCAATAATAATAGGTTGACCTTTCCAACATCCGGACAAGAATCAACAATATCAAGCTGGAGTTCTGAAGTCCTCCAAGTGTCTTTTAAAAATTGCCACTAATTTAGAGTCTACCATGTGCCAGGCACTCTTTTAAGTATTTCTCTTACATCTTGTCTTATAATCCCTGCATGAACCCTAAGAATCAAGCATCATTATTCTTATTTGACAGATGAGGAAACTGAGGCAGCTTAACCAAGGTTATTTAGTTAGTAAATGATGGAATCATACCCTCCATATTTTCTACAAATGTTTATCATGTTTTCTTTATGTGCACTGACAGTCTGATCTCTCCTTTTGTCCATGCAATTGTGTATTTAGAGGCTTGATGGCAGTGTGGACTTTAAGAAAAATTGGATTCAATACAAAGAAGGATTTGGACATCTGTCTCCTACTGACACCACAGAATTCTGGCTAGGAAATGAGAAGATTCATTTGATAAGCACACAGTCGGCCATCCCATATGTGTTAAGAGTGCAGTTGGAAGACTGGCAAGGCAGAACCAGGTACTGTTTAGAAAGGACTTCTCTTTATTCTCTGGAATGTGCACTTTGCAACCATCAGCAGACCAATGACGGCCTGACAGAGGCAAAGAGCACATCCAGCTCTTTTCCCCAGAAGTCAGTTTGGTTCTTGGGCAATCTGAAGAGACAGGCCCTATCCAGGCTGATCAGATACAGTCTACTTACCCTGGAACCATACAGAATAATTGCTAATATTTACTGAGCATTTAATATTTATCAGAAATTGAGCATAAAATTATAATTTAATCTAATCCTAATAACCCTATCATGAGGGAGTTACTCTTATTAATCCCATTTTACAGATTAACTTTGCCAAGGTCACTTTGCAGGTATATGGTAATGGTTGGATTTGAAGTCAGGTCGTTTGACACTATAGCCCATCCTCTAAATGATCATCTTGGTAGAAAAGCAAATCCAGCTTCTTCAGATGAATTACCATTCATTCAGTCAAATCCATGAGCTACATTAAAGTTAGCAATCTCCTTTGCTGAGATAGAGCCCCCTCTATGCTCAGAGCTACCTGAATATTGTATATCTAATTAAAATTCAGAAAAATATCCAAACCTCTTGTTACGTCTCTGAAATAACGAAACATATTTTGTAGCCAAATAAGTATATTTATTGTTAAAATTTTTACCCAGAAAGTATCATAGTCAGTAGATTCGCTCCTGTGAGAACACCTCCCATTTCCCAAATACTGGAGATCAGGGAAGAAACTAAATATTTTCTGGAAATCTCTCTTCATGCACCAAGGCCCTTTCTTCCCTGCACTCCATAGAATTCTGACCCTGATTCACAATTTTTTTCCAGGGGAGACTCTCTCTGATCCTCCATCTCATGTTTTGTGGGCCAACACAGGAATCACTTCTTTCATGCAATGCTCTAGGAAGCCCTCCTTCTTGTCACTACAATGCTGCCTTGGGAAATGAAAACCTTTTAGCACCTCACCCTTCAGATGGTATAAGTGGCTGAAAGGGCTGTAGCTCCTTGAAGTTGGGTGCATTAATTGTCACTCACCATCAGCTAATTATTATGTTTTATGATAACTGTGTGCACAATGCTAAAAAAACTTAGATAAAAGTGGAAAATATAAAATTAATCAGATTCATCTACACACCTGGGTTTGATATTAGGATCCTATAGGCAAAGAGCATTAAAATGATTGAAGTTTTCAGTTTTCACAGAGATGCCCTGAAGGTTTCTAGACCATCGTGGGTGGTACTGATGAGCTCTAAACTGGTTTATACAGCCATTGCCTCTTGCCAAATTTGCAGAAAACCTTATTCAATGGGCACATTTCAGATATAAGAAGTGAAGTTAAAAATCCTGAACAAGTATCCTGTGGAAGATGGAACTTTTGAGGTCCCTAATGAGACTCAAGATTTGATTTCTCTATTGCCTTCTTTATAGTACTGCAGACTATGCCATGTTCAAGGTGGGACCTGAAAGTGACAAGTACCGCCTGACATATGCCTACTTCATCAGTGGAGATGCAGGGGATGCCTTTGATGGCTATGATTTTGGCGATGATCCTAGTGACAAGTTTTTCACATCCCATAATGGCATGCAGTTCAGTACCTGGGACAATGACAATGATAAATTTGATGGCAATTGTGCTGAACAGGATGGATCTGGTTGGTGGATGAACAAGTGTCACGCTGGCCACCTCAACGGGATTTATTACCAAGGTATGGCTTTCTCCCTTAGATTTATGAGTTAGTGTATAGTCTTAATCTATAAAAAAAAGTTATAAATAGAAGGAAATGAGAAATGATTAATAAAGATATTAGGGAGGTTATATAGTTCTTGATTTTAAATCAAAATTGGAAAGTACTACACTTATACCTCAAATTGATCCCTCTACAAGAAATCCACTTGCTGCAAAATATCCAGTGTTTTGACACTGAGCTTGAAACTACCTCTATCAGAGATGACACTTTGAGTTATAGTATCTCCTCCAGACTTACCATATATGTAATTTAGATGAACTAACATCACCATATTTGTGCTTGTTAACACGTATAGTGTGGCTTGGCTTCATGTGAGCTATGTATCAGATATAACCAGTGAGCAGTGAGCAAGTGCCTGCAGGATTGGAGTAAATAGCAGGGAGTTATTGAGAAGGGCAGGGGTGAGAAGAGGAATCCAGCCTGAGGAGTATAGACACTTATTTTAGGATGGGTGGGGAAAGGAGGGCAAGTTTGCTTTAAGGCTGGAATTGTCCTGCACACTAATTTTACTTACTGACAGCTACTTTTGCTATCTAACAGTTATGTATGGAGAAGCCTGCTGGTGTTAAAAGAGCCATTAAGATGAGCAATCTTGCCTCCTCAGGGCACTGTCCCAGCTAATAGATGGTTTAAAATCTTCCTAAAAATTATTTAAATTTACCTTTTGGTTTTAACAACACTTTTTTTTTTTTTTTAGAAATCTAATTTATCTTTGCACCTATAAACCATATAATTAGAAGAAATTTTCAGGGAAAGTGCTTGCAGAGCAGCCATGTTGCTAGCCTGTGGTATACACCACTGTTAGAGTCAGGCCATGTTTTACAAAATTACATGAGATCTGATGCCCAGGGACAAGGAGTTGGCAAGTCAATCTAGTCTCCACTTTATAATGGAGATGCAAAATAACATTCCAGAACCATTTTCTAAAGTCTCTTATACTTTGCAGTAAAATTGTATTTTCAGATGACCTGAGACCATCTGATCTGGAGTTGTTACTCCTGCCATTCTAAATTGTTTGCAGAAAGATGGTCCATATAGCCAAGTCCAGGATGGCTAAGCTTAGGGAGAGATACCAGTTGGGGAAATTGGGGTTCTAGCCCTATTAGTAGTGAATGTATTTAAAGTATGGATGTGGCCAGGAAATATAACACAGATGTAAGGGAATGTTTAATAATAAACTTATTTTAACTGATACTGTCAGTTAGTGTTATATCAGCTGGTGAAAATATCAGTTAGTGATATGACAATGGACTTCATAACTGACAGTTTTATAAACTCTCTGAAGTAAGGAAATCCAAGAGCAATGATATGCACATCTACAATTCGTCTTAGGTGGCACATACTCAGCATCATCTACTCCTAATGGTTATGATAATGGCATTATTTGGGCCACTTGGAAATCCCGTTGGTATTCCATGAAGAAGACCACCATGAAGATCATCCCATTTAACAGACTGGCCATTGGAGAAGGGCAGCAGCACCACCTTGGGGGAGCTAAACAGGTCAGACCAGAGCACCATGTTGAAATAGAATATAACTAAGTCATTTTGCCCTGAGAATTAATTGTACATTTCTTTTAACCCACAAAGTTTCAGAAAGTTTTCTGAAAGTTTCTTCTCATTTTCTTATACCATATTTATTAATTTTGTCTTTTGTTAAGGATATTTAGCTTTAAATGGAAATTAAAACTTACTTTGAACTGTATTCTCAAATTAGTGAACTCAGAGTTGTTTAAAATGTGTTTATCTGATGAGATAACATTTTAGCATATTTCTGAAGTATACGTGAAATAATTGCCATATTTTCTCATTTTAATGATCACATATCATTTTGTCTTGGTGATTTAAAAAAATTATTTTTTAAATATTTTAGTACATGCTAATAAAATAGAAGTCAATTCTAGCATTTCAAATGCCTATTTTTTCCATGTGTATTATCCCTAAATCATTCATATTTAATTCTTTTTAAATTGGAAAGAATTATATCTCTTTAATATATTTTTGTTTTGGTCATAGGCTGGAGACGTTTAAAAGACAATTTCAAAAGTGATTTACTTTTTTTAAAGGACTTTATCTGAACAGAGAAATATACTATTTTTCATATGGGACAATGGACTTGTAAAGCCTCACTTCATTTTAAGAGAAAAAAGAACCCATGTTGAAAACTCCACTAACAGTTTTATGCTGGTGATAATTTATCTAAATGCCATTTCAATAAACATTTTGTTTCCTAAGACCAGATACGTGGTACCTTTTATTGACCATTAAAAATCATCACTTTCTTTCAATTTGGTAATTATCGTTGGGTGATAATTGGTAGTTGCTGAATTTTCACTTTATGCTAAACAGTATACCTTTTTTTTTTCAGGGAGGGAGTTATGATAGAAATAGAAATCATAGCTTTTGCCATCCAGAGGATATTAGATAAACACAGGAAAATACAGTAATCCAATGTGAAAAAATTTGATATAAAAACAAAAGCACAAGTCACAACCACATAATTAACGTGAATAGTGCCCAAAGCGCAGCTGGAGACATAGGCCATTTAGGGATTCTCCCAGCAAAACTTTTTGAGTCCAGACTCCTGTGGCCAGATGTGGGCACTCTGAAAGGACCAAGACTCAGAGCAGAGAGCTTTATGGAAACAGTCTGTTCAGTCCCTTACTAACAAGTCAGCAGAGTGGAGCCATTACTTCATTCTAAATCCAGGGATCTTGAAATTAGGGAGCCCCAACTTTCAGTAAGAAATAGCTATGTCTATTTAAGTTGACATAGGGTTAACTGTGTAAAGTAATTGACTAAATCTATGAGGAGAGGATCGGGTTGTTCTGAAATCCTAAGCTTTGGCTTTGGATTCTCTTCTTTTCACAATTTCTTTCCTAATTCTCTCACTTCCTTGTTCTCATGCACCCTGATTTAAAAATATCCAATTGAGATAAAAACAGTAAATCAACCAGATATACAACCAAGTACCTGCAAGTCTTTGGGAAAGAGGGATGTAGATTCATTGTTCGCAGTATTAATTTATTCATGTATATGTAAAACATTCATTCAGTTAACATGTATTGATGTACTGAATGCCTTCGTTACACTGGCCAGGGTGCTGAATACTGAGGATATCACGTACAGTAGTAGCCTCTCTCCCAAACCTGCTTTATTCCATCCATTTCTCAAGTTCCAAAAAACCAATAAGTCATCCTCCAGTCTTCCTTATTCCTCCTTCCCCATATCATCTAGCCTATCATATTAATTTCCTTTTCTGTACACAATACCACATTTCAGCTGGGATATACAACATCTCTTGCCAGGATAATGGAATTTCTTTCCTGTCCTTTATCATGCCTCCAACCTTTCCTGCTCCCACCTCGTCATGCTCCAAACTATGTCTAAACTCAGAATGCATACAGGCTACCCTTTGTCAGATAGGAAGAGTCATACAAATAATAATAAGTTTTGATGCAATAATATCACCCCAGTGGTTTATCCCAAGAAAATTATCTTTGAAAAAGAAAATAGCTATGTACAAAAATATAAATATAGCCATATATCTAACAACAGTGAAATTATTTAGCAGTGGAAGAATGGATAAGCAAGGTGGTTTATTAGTACAATGAATAGAAAACATTGATTACATAATAAGTATTATATCTCATTATGAACATGGAAACATTTACAAAGTAATAAGTGAAATTTTGAAATAAAAACAGTTCTACAATGATAATATAAAAGTACATGTACATATACATTTTGAATAAAATATAATCTTGACATAAATGCATTATTTGTACGTATTTGTTCTTCCCCAACCAATCTATAACGTAAAATTTGATAAAAATACTAAACACAAAATAAAAAAGTCAAAAAGTTTCTGGTTTTTCTCATGGTCATTTGTCCAGTGGTTTTTCTGAAATATCAATTATTACATTCTTTCAAAAACTCCCTGTTTTTGTAGCTGTTCCAAATATGTATTTGATCTGTACATAGGGTAGTCCAGCATTGATCAGTAGGGAGGGGCTTCTAACTATCTCTTTATACACCCCTGTATTGTTTGACTTGTTGTAATGAATACATATTAATTTTGTAGTTAATTTTAAAACCCAACGAGATAGAGAAAAACATGAACTTCAAAGTTCTACTTGTTTAGTTGTTAGGATTCAGTGGTGGATGTTGAAGGGCTACAGTTTAAGAACAAAAGCATGAGATGTACTTCCAGACTTAATTGGATCACATCTCTACAAATAATGGAAATCGAAAGGATTATCTTGTTAGATAAACTTTTAGAAGTCTACTTTTAAGTGAAACAAAGAATTTGGAGCCTCATAAACACAGATTATTTTACTTCACAGTTCAAATCACAGATAAACTATTACTCCACCTTTCCCTTGACTTTCCTGGGCATAAAAAACTCAGGTCACTGCAAAACAGGGAGTCTAAGTATAAAGTGCTATGCACTGTCACACACTTTGAAAAACCTATGGGAACAAATATACTGATGCCATGACTTCAGATTATGCAGCTACAGGGCTGAGTTATTTAATCAGCAGACAGGAGTATACATTTATTGAACAAATATCAAGATTTTTAAATATACCTTTGAAGTACTATGGCTTTTTCCCCCAATTCTCCTTACGTTTAGTAGTTACACTGTAAAGACTGTTTCAGACTTCTGCGTGGATTGAAAGTGCGTGGGACATGAAAAAACATAAGTATAGATGATGTATTTGAAATCTTTACAAAATCTAAAATTCCTCAACTCTGATTTCAACCAGTGTAAACTAGCCAAGGTATTTATAGTAGATGTGTTTGGTTTATTCAAAAGATGGGAGTGAAAAACAAAGTACACATTTAATCCTGGGGAAAATATATCTACCTGCTGATTTCTTAATTGGTTTGATGTAGCTCAAGAAAGGGGAGGAAAAAGAGTTAATGATAATAAGATGAGTTGAAGATTGAAAATGAGTTAGTGATGAAGAGTGTGTGTGTGTGTTTGTGTTTAGAACACACACACATAGGTAGAAGTCGAGTTAGCCAGACTCCTAGTACACTATTCTCATTCATCTGTGCTCAGCCACTCGATTGATTAGTTCTTTTTTATTCAAACTTCTTTTTCTCCCCTTTGTCTTTGTAATAAACAATCATTTAAAGATGTTTGATGTGTGTTTCTTTATTTGTCTGTAATCCTATAAATCATGGATTTTTTTTTGAACGATGTGTTTTTATATTATATAAATGGCATTATGCAATAATCAGTGTAGCTCAGAATACTGGTCCCCAAATTCTTTGTTACTGGTCTATGTTAAATAAAAAAATGAAAATAATCATGTAGAAACATTTTTCCTAAATTATATTTGCTCTGATTATATTTATTAATATTTTTCCTTTAAGGAGGAAAACAAACTAAAGATAGTTATTGGCTTTGTAAACACGAGCTTTGGCCCTACTAGTCTGGTAGGTGTGGTCTACCATGAATATTATGAATAATTTTGACCGTTGGACTGTAGAACACTCTGTGGTATCAAGTTCGAAGGCCTTTTGGGAAAACTGGCTGGCAAAACTTCAAGCTCTTGCTCATCTCAATTTCATTGGGAAATATTTGAAGTTGCAAACAGATAAATCCAGGATCATGACATTTAATAAAGTCTACAACTGGATCAAAAATGTGTTTCCTAAATGAAAATACAGTATTCTTGGCCCTCACTCCCATTTCCCAGGTCCTCACTCAGGTTTTTGTCTGCTAGTAATTTCAAAAGCACAAATGACCTGAGATAGATGGGAACCCTCTCTAGATAAATCTAAATATTGACTCTCCCTAAATAAACAGAGTAGGGCAGATTCCATTCTGTGATGAAAGTGGCCTCTTTCAAATCCTTAGGGGCAAAGAGTTAAAGTGTGACTTAAAAAAAAAAATTATATATATATATATATATATATATATATATATATATATATATATATAACTTAAAATTTAAGAGACCTTTAGCAGGAAATGTTTTCCATCCTAATTTTTTATCATTACATCATAAAGCTTCGGCAAGGGTCAAATAAGATCACATACAAAATTGCTCCAGACATGAAAAGAAAACAAAAACAAAACTGAACTGTTTTTTTTTCTGTTAAGATTGGTATATCTACATGATATTTTAATCAAATTTCAGTCAAGTTTAGAAATATAATTTTAAAATGGTTTTTTTTTGCATTTATGTTTTAATTATCTGTCCATTTTGGAATACTTTTCTTGCTTCAAAAAAGTTTTAAAGATATCACAGAGACTTTCCTATGCCAATCACGCAGTTTCCTCTAATTTAGCATCTAAGAAACCAACTCTAATAGTTACTATTTTCTAACTTCCACACTTTATTCAGACATTATTGTTTACATTAATGTCTTTTTTTCTGTTGAAGGATCTTATACTGGAGTTTTGATGTGTAGATACAGTTTCGAACTAAAACATAATTACAGCTATAGAATTTCTATTCTTTCTACACACATTATATATCACACAAATAAAAACTATTTCAGTCCTGCCAGATGTGTGAATCCCTGCATCTAAATACTTATAATTTGTGGAATATTATATTAATTTCAAAAGGATGAATAAATAAAACATCCTCATTAGGGCTAAGGAAAATAAAATATAGTCATCTCTGAGAAAAATGCAGTGGTTGCAGTTTAAAAAATTGGAAATTTCCCAAAACTTTTTCCATTTTTACACTTGTAAAGATATCCTTATTGTCATGTACTTTTAAAGAAATAAACGATGCCCCTTGTATTATTTGTTGCCTATTCGTCTATGTGGCTTTCTGTCTAAACAAAACTCAATTCTCCATAGCTGATAATTGGGCTTGTTCAGGGAGTGGAGAGCTCAGCCTGTCACTCAGAGCAGTGCAAGGCCAAAAGAGTGCCCTAGAAAAGTGCCCAGTTAGAGAATTCTGGCACTGGAGAGATGACACAGGAACTTTCTACCTTGGGGCATTGAGACAGACATTCTTGGGACAATAAAAACTACCATTTCTGAGGCTTGTAATGTGTATATCCAACACATTACACATACCATTTTATATAAGCCTCACAACAACCTTGCAAAATAAGTATTGTCATCCCCATTTTATAGATAAGTAAACCGGTTCAGAGAATTAGTTTGTCCATGTCACTTAGCTCGAATGTAAATCTCTCTCTCTCTCTCTCTGAAAGCCCATTACCCTTCTGCCATATTGTGCTGCCTTTCTTTCCTCCCACAAACACTCATTAGTACTTGCTCTGAGTCTGGCATTAGACGAGGCAGTGTGCCTTGGCTTCATGAAGCTTCATGTGGGGGGAGACATGAAATAAACAAAAAACTTCCCAAATATATATTATCCAGTAGTGATAAAGTACTGTGAATAGAAACAAAATTGGACTAATGGAATAGTACCTGAGAGTGGCTGCTCTTAAGGTAGAGTGGTCAGAGAAGGCCTTTGCGAGGAGGTGACACCAGAGCAGAGCCCTGGATGAAGTACTGGAGTGCAAAGTGTTGATATGTAAGGGAACCATGGAAGAGTAAAGATGAGGCCCTCGTGTGGTACCTCGGAAATGCCCTTACATGACACCAGAATAGTGGCATTCAGTCCAACTGTCTTCTGTTAACTTACTTTTAATCAGATTATGTCCAACAAAATCACCTTATAAACCCACCAGGTTACTCTCTGGAAACTGCTTCCATATTCACCTCTCAAGAATGGCACTTCCTGTAGACAGAGGAAAACACGCGAGGAAGTCAAGCCTTGAATCCCTATCCCTGTCAGACATTTTGCCATTTCAGCCACCGTAGACAAGCGTGACTCAGCTTTCCATAGAATCATTGTTCACCTGAACCTGGATGGAGCTCTAGGACTCCCTCTGAACTCTGCAGTTGATTCTAGATATCCAAGAAAAGCACATCAAGGGTGAGCTTGATCAGACAAAGAACCTTCCACACATCGAGCAGTGAAGGAGGAGACTAGGAAAGCCTTGTTGTAGGGCTTTCATCCATTTATAGCAAGCTTCACATGCCTGCAGAGCCTACAGAGGCAGCAGATCAGCTTCACAACAGTGGAAGGCACTTATACTTTTGCTCAATGAGGGCCCACAACTTTTGGGGAGAAGATATGCCAATAAAATATGTCAATTCTCAAGTTTATGGTCTGGTGGAGGAGATGGACAACACTTGTACAATGCTAAATGCCAAGAATAGTACATGGTGTACAGAAGTATAGAAGAGACTGTTTTTATATGGAATGATAAATCAGTTACTGTGTAAGGTGTCTTAGTAAACACTCAATAAATATTAACTAATACTATGATCGGGATTGGCTTCACACAGGAAGCAGAACTGTAGGCAATGTAAGATTGCCAGACAAATTATGGGATACCTAGTGAAATATGCATTTCATATAAACAAGAAAAAAAACTTTTTTGTATAAATATGTCCCAAATAGTGCATGAGACATATTTATACTAAAATGTATTTGTTGTTTATCTAAAATTCAAATTTAAATGGGCATCCTGGTTTTTTATTTGCTAAATCTGGTCATTCTTAGCCAAAGAAACTTTTGATGTGGCAATAAAGAGTGGGGAAAATAGTAGGTCCAAAGGCATAAAAACAGGAGAGAAATGGTGTTTCAATGGCACTTTGTGTTCTCCAATTGTTAACACTTACTGAGTACTGGACTTTGTGGCAATCACTGCTTTGAGGACTCTACAAAGATTGATTCATTTATTCCTCACAAAAACATATGTGGTAGGTTATAAGAATCCCCTGAATTTTAAAAATGAAGAATTTGAGGCAAAAGGAGATAAAGTAATGCATCCCAAAGCCAAGAACTGGGAAATGGTACAGCTGGGATTATGAACCTAGGATGTTGTTTGGATCCAGGGGCTGCTATCTTAACTGTTTTGGAAGAGGAACATAATCTGTTCAAAGTAAGGTTTTTTTAAAAGCCATTTTTCAAAAATCAGATTATTCAACCACAATTCTTACATAAAGTGAAATATCATTTGTCAACTCTCTGCTTCACAGTGGGCTACAGCTAACCTGCCTCAGACACTCTCCATATTCCTGCAAGTACTCAAGTCTGGATATGTTCTCCTGTGTTCGTCTTTGGATTTCCAAAGTCATCTTGTTCCTGGAATGTAGGATCTTCCCTGAACTGCTGCTCCCTTTGCAAAAGTTTATTGGAAGCAAACAAGTATGTGGGAGCAGATTAAGCAAGAACTTCCAGGATACCAACCTTGGAGAAGGAGCAAGAAATGTAGAGTGCATGTTGACTTTCTAAACAGGACAAAGATAATGATTAATCAAATCTCTAGCAGATTTAAATGGGATGGAAGCTGAGAGTGGAGGTGAAACTCCTTTCTTGCAGCTGTACTGTTGCACATGAGCCAGCCCCACCCTCAGAAAAGATGTTTTCCATGAGGATCTTCTGCCTAGTCCTGAGTGTGGTGGGAACAATTTGGGTATGGTCTCCTTTATTTTCTCTTCTTGCTTTCCCTCATTATTCCACAATGAGTTTGCAAACCTGAGTCAGCCTTATTGTATGTCCTCACACACTGTTAGCTTTCTCAGCCTTAGGCCATGTAGTTGAGCTCCTAGATGGGCCTGACACCTCATTTATAAACCTAAACGGAAGACTTAGCGAGACCAAGTGTATAGAATCACAGGGGAAGGTTTAGCATCTGTAAACAGTCTTACAAAATTGTTGTTTTTTTTTTAAGGAAAGAAATCTTTGTCATCTTTGTTGTTTTAAAGCCTCAAGATAGTTAATGCCAGTTAACAGAACAAAATATTCTCATGACAAGAGTTTTTTAAATCTAATTATTAATTTCTTGCTATTTGTCCATAATAAGCAGAACAGTGTTTTAATATAGTTCTTTCTAAAAGGTTGTTTTTGTGTTTCTTTTAAGACAAGTAAAAAGCAAGTTAGTTACCTTTGTGAACACATTACATAGCCAAAGTTAGAAAAGATTAATCGATATAGTAATATGCTTTTTTGGAAACAATAGTATTCTTTTAAGAGAATTACTAAATATTGCAATAATTTCTAAAGTTGACTCCAGAAACCTATAGGAAAGTAGAGAAACTTTATTTGATAAGGTTTGTGAAATACTTCAATCTTATAAAAACATGATAAATATGTTTTAAAAATTGAGTTACATCCATTCTATAAATTATTCTAATTTATTTCTTTCCCTTCACCACTCACAAACTCTAATATCAAAACATAAAAAAAACTAGAGGATTTATAACCTAATTTTCTCCCTTATAATAAAATAATAAATATAAATTTTTATGGGAAATAAACCTAACATCATTTGCTAAGATGATATATTAGATAATGCATAGCTTTCAGTTATTTCTGTTATTGGCATAAATATTTTATTTTTGCCTGTTTTCATTGTTGTGCCATTTTATTCAGAAGTATGTTTGAATTTATAATTTTATTCCTTAGACAAAAAGATTGTATTTGTTTCTTTAAATTGTTCTTGATTGCTTCAATTAGTATTATTATTATCCTGAGTTTTTTTAATGAGACAACAAATGTTAACTAATTATAAGAATAAACTATCTGAGATTTAAATAGTCATAACAAAATTCTTGTAAGTTGGTGGTACAAAATAAAAATAGCTAAACCCTAAAAAAAACTCTTAAAAACCTATTATAATAATAAAACAATTGTTAAAGAATATTTTTATATCTTATTTAACTTCATAGATCACAATAGAAATTTTCTCAAATCTGTATGTTTCATTATAAGGTGTTCAAAAAAGTTTTCAGTCATGGACCGACAACTTTGCTTTTTTTTGCTTTCAGTCTACTTATTCTAATTTCAAATAAAAAGAAACTATTACATGAGTGAGCAACCTAAAAAGCATTTCTCAGTTTGAACTGACCACATTAGTGTCCTTGGTATATATTTGCTCAAATTATGGACCCCTAAGGTCATAATAGAAACTTGAAGGACAGACATTAAACTAAAATAGTGCAGGCTTTTTCTGACAGAAACAGGAATTACAAAGAAAGAACTTTGACTTTTCCAATTATCTTTCCACCTCCAGATGTTAGTGGAAATTAAAAGGTAAATTATACTTAATTTTGTTGATTCAAATATTTTTTTTATAATGGAATCTATAAAAGGCCTACCATTTTTAAAATGCTTATTTAATGTTAAACACAGTCGAGAAATGTGTACACCTTATTTCTTTTAATTCTCATAACTTCATGAAATGGGTCTTAGGACTTCCACTGAAAAGATAGGAAACCTGAGGTGTGTAGAGGCCCCCAAAACTGGTGCTGTTGATTTTGAGGAGAGCCCCTCCTCTTCTCTGAGTTTGACAGCATGCCAGTGTCTTTTCCTTATCTGCTTATTGTTGCTCTCTTTTGTGCATGTGAACGAATCCTAAAAGGCTGCAGAGAATGATGAAGGTGAATTTTTAGCTGAAGGAGGAGGTGTGCGTGGCCCCAGACTTGTGGAAAGACAGCAATCTGCCTGCAAAGAGACAGACTGGCCCTTCTGCTCTGATGAAGACTGGGTGAGCAGTGGGCATGGGGAACGGGGACCCCTTCCTTGATGTGCTAGAAGTGCATGCAGGCTGACTCGTTCGGTCACAGAAAGTTTACAGTAGAAATAATCTAATGGCTCCTTATATGTCAAATTTAAAAGGCAAATGGAAAGGAAATCAGTCCTGGCTCTGGGCCATTAGTGGAATTAAGAGATTGGATTTTAGTTATATGTGCAGGAACCTGAGTATGAAGGCTTCAATATTTCATGGGGCCTTATCTATGGTTAAACGGGCCCTCTTTCCAGAATTTCCCTATGGTCTCAGGCTAGTCTTCTTAAACAATTGAAGAGATTAAGGGACCCTTAATGTAATCTTTTCTCTTCACTTTCAGAACCAAAAATGCCCTTCTGGCTGCAGGATGAAAGGGTTGATTGATGAAGTCAATCTGGATTTTACAAACAGAATAAATAAGCTCAAAAGTGGACTATTGAATTATCAGAAGAACAATAAGGACTCTACCTCAGTGACCAGGAACATAATGGAAGTTTTGAGAGGAGATTTTGCCAGCAGCAACCGTGAGTATTACATATTTAGTGCTTTAACTTTATAGCACATGAAAAACGACATCAAAAATCCTGAATATGATGTCTCCTTATAACAACTGCGATTTTATTCCTAAGTACTTAGGATAGGAACACATGCCTTTATGATATCCTTAAATTTTTAAGGAGGGGCTTACAATTTTGTTCTTTTTATAATGTAAAAAAAAAAAAGTGAACTTAGAATTAAGATCACAATGTAAGTCAGAACTTTTGACTGAAGACTGGAATTTAATTAAGTGTTTTCTTTTTCAAGAGTGTGTATTGAAAATAAGATGGGTTCGACTTTTTTGAGTAGATATTTTTGTTTGTATCTTACGGAGAAGGACACTGAGAGATCAAGGGACTTTTCTAAAGACACATAGTTGTCAAGGGGTGGAGCTGGGAGTTCAACCTACAGACTCCTCTAGGCTGATTATGTAGTTTTGTTTTGTTTTTAAATATAGAGCCATGTTACAGCTTGCTCATAGGATGAGGGCTGGGTCTCACTGGCATCAGGAAACACTGGGTTTGCCCTGCATGTGAGCAGCAAATTTAGTGAGACTCTGGTTCCCGAAACTTTGTTTGACCCTCCTTTTATATCTTCAGGAGATACTTGACAAATTTAAAGTTAACAGTGCAGCATCACTGGCAAGTGAGCAATCCAGTTGAACTAAAAAAAAAAAGAAAGCTTAGAAACAATTTTGAATGTGTAGGTAGGAAGAAACCTCAGTAGAACCACCTAAGAATATTTTCAAATTCCATGATTAAGGAAATGAGGAAATAACAGGAATATGACCAAACCAATTAGTCTATCTCTTAGTTATACCTTTAAAATTCCAAAAATATTTCTTCTGAATTTATTTGGCTTATTAATTGTGAGTAGGACACCTTAAATGACATCCATGGATGACTGCAGGATATAATATTGTCCAAAATTCAAATGCCTAATAGATGTGGAACTCACAAATTAAATGTCGAGAGAACAAACTATCATCTAAATAAAATGAAGAATATTTATAAGTAAATTTCCTTCTTTTGCTGGCTATTACAAGCAAATCACTCAGCAGCTACTTCAATACCCATGTTTTCCATTTCAGACAATGATAATACATATAACCAAGTATCGGAAGACTTGAGAAACAGAATTGAAGTTCTGAGGCGCAAAGTCACGGAACAAGTACAGCACATCCAGCTTCTGCAGAACAATGTCAGGTCTCAGCTGGTGGAAATGAAACGACTGGAGGTAAGGAACTATGTGGCTCTGTCACCAGATTTCCTTATTTTTGAATAGTAGGGAAAAGGAAGGCAGTAGGCATTTATCAAATGCCTGCTACACATGGAGTGAAGTGTTATATATCCATTATCTATCTACAACATAAGTATTATTTCCCTCACTCTACAGATGAAGAAAAAAAGCTCAGAGATATTAGGTAAATTTTCCTCGGGCACGTAGATAGTAAATTTCAAAAGCAAATATTCAGTCCCTGCCGGTCTTATTCAAAGCTCTGACACTGCCATGCCTGAGTCGTCTACCTCAGTTTCACTGAAGATCACTTCATTAGCATTTCCTTTCAAAGAGAATAGCAACTTACTCTTGATCTGTTCTAAGTCTAAGATGAATTCAAATAGTTCCTATCCCTTCTCCCGGCTAGCTTTATAATACCCAGCATCTCTTCCACTGAAGATACTACATAAATGGAAAATAAAGTCTTGGTTGGTATGTCTCCAAGTCAAAAAATGAAAACAGTTTCCAAGAAACAAATTAACTACTAAGGACTCAATAGATATTGCTTATTTATTTATATCTACCCTTTATCTTTATCTTTCTACCCCTCTCTCTAGGTGGACATTGATATTAAGATCCGATCTTGCCAGGGATCGTGCAGTAGGGCTGTGGTGCGTCAGATAGATTTACAGGACTATGAAGATCAACAGAAGCAACTCGAACAAGTCATTGCCAAAGACTTACTTCCCCCTAGAGACAAACAGTACTTACCAGTGTTAAAGATGAGCCAGGCTTTAGATTTGGTTCCTGGAGAGTTCAAGAGTCAGCTTCAGAAAGCCCCGCCAGAGTGGAGAGCACTAACAGAAATGAAGCAGATGAAAATGGTGTTGGATCGGCCCGGAGCAGAGGGGAGTGTCCGCGGGGCCTCCGCCTCCCTCGGGACAGGATCGGTGCCTGAAAACCCCAGGAAGCCTGGACCTGATAGTACTGGCAATCGGAATCCTAGTGGAGCTGGCAACTGGGAGTCCGGGAGCTCCGGGCCTAGTGGTGCTGGCACTTGGGGCCATGGAAATCCTACGTCTGGAAATTTTAGACCAGATAAGTCAGGGCATGGACTCGCCAGGCCTTCCAACCCAGACTGGGGCACCTTTGAAGAGACTTCAGAAAGTTCAAGTCTAGGGGCAAAGAAAGAGTACCATACAGGTAAACAGGTCACTTCTGAAGGAGGTAAAGAGCTTCTGATTGGTAATGAGAAGGTCATCTCTGGTGGCACAGGCACCAGTCGTCATTCATGCTCTAAAATCATTACTAAGACTGTTACAGGTACTGATGGTCACAAAGTGGTGACAAAAGAAGTGGTAAACTCTGAAGATAGTTCTGAGTGTGATACTACAACTGACTCAGACTTGTTCCATTCTTTGTCTGGCAAAGGTGGCCTAGATGAGTTCCGTCTTAGGCATCCTGAGGAAGCGGATTTCTTCGACTTAGGAGAAACCGGCTCTCGCCTCTTTGGTATACCTCAGTTCCCT
Organism: Macroglossus sobrinus; assembly: GCA_004027375.1. Classification (NCBI taxonomy): domain Eukaryota; kingdom Metazoa; phylum Chordata; class Mammalia; order Chiroptera; family Pteropodidae; genus Macroglossus; species Macroglossus sobrinus. The sequence continues at coordinate 297,837 of PVKZ01000410.1, forward strand.
CCTGGAGGTAAAACTTCAACTCATAGCAAACAACTTATAACCAGTAGCTCATCTTCCAGCAGAGGAGACTCCACGTTTGAAAGCAAGAGCTATAAAATGGCAGATGATGGTGGAAGGGAAACACATCTTGAAATAGGAGCACGTAGCGTCAAGAAAAGCCGTGCTAAATTTCGCCCTGCCAGAGGTATCCGCACTTCTCCTTTGGGGAAGCCTTCTCTGACCCCCTAGACTAAGTTCACTATTCCTGCAATGTGCTCTCAAAGCAACTTGCCCTTCTTTCCTAGCTTTCTATCATGCTTTATTAAAATTACACATTTTTTTTTTTTGGTTTGTCTGTCGTGCTAGACTGTAAGTTCCACCCGGGGCAGGAACTTTGTATATTGTGTTCATCTCTGTATTCCCAAATGCCTAACAGTACAGAGGGTTGCCACTCAATAAATACAATATTAAACGAATGAATAAATTCCTCTGAAACTCGATTTTGAGTTTATTTAACCAAATTATTTCACCATTCAAAGTGTACATTGTTGGAATTTTGTCAACCCAATTTCTTGATTGTATTTTTAGAGTGGATCTCAGTGGAAATTGAGATCAGGTTAAAAACAAATACAAAAGGATGCTTAGACATCTTTGCTGATTACTTGCTATTAATCAGTATGTGCAAGTAAAATTCCAAATTTTTTGAGGAAAGTTCCCTTTGTAATTTGTGGGTATGAATGCCACTCACCTGCATACATTTCATTCCAGTGTAAGGGCATCCTTTCTCCATGGAGGGAGGGAAGAAAGGAAGGGAGGGAGGGAGAGAGGGAGGGAGAAAGGGAGGAAGGGAGAAAGGAGGGAGGGAGGAAGGGAGGAAGGGAGGAAGGAAGGAAGGAAGAAAGAAAGGAAGGAAGGAAGGAAGGAAGGAAGGAAGGAAGGAAGGAAGGAAGGAAGGAAGGAAGGAAGGAAGGAAGGAAGGAAAAAAGGAAGGACGAAAGGAAGGAAAGCAGGAAGGAAGGAAGGAAGGAAGGAAGGAAGGAAAAGGTAGGAAGGAAGAAGGAAAAGAAACCATTATCTGCCTTCATTTAATCTGGGCCATACCTATCTTTATAAAGTTAAATGAGAGTAACTTCTTCCAACCAGCTTAATTTTTTTTTTAGACTGTGATGATGTCCTCCAAACACATCCTTCAGGTGCCCAAAGTGGCATTTTCAATATCAAGCTACCAGGATCCAGTAAGATTTTTTCTGTTTATTGCGATCAAGAGACCGGTTTGGGAGGATGGCTTTTGATCCAGCAAAGAATGGATGGATCACTGAATTTTAACCGGACGTGGCAAGACTACAAGAGAGGTTTCGGCAGCCTGAATGACAAGGGAGAAGGAGAATTCTGGCTAGGCAACGAATATCTCCATTTATTAACCTTGAAGGGCTCTATCCTTCGGATTGAATTAGAGGATTGGGCTGGGAACCAGGCTTATGCAGAATATCACTTCAGGGTAGGCTCTGAGGCAGAAGGCTATGCCCTGCATGTCTCCTCCTATGAGGGCACCGCGGGTGATGCTCTGGTGGAAGGTTCTGTGGAGGAAGGGTCAGAGTACACCTCTCACGTTGGCATGCAGTTCAGCACCTTTGACAGGGATTCTGACCAGTGGGAAGAGAACTGCGCAGAAGTCTATGGGGGAGGCTGGTGGTACAACAACTGCCAAGCAGCCAATCTCAATGGCATCTATTACCCTGGGGGCTTCTATGACCCGAGGAACAACAGTCATGAGATGGAGAATGGAGTGGTCTGGGTTCCTTTTAGAGGAGCAGATTACTCCCTTAGGGCCGTTCGCATGAAAATCAGGCCCATGGTGACCCAATAGGCTGAAAGAGTAGAAGTGAGAGCATTCTGTTTTCTTTTAGTGAAGTGGAGAAAAAATAAGAAAGAGTCAAAACTCCTTATAATCTAAAAAATTTCCAGGTGCTATTTTATTATTCTTTGTACTGTAGCTAAATGTAACTGAGACTTATTAGTGCTTTAAAATATAATAAAGTTATGTGCATTTTTTTTAATCTTTAAAATAGCTCTGTGGGTTTTTAAATTTCTGTAAGGATACACCAAAGGATGTTCAGTACATCAGGAAAAAGGAGTCAGATAAAAGCTTCTCTCTGCAAACGCTGAGTGTTGTTTTAAGAACTTCTCTCATACCATTCAAAGTCAAAGGGCCATTGTCAAGCAAAAAAGTTATTTCATCCATTCCATTTGAATAATTTTAAACAAATATTTTAAGTTGCACTAAATTGGACAAGACTGGCTTTTGTAGAGGAATTTGCTAACTACTTTTATCTCTTCTGTTAATAAGTAAATCCAGGAAGGCAGGAGAAACATTTTTCTCATAATAGAAATAGAAATTTATTCTTTAAGATTTTCAATGAAGACCACAATGCATACTTATTTTTTTCCCCCAGATTTTAACCAATTTCTTCAAAAATACCTGGAAAATGCATTTAAAAAAATTAAATGTTTACAAGTATTCTCAAAACAGATGACATTTACACATTAATAAATAATCCCCACAGCGTTCATTTCACTTGATTTTTCCCATCAATCATATAGCCTGTGATCCATTAGTTGTTATTAAAGTAAAGATATTTGTTTGAAAGCATCTCACAAAATATGATCTATACTATATTTGTTATTTCAGCACACTTACACTGTTCAATGTTTTATTTTGAACTAAGTTGCATCTTTGATCTTGGGTCCTAAAATGAAAGTGACTCTGCATATGAAGGGCCATTACTTTCTCATTTATTTTGAAGACTTTGAGTTTATTAGCAAAGAATAGGTAACTTCTTTTATTTTAATAAACAATAGCCAATATTAGTAGAATAATGATAATTGGAAACAGTTTGGTTGTGAGAAACGACAGCACAGATCTCTTTTCCATTTTACCTTATCTTTCACTTTTTGCTCTATTTCTCTTATTCCTGAAATTAAATATTAATTCTCCTTTACGTGGAAGCCCACTTTCATTTTGTTTTCACTTGGTTACCACTCTCTTGAATCTGCTCTTCTTAAAGCCACCAAGAACTTTGTAATTCTCAATTTAATGTCCTATATTCAAGCCTCTTTCTGCGTAACCTCTTTCAAACATCTACTACTATTGTCCCCATCTTTCCTCTTCTATCTGTATTTTCTCTTGTTTCTGGTATACTATTCCCATGTTGCACCTTTCTCACTTTTTAACTGGCAATTCTTTCTTTGACCACTCCTTAAATGTAAAAGTTTCTCATTACAATAATATTAGTATTTATTTTCCTCAGTTAAGATTAAGTTTGACCCACATGGCTTAAAATAGAAACTTATTTCTTGTCCACAGAAAAATCCACAGAAATATGTCTCCATATTGTCTTTGGAGAGCCATTATTCTAATAAATGGCTTTCATCCTCAAGTTTACTTCATGGTTCAAGCATCATGTCCTATAGGAAAGACAGAAGGGAAAATGAGTACCTTCTCTCTTTTCAGGAACTTTCCTTGATGTTCCATACAGCACTTCTGATTATATCTCATGAGCCACACCTTAGTCATATAGACATATCTGGCTGCAGGGGAGGCTGAGACACCTGACAGTTGCTTAGATACAAGGCTATTTTAACTAAAGTTAGGATTCTATGGCTAAGGAGGAGAGGGAGAATAGAAGTTGGGGCAGGCAACTAGTAGTCTTAGCCAGATGCCTAACCTCTCTTCACCTCTTGCTTTACCACCATTTTTTCATTCATTCACTATCCACAAAGTTACTCTTTTAAAAATAAATCTAATCATATCTACTCACTCTATGAGTATATTTTCTCCTTGGTTGATTTTACAATCATCATAACTTCAGTTACCACTAACAGGTTGATGATAGCCAAATCTAAAACTCAGCTCTCACATTCAGATCCATAATTTCAACTAATACTGAACATATACAATTAGACATTTCTCATCCATCTGTCTAAGATTGAACTAATTACCTTCTCATCAATACCTATTGCATCTTTTCTATTTCTTATCCTAGTCAGAGGCACTGTTAGCCCTCCAGTTTCCAACTCTAAAAAATTCAAGCTTCTTGCCAGCTTCTGCTCTTTCATAAGTTCTTATATCCAGTCTATAGTTACTCTAAAATTGACAATTCTTACAGCACTATTATGTTCTTATGTTATCTTGTGTTAATCTTTTTTCATCTGGGCTATTTCTCTTAACCTCATGATTTACCACCGTCTTCTGTTCATTCATTCCTCAAAAAGCTACCTTTTAAAAATAAATCTAATTATGTCTTTCTTCTGTTTAAGGCCTTATCTTAAGGTTGAGTTAAAACAAAACAAAGCAGAAACAGAAACAGAGTCATAGATATAGAAAATAAACTGATGATTGCCAGAAGGGGAAGGGGATGAGTGAAAAAGATGAAGGGGAATAAGAGGTACAAAGTTCCAGTTAAAAAATATATAAGTCATGGGGATATAATGCATAAAAAATATAGTCAATAATATTATAATAAGTATGTATATTGACAGATGAGTACTATATTTATTGTAGCAATCATATCATAAGGTATGTAAATATGGAATCACTATGTTGTATACTTAAAACTAATATAATATCTTATGTCAACTATGTTTTAACAAAAAAATTAAAAAGAAAAAACCTCGTAGCTTTTCATATAAGCTCTTTCACAAATTGGTCCTTTTTCAACCTCTACTATCATTTAATCTATACTTTAATCATTGAATTTCTTGAAATACCAAGCTCTTTGATAAGTCTATACCTTTCTATATCTTGCCGAGAAGACTCCAATTTATCTTTTAAAATACAGGTCAGTAACTTTCCTTCTGTAAACCAGGAATTGTCCTCTAGGCCCTCCTAGTTCTTATTTGTATTTCAAAAATAACATAATTAATCCCCAACTCTAACATATTTATGTTATTATGGCACTAGATTGTGAAATTCTTTAGGCCAGGTCTCAATTATGTAGTGTTTCCTGCCCTACATAAGAATGTCTCATCCATTCCAAGCTTATACAAGTAAGTTTTAAAAGTTTCTTTAAATGTTTTTATTGTTTTTTGTCTTTTACATTTAAATATTTAATTAGCCTGGAGTTTATTTTGATATGTTATGAAGGAAGTCTACTTTTGTTTTCTGGGGGAAGGATAGCCAGTTATGCTGAGATCAATAATTAAAGCATTTTTTGCCACTGGAATTGAAAGCCAATTTTGTTCAATAAAACTTTGTTGGATCTGCTTATACTTCGCTCATCTTCATCTTTAAAGTATCTATTTTAGATAAAGTATTCTTCCCCTTACCCTAAACTTTTTTGGGTTTTATTTTTTGTTTTCTTCTTTTTCTTTTTCTTTTTAGTCTGTAAAAGTTCTACTTTGTTTGTTTGTTCTCAAGATACTTAGAAAAGTCTTTAACTTCCAGTTAGTTATTTTTTTAGGGGGTTGAGGTGAATTATTTTATTTTTTTTATAATCCTGACCTCCTGTGGAGTTGGTGAGTCATCTTTTAATTATTAATTGCCAAATATTTTATTAAAAACTTAATTTAAGCAATTATTTAATTCTGTTTTTGAATTTTTAAGGTGTTCTTTGTGGACAAGTACATGATTAATTTTTGTAAATGTTTTCTAAGCAAAAAGAAAAATGTATATTTTTACATTTACAGGTTACAAAATTTTTATATTACCAAACTTGCTGATGGTATCATTTAAATATTATATCTTTTTCTAATTTATGTAAATGATCTATTATATTTTAAAATATGTGCATGTATGCTTATACATGTATTTATATACACATACATGTTTGTATGTGTGTGTCTATGTATAATAAGATCTGTCTCTGTGGTTTTGTGTACATGTGTGATCCTTTTGTGTTTTAGAAATTTTATTGTATGTAATTGACTCTGTTATTATCAAGTATATGAAAGATTATGACTGTTATATCTTCTCCATTGATCAAACTTTTTATCATTACATAATGCCCCACTTTTACTTGTTCCTTTCTTTAGAAATGAATTTCACGTTGTCAAATATAATATTGTCATCATTCCAATATTTTTCCTTTGTTTTTACCTAGATACCTTTTAATTTAATTTTTAATATTTATCACTTTGTTTAGGAGACTTTCTTAAAATAATAGGTGATTTTTTAAACACAATTTTATTTTAAATTCACTTTTTAAATTTTGTTTTCCCTTCTGTAACTCTTTGCATATTATTCCTTTATTTTCACTTTCTCACTTCATTTAGATTTTCTTATAAATAATCAATTGAATTTTGAAACCCACTTTTATTTGACATTTACTTAATTTTTTTTTGTTGTTTTCTCTTTCCTTAACATCTGCTCACTCATGATGCTCTTTCTCCCTCTCCCTCACCCCCATATTCTCTTAATCTGCAAGTTCTGTTTAGGTTATCCAGTTCAAAATAACCCTTAGTTGAATAAATAGATAGATGAATGAATGAAGGACTGAATGAATGAATAAAAATACCTATAAACCTGAAAGTTTTGTTCAGATAGTACATGGTTTTTAAATATTTCTGTTAGAGAGGAAAATGCTAAATGAAAGATTTTGATCCTGAGTAAGGAATGTAAAAAATATCCAGCTATATTTTAATTTTACATTAGCTACATCAGTCTTCATCTCTTAGCCTGCAATTGTCCTTGATGCTCTCCTTTAGAATGCCATAGTATGTGAAGAAAACTTCTTAATTCATTTTTTCTTAAATGCAAGAACTGTATTTTATTTCCAGTACTTCACACAAAGCCTGGTACAAAGTCATGACACAACAAAATGTTTGCGAATTAAGGAAACTAAGTGTCAAAAGGAACTTGACAGGTCATTTATTTAAACTTTCTACTAAATTCACAAATTCCTTCCACATTTGTTGATGTTAATTCAATTTTTATTTAAAAAATTACTTGCATTTTGATTCTTTTATTTTGTTTACATATTTACCTTCAGTTTCTAGAACCCCTTTAGAATAAAGTACTACATTTCTAGAAAATATTCTAAGAATACTTTGATAATTACTAGCATTCCTTTAATAAAGGTGAGAAAATTTTATAAATTAATTTTTCTGATGAGAAAATAGTAGTGTAGGGAGGTTAGATAATATAATAAAGAGCACATCTGGAGATGAAGCTTACGACAGTGTTCTTTCAGGCTAACCACCTAAATTCCATGCATCATTTATTATGAGTTCTAGGATAATGATACTATCATTCATGATAAACATGAGAGTATTTTATATAATAACATTTAATTTTAATTATTTTCCCAGTGATATTACTGATCTAATCATACTCTGTCATGAGTTCCCCTTATAACGAAAAAAGTACATGTCCAATTTAGTTAGCTGACATAAGGCGTGCAGCTGGTAAATCCGAATAAGACCTAACCAACCAAACTCACTAATCTCTAATCATGTCTAGAAAAGCCTGAAAGAAAATGGCACCATATTAATACAAGTACATGCAGTTTGCAAAAATCATAAATTAAGTATTTGTTATACTTGAACAAAGTAATACAACATTTGCTATTTGCTGAAACAACTTGAGACATAGCATCATTTAGATTTTGGTAGCCATGAATATTATACAATTTGTTTGTACTTAATGAAATTTACAAGAAACCATTTTTGAGATATATTTTATTTATTTATTCATGCACTTATTAATTCACCCATATCCTATTTTTAATTGAATCCAAAGTACTTTATAAAGCTCATTTATTGAGAAAAATCTTTAATTTATAGGGGGTAGGAGTGGCAAGGGCCTTAAACATCACAGAAGGGAGCAGTATGATAAAGAATTTTTACCTGGGAAAGAGATTCAAATTAATTCTTATAAGAGCTGGATATTATGTCTTCCATCTCCATGGAGAAAAAAGAACACTTCAAAAACACAGAGGCAAGAAAATTTAAGATAACCTGTTAGGTTTGATCTAATTAAGCCTCTGGCTATTAAACAATGAACTCCCTGTTTATCAGCTCCCTGAGGAAGGTGGCTACCTGTTGATTGCAACAGAGCACTCTGGAAAACATTTGCTAAATCTGCCTTTGACTCTATCTACAATAGATCAGTGACCTCAAATTTGCATGCCCACATAAACTGTTGCAAAACTGCATTGAAAGTAGACCCTTTTGAGAGATAAAACAAATGTAGCAAACAATGGTGAATCTAGGTGAAGGACATAGAGGTATTCATTAAACGATTCTTGTAATTTATGTCAGACTGGAACTTTTTAGAATAAAAAGTTGTTGGAAAAATATAATTCAGTCAAAACATAAAACAAAAAAGCGTATCGCCCATTGGTCACTTCTTGGTTGGGAGAAGAGAGAGGATAGAGTGGTTAATATTGGTACCAGTTAAGACTATTTGCATAAGCATGGGACTCTTTCTGCCTAATCCCTTAAGAAATAAAATATTTGAATAAACAGGGGGAATGTGTTTCTGGTTGATATCCTATATACATAAAGAATGGATAAGAATTCATATAAAAGATTATTTGCTAATAGAAAATTGGGGAAAGGACATGAAAGGTAATTCTCAAAAGAAGACAGACCAATGGTCATGAAACATGAAAATTTAAGCAATTGTCATTATCATAACATTCAGCATTAGTGGGAAAGAAAAAATTTAAAAAATAACAAACACTTGTAATTCTGTATGCCAAGGATAAATTGATACAATCTTTCTGGATAATAATTTGACAACATGTATATTTTAAAAAACTTTAGAATGTCAAAATCCATTTTTTCCCAGAAATCCTTCTTCTAGGAATTTTTCTAGAAGGAACTAGATAATAATGTATATTATATAGTATACAGATTTTATATATATATGCAAAAAAGTTAATGCAGAAGAATGCAAATTTCAGTATTATCTTTATTAGGAAAAATTTGGAAAAATCAAAATGTCAAGTGACAGAGACTTGCTTAAAAATTAGAGTACATTCACATGATGTAATAGTTCATGCTCATTAAAAAGCATATTATAGAAAATAACATTATAGTAGAGAGTTAAGTAACATGGAAAATTATCCATTACATGATAAGATAAATTCAGGTAGTAAAAAGTACAGGATGACAAGAAAAACAGAAACTAAGATATCAACTGTTTCCCTGTTAGTGTTAAAATTATACATGGTTCTACTTTTTTTCTGTATTTACCAACATGTCTACAAGTAATATGTACTACTTTCATTATCTAAAATCACAATTAATGTTGTTAAAATACACAAATTATTCCATTGGCTAGGTTTAGCTATAACGAGGTACCAACACATTGTGACTTGCTGCAGAGCTTAGCTGTCATGGAAGCTCAAGCATGGAGCATCAGGTGACATGCCTCAGAGGATAGAGAGATGAAATTCAGAAATCACAGTGTCAGCTCTATGTACAAATGGTAGGTAGCATCTTTAATTTGTTTCTACATGTCAGAAAAACTATTTTTCTACATTTTTGCCTCATGTGGGGAAATCTGTGTTTAGCTTCAAATGCAATATTCCTTGGCTACACTGGTTAGCTGTTTTCCTTGGTTCCTAAATGCAGAGAACTGGAAGTTTGTGCCCCAAGTCCATATATCTTTTATAGTTTGTCACATACTTTCAGTCTTAACTGTATAATAAAATATACTACACTTCTCATACTATAACATGATTAATTATTTTCAGCTAATCTTTTTATTATCTTCATAAAAGTCATGAGTTCATATTTTTAGATACTCTTATATAGTCTAACTGGGGAACACTACCTTTTTATTATTTTCAAAATTGTGATACTTGAAAGGGCAAAATCAGATATGTAGTATTTCTTACTAAATGCTATCTAGAAGGCTTACTCCTTTCTACAGACCTAGATATTACATACCACCCAGGAATGGTCTATGTGTTCCTGCTACTTGTATATTAACTAATTGACCTTCAGATTATCTACTAGAGTAGTTTTTAATCCGTGGCTTTATTTTAAGCTCCAAGAATTCATTAGATCCTTGAGTGAAGGTCTAAGGGACACTGCCCTTGGATTGGAATCTTGCCATCTCTCATCCACAATTCAGTGGGCTTTTGCTACAGTTAGCCTTACTACAAAAGCTCTACTTTCAAGTATTTTGCATATTGAGTTTCTGTCTATGCCTTTATTGGAAAATGGATTCTACATATTTTTTTAAATATGTAGGGATATTTAGGATATGTGATACACAGTATCTTCATAATCATTGAATTCAGTCATCCAATATTTACAAATTTATAGAAATCAACCTTTTTGAGAGGCTGGTGATTTTAGAATCAAAGATGAATAAGAGCTCATCATTGGTGAAGGACAAAGGTATGTAAAATGATCAATTGAGGTTAAGGTGAGGCTTGAAAACGAAGAGAAATTTCCCAAGTGGATTTGGAATAAGGACACTGTTAATAATGGAATCATCATATAAAAGGACCTGACTTTTCCTGGAATTGTGAAAAATTCACTGTGACAAGAATGTAGATGTGTAGTAAGCAGGGGTAGGAGAGAGTGCTGGGACCAAGCAGCAAAACATTTTCACTCCCATACAAGGAATTTGGACTTAAATTTAAATAACAAGGAGATAACATAAAGCAGAAAAGTAACTTAGTCAAAATTTTCTATTTTTAGGACAATATGCACAGTAATAGAGTGAGGTTAGGGACAGAACAGAACTTATGGCAGGGAAACCAGATAAAAGTTGAAGTTGGATTTGATGAGGAATTAAGAGAGTGAGTGATGTGTTTCCATGATAGGAATAAACCACCTTTGCTTAGATGCAAAGGTTGTGAGAATGAGCTTCAGCACAGTAAGTTCTCATGAACATCAGTGGCAGTGATGCTACATTAAGGGAAGAAGGACCGAGGTCATAGGGTGCCCAGGGAAGTTGGAGTGAAGTGATGGGAGAATACAAGGTAAAAAAAAAAAATGTTGAGTTGATATGCTCATTTTGGGGGGAGACATAGAAAGAACAGAAATCCACTTCTACTTGGGTTCTGGTGTAACTATGTAAAAAACAAAAACCCAACTGAGGTCAATAGGCCTCTTTTCTTGGGACAATAGGCAACTGCTGCTTCCTACCTCATTATTTCCAGAAGAAAAAAAAAGTGAAGATTTGATCCTGACTTTCTTCTTGGGATCTCTGATCCCAAGTTCTGGCTAAATGACAGAGTAGGTGGTTTTTCCATAGTGCAGGGAGAGATTCTGAATTTTCAAATGTTTAATGCCAATTTGTTAGCTCCTTAAGCTTGTAAATATTTCCCTTTTCCTACAAGTTCAAAGCCTACCTCACTGACCATGTGGATTATAAAATTTAAAATAAAACATTAATTTATTGCAACGGAGACCGGTTTAATTAATAAATCTTTTTAAAAGTTTTTTTGTGACAGATCTTACATAAATAAATATTTAAAAGTGGACTTTTAAATATAAGCTTTTATTTTGACTCACAGTTTTTCATAAGGATAGAAAATTCTTCTTCCTAATGTGAAACTTTTCACAATCGACTGGAATTGAAATTATGAACAATGACTGTCCACAATGACTGTCTTTTAGTTACTTCTTGATGAACAATAGAAATGAAGAATAAAAAAAAATGGTGTGATAATTTTAAAGTCATTTATCTGAATATTTTTTCAAAAAGTCACACTCACAAGGTTTTGTTAATTTGATATAATATATGAAAGAAAATTCCAATGACATAATATACAAAAATGTTGTTACACATGGAAGAATAAAAATCTATGTTTTGGGGACTATTGCTGTGGGAAGTAGGGTCTGATCTTCATGGACATCTTCTTCATCGAATACCAGGACCCCTTCCAGTTCATCCATACCACTCCGTCATCCGTGCCGTGTTTTGCCATGTCCCAGCTGTATTGTCCACCCCAGTAGTATCTGCCATTTGGATTGGCTGCATGACATCGATTATACCACCATCCGCCACCATCCTCTTTAGAACACTGTTTTTCAGGATCTGCATTTACCCTGAAAGGAAATATATTTAGGGTTTTTAGAATGGCAAGTCAATTCCATGCACATTACCCACAGGGCAGTGCTGTGTGCAATACACCTTCCCTCTAGTTTTATAAGTCAAGTCACACCAATACACCAAAGGCCTTCTCTGCCCTATAGCAAGAAAGGGAGAGAACTGAGCGTATGTGGCAAAATTCACCCACATTTTTTTTATTTTATACTGATAGCTTTCGGATCCCTTAGTATTAGAAAACGTTGAAAAGCCACACAAAAGTTTCAATATACACATTAAATCTAGAGATACAGAAGTTTATCTAAACACTCATACTCAGAAGGTCAGAGTGCTCTCATTCCAGCTCCATCCGTTATAGCTGTATGACTTTGAGTAAGATACTTACTCTCTCTAAACTTCATCTGTAAAATAAGGGCAATAATGGCAGCCTTACAGTTGAAATGCTTCAGAGTGATACATAAAGAGCTTAGCACAGTGGCTAAGTGAAGTGAGAGTTATCAACCACATTAATAATCATCATTAATGATCCTAAGCAGCAATATTAGAGGTAGCTGTTACAGCAGGTGGGAAGAACATGACACATACCAGCCATCATTGTCTCTGTCATACGTGCTGAAGTACATGCCGTTGTGAATGGTCATCGTTCGGTTTTCTCCCACCAGTTGAGAGGCTCCTTCCATGAGGGCGTTGCCAGCTGTTCCCTTATATTTGTTCACTGAGATTTGGTACTTGTCAGCCTCATTCTGTATAGTGAATCCTCCATAGCGCGCCTTCACCTTATCTCCTTTCCAGTCCTCCATTTCAATCAAAAGTTCTGTGGGTCCCATCTTAGTAAGCTGGCTAATTTTATCATTTCCAAGCCAGTACTCACCTAAAGGTAAGCAGAATAAAACCTCATCAAGAATAAAACCTTTAGAAACTAAAAACTGCCTTTCTTTTCTTATCTTTAGCTTTCACACTTTTTGTAAAGTCGTCTTATCCTCCTGAAATTCCTAAAAACAGACTTCTAACTCTTTTCTAAAGTAAAAAATATATATATTTTAAACAGAACAATTTTATTTTGACTCTTAATTTTTACCTGGGAGGCCACAGTATTTTTTCCCATCTTCATTGGTTGCAATATTTCCAAATCCTTGTTTATATGGATTCCATTTCCTGCCAAAGTCAACACTACCATCTTGACGATTCTGAATTACTGTCCATCCTTTAATCGAAGGAAATAAAAACAACACATATTAACCAATGACAAATAATGTCATGTTTAGGGGAATATCTGAATTCTTTGTCCATTTAATTTATTTTATGCTCACCTATATTTAGCACTCCAAAATAGAAATAATAAAGAAATAAATATGAGAGGAAAACTATAAAAATCTTTTGAAACTACAAGTGTTTTATCTTACCCTAAATTGCAAATCTTAGATATTTTATAACTCTGAAAATATGAAATCAAATGGCTCATTGTTAGTTATGTTAAAGGTAGGTTTTATTTCCTGGTATTTAATGGTATCAAAATAATTACAGAATAATTTGTCAGCAACTATCAAATACTTACCTCCACTTTCTGTGTTCATATCACAGTATACTCTATATGGTTTGACAGAGTTGTGAGGCTGAATGAGATACATTTCAGATGTTTCACCTCCATTCCTGACAATTTCCTCACATTCTGCAACCATAAAATAACATGTTAGATTCAGAGAACTATGACATTATTACTTGGTCTTTCATCACCAATTTTATAAGATGATGGATTACTTAGGTTATTGAAGAATGTTTTATTTTAGACATTTGAAAATATGTCATAGAAATTGAATCTTCCTTTTACTGAAAAAATCAAACTCAGTTTTGAGTTCTATCAGCCAAGGGGATGGAAAAACCCTTCTCTATCTTTCCTGTCCTGTGACATCCATAAGCTGCCAGAACACATGGGCTGGAGAAACTCCTGCATCTGTTCATTGTTCTGCCATCTATTCAAGCAAAGCTGTACGTTACACACGTGGAACTACCTCTATCATTAAACTACATCCTGCTCATCAAAAATATGCAAATACATTAGACTACGTCAGAACACTGCACACTAGGGCTATCTTCATGATGTGCTGTAATGCCATTTCCAGAGCGGGGAAATCCACTGGATTTTTTCTAGCCTCTTATTTTTTAGAAAGTGTGCGTTCTTCTTCTGGAATCTTCAGAAATATGTTTAACTAGTTACCTTTGCCAGACACCACAGGAATATTGCAACTGACGGTGCATGGGGTGCGGCAGTATTCCATTTGAGCTGAGACATCAGTTTCTAACTTTTGTATTTTGCTTCTCAGGTTTTCCAGGATTGAACGGAGTACACGAAGGTTAATCGGGATATTACTATTCACAGTCTCATCTATATATAATCGATGATTTTCCAGCTCTGAAGTGTACTCACTTATTACATTTTCATTTTCTGGAAAAATGAAATTATGCAGGAATAGTTAGCATTTTCTCCCAATAAGAAAACTAAACGTATTCAACCATACATTGTGATTTTGATTTTCTGAGAATAAACTAATGGACATTGAACTACCATTAGGCAGTCATGATATGCAGTTGTACTTAGGGGAAATTATTTGGTCTATGGCATATACCAATTAACATATAGTCTAGCTACTATACTAATAATTTACCTTAGGTGTAAGTTTAAAAATTGTGTCTAATAATAAATACAATAGGTTGTTTTTTCTTTGGTGAGGAAAAGAGTAGGATTTAGGATGTAGTATTTGACTTTCCATCTCAGTTCAACATTTTATGGAGTGGATAGAGTTGATTTATTTATCCATCTCACGTAAATATAGCAGAACCTTAAGATTTACAACAGAGAGGTCATAATTCCTTTGAAAAATGTCCAAATCTGAGAAGGCTGCTCATGGACATGCCAGACACTAGCTGATTCCTAACCACTACGCCAATCTCACTCAATTCAGATCTCAAGTTTCAAAGATTAGCTATTATTATTTGCAACACAACTGAGGATATTATGGATTACCCTTATAATCAAAACCTCAAATGTTAAATCTATAAATGTTCAATTTTTACTGTGTGAATATTGTCTTCTGAGTCACAAATTTCTTATAGACTGAAATAAGGACTCACAGTAAAATTTTTCAGAGAAAATCATTCTTGCTGATGCCAGAGTGGGAATAAGAGTTGAATAGTGCTTATCTGACAAGCTGCATGTGAAGTGCCTTAGCGAGGAACTTTGAGTAATCAGGACCATACTGAAAGAGCATGAATGCTACTTGGGCTAATCCAGAAATGTTAATCTCCTCATAGTCATGCATTCCCATGGCAGTCCAACAGTCCCAACCGACCATATAACAGAATCAAACAGAAATCATAAAGATATCTACCTCTTATCTGCTTCTGCCTCTTTTTCCACATGTCTTTTAGCACAGACACATACTGATAGGTGGTAGAAGATGTCTGGGAAACAGACTCCACATTATTATTTAACTCATTCACACTGTTTCTGACTGGCCTTTCGTGTTTTAACAAAGTTTCTTGCAATTGACATCCT
The DNA here is from genome assembly GCA_004027375.1 of Macroglossus sobrinus. Taxonomy (NCBI): domain Eukaryota; kingdom Metazoa; phylum Chordata; class Mammalia; order Chiroptera; family Pteropodidae; genus Macroglossus; species Macroglossus sobrinus. Next base: position 313,382 of record PVKZ01000410.1, read on the forward strand.
GTAGGACACAACACTCCCTGCAAACAAATAAAAAAGCAGCCATTAGATGAAGAATTTGGGTATTTGAGAAAAAAGCACATAGTGAAATTCAATGATTTCGTTAGCTGATATAAAAACCTGTCATTCAATTTTCTTTACACAAGACCAGAAGAGTTCTTCATAATCCTAATAAGATGAAAAATAGTCCTTATCCAGAATAAATGTAATTAGGCTATGAAAATTTCCCCACCCAAATAAACGAAGCAGGCAAAAATCAAAAGCAAAGGCAATACCCTTATGTCTTCATTTGTAATCTTGGGTCCAGACCAAAGGAAACTAGAAAAGAACCCTTAACCAAAGGCTCGATAAGTTTATGTATTTATTTTCAAAATAAACAAAAATAACAACAATGTCAATATGGATCAAGGCAGCTGTAGGAAGCCATGATGAAGACAGGCTTTCTGCACATGGGAGACCCACTGCAAGAGCATCAGTACACCCACCAGGTCTGGGTCAGCGTGAAGACAGCCCCCAGCATCAGGGGGTTTTCTTTCCACTTTCTTCATGCCGGCAACAGCTTTGACTGGACGAGCCCGATAGCCTCCTCCACTGATGGGAGGAGGGACAGGTCTCAGGCTGGGAGCCTCTTCTCTCTTCTTGTCAAGGGGTCGATGACCGCGGGCATCCAAAGAGGCCTTCAGAGAACCAGGCAGAAATGAAACGTAGAGTGTTATAGAAGATTTGAGAGGTAACTATTCCAACACTCTCATTTTATAATTTAGGTTATCACACAACTGATGACTGGCTTAGCCAGTTCATCAACTGGTTAGTCATTGGTGGTAAATCAACAGGTAGCTTAAGTCTCGTTAGTAACAATAGAAAGAAAATCTGCATAAAGCTATTATACCTCAGGTAGTTTTTAAAAAGAGGCCCTAAATAAAGCTGCATCAGATTATGAATAATAATAATCTCAAATTCCTGAAACCTATAACTGAGACACACAAGATAGTGTGTCTGATATATATTGTTTCTGATATACTGTTAGTAAGAATAAATATTCTCAAGCCACTTGGTTACTAAATTCCTGTAATTATTGTTAATTATTTTCCCATCTTTAATTTTTATGAAATGATGATCGATTTGCTAACTCCTGTATAATAATACCCTAAGACAACACAGATTTACTAAAATGTGAAATTTACTTAGGATTTGTCAAAGGACATCCTTGGACGCTAACATGTTTGAAGAGGAATAAGGAAGGCACTGTGTGGAGCCAGGCTGTTTGGCTTGACCCTACCGCCTACTAGCCATAAGATCTTAGACAAGCAAATTTATCTGTGCTTGTTTCCTTATCTGTAAAATAGAGATAATAATAGCTAGTATCTTCTGTATAAGATGATTTGTAAGGATTAAATGATTTATTGCATATGACACTTCTCAGAAGAGGACCTGGCATGTAGTAAGTACTCATTATTATTTTTATTGCAATCACACAAAGCAGGTACTATAGTTTAAGTGGTTTTTCCACTACTAATCCCAACCTTAATCATATCTTCTATTAACAAAACTATAGATTTAAACCATTTTCATGAAATTTCCTACAAGATTTCTTTATCAAATACCATGATTTTCTCATATTTAAAGTAATTCTCAAAGTATGTGCATTGTGATTAAAATTATTTGTTAATAAAAAAAATTACACTAAGATAATGAAGTGAAAAATATGCAGTGCAATATAATATAAAAGGGTTGGCTTGAATTAACTGTATTATCATATGGTCTTTGTCATCAATTACATCCTTTTGGGTTTAATTACAAATTAACAGATGACTAGATCTGAAGCAGAGACTAAGCAGTCTAGCTATTTTGTGAGCCTAGAAGTCATCCAATGACTCTATTTGGAATTTTAGTGTCATTTACTCATTAAGTTATAATAGTATTCAACATTTAGTGAGAAGGTACTAGGCTTTAAATCCAGGCAGGCTGATACCTGATTCCCCTGCTTAATTGTTATGTGTGATTACAATAAAAATAATAACGTGTAAAGATTAGGGAAAATATACATGTTTCATTTCAAAGACATAATCTCAGCCATAGCTGGTCTATTCTAACAGAAATTTTGTGAAACGTAGTTCACTGGTTTATTACAAATCAAATTATAACAGAAGAAAATTATTTTCTTTCTATTTCAGAGTGCTAGTAGACAGCATTGATAGTCTAGCTTTACAAGCAAAAAGGAAATAAAAACTAGTTTTTTAATTATATGGGTATTTCAGTTTATGAAGACCACTTATTGAAATAACTAAAACTAGAAAATCCATTTTGAAGCCTAAACTAGTAAATTGTCTCTGTAGGGATTGGATTGTGAACAGGGATGTAAAAGTGCTTAGCCAAGTACTTTACAAATGTTTACTCTTAACATATTCTTGACATTTTTCTTACCTAACTCAATTAACCAGACAACTATCTTTTTATGCGTATAGTTTGATATTTAGATCATTTAGGTTCCCTTCAAATTCAACAAATAATTCAAAGTGAATCACTTTATTTAAATATATTGTGTACTTTTCTGTCTAGTGTGATGATACTATATTATATACAAGAAATTTGATTATAATTCATTTGATACTAAAATTAAAATTCTTTAATTCATTTCTCTAAATTCAATCTATATTTTTGATATCTTCAAATCAAAAGGAATAAATCAGCAAAACAGTACTTGAGGAAAAACTGTTCTTCAAATGAATAAACTTGGCTATATGTTTCATAATCACAATAATAACAATAAATACTACCTATGATTTAAATTTTCTCCTTTGGAAAAAAACACTATTTCATTTTCTATTGCTGCACTTGATCTATTTTGCTTTTAGATTTAATTTAAAATTTTCCTTCATAAATAGCCAGTAATTTCAGAAGCTATCTATGACCCTCCTTCACCAATACAGCTACTATAACTTCTTTTTTCTTTTAAAACACTTTTCTTTTATTACATTATAGTCCACAAAATTTTCAGATTTTTGTCCTGATAATTGTAATAATATATTGCTAGGACTAAATAAGAACTGTAGTACTCATAAAAATAAGTGAGAAAAACACATCTTACCTTAGGTGTGTCATCTTCATCCTGGGAAAATAAAAGTGATAAATCAGAAACAAGATATTATTATTTTATTTTTATATAAAAAATACTATGTAACATTCTTTAAGTAAAATGAGTCCCTGAGATTAACAATTCTACTTCACAACTAAAATTAATATTAATTTCATTAAAATAAATATTCACCTGTGATTATGATTCTTGTATTTTTATTAATAATATTAGTAACAACATAATAATAATTTTTTTAAAGTCACCTCATTTTCATAGTCACTGAGATCTTGGGACTGGACTATAAAAACACATAGTAGTAGCAGTAATAGATGTTTCATGATTTTAAATTTTTGGAAGTTCCAAGAAACCATCCTTTGCTTGTGGACTTCACTGGGAGATCTGCAATCTTATATATACGTGAATCCTCTGTTAGATATGACTTTAGAAATGGTTACCTTCCTTAGTTAATATTTAATTTTTTGGCTCACCTGTTGGCTGAACCACTTTATCACTTGAGCAACATTTTCCCAGCAAGACTTATTTACTTGTCAACCAACTATTCTCTGTTGGCCGAATTTAGAAATATATTGTCCATTCAATTGATATGATATGATATGATATGATATGATATGATATGATAAGAAATTAGGACATTCTTAAAGATATGTGCATCATATTTCCTATAAATTAATGTGAATGGTGCACAGGCTTAAAAATAATGTGTGAAGAAAGAAATATTTTTAACCCAAGCGCATAACATTGGACCTACTCACAAGGCAACCACTAACATTGTCGGCTCAGTGAAGGTATACCACAAAAACTACATTGAGGTAATCATGTAATTCAGTTGTTGAAAGGTCATTAGAATAAAGAATAATGTTATATCACCATGTGTTTAACCTCTTTCAGACATTAATCAGAACAACAAAATTATAATTCATGCCTTGTTTTATGATAGACAAATATCAAAAGAAAGTGGTAGTTTTTTGCTTTGACAGTGTTTCATGTTTTGTCTTTTATTAACATGTTAAAATGTTCAACAAATTTTAAACGTTATTAAATAATTAGTAGATTACAGATTCCTAAATCAAAATCATTACTATGGTGATTGAGTACATACTTAACACTTTATTTTTATATTATACAATATATATTGTATTGTTTATATAACAATGTTATTTTAACATTAGTGAGGTCTTATGCATTTATTTCAAATAGATGCTCAGACACTAACGTTGGCCCATTTCTTTTCATCATTTCCTATAAGTCAATAAATCCATCTGTCTCATCTTTTCATTTGTTTGTTGCAATCAGGATTAACAACTCCTACGAGAACTAATAGGGAGACCAAAATCAACAACACATGTCCCAGCAAGTGTGCTGCTTTGTAGCATTTTCTGTTTTTTTTTTTCCTATGGAAGGTGAAACATTCTTATTAAAAAATTTTTCAATATTTTATTTTAAAGATAGCAAGTTATCCAGGTTGGATCAGAAGAATATATTTGAAATACTGCTTTGAATCAGACTCTTAATGATGGTACAAGACCCACTAAATTTTTTTCTTCTCTTGGTAGGATAGGTTGCATTCCCAAATTCTTTCCATTCAGATTTATAGAAGCAAAGTACTATGTTTAAATTAAGTAAAATAATTGTATTTTTCTATGTTTATGTCTCATTTATTAGTACTGAGTTAATTCTGTATTTTAAGATTAGTTCAGTGTTAATTTTTCTTAGTGAGTACACAATCTGACTAAAAACGAAAATGCGTGTATATGTGAGTGTATTAATTAAATTAAGGTGCGAAAATACTTTTCTTCAAAATGTAACTGAGAAAAAGTTTAATAATCTAAGAAATGTTTTATTTTAATGATGTCAGATTCCTACTGATTTAAAAAGACTGACTAATATATGCCAATTTTATTTCAATAAAAATAAAAATAAATAAAATAAGAAGACTATGTTTAATAGACTAAAACAATTTTTTTTCTTTTGGGGTAACATTATCATATTATTACTTCATTTTTAAGCACTGATATTTCATCAACTAGCAATAGAACCATTATTTAATTTCCAGAAGCTTGTTAATTTTAAAGTTTTATCTAGCATATTATAGAATCAAGTACAACGTTAAAACGAAAACTCCTTTACATTCTCACTTTTTTATACTCTGCCTGGCATTCTTGCCATCATCATTAAGGAAGTGGGAGGAAACTACTAGAACAGAAGAGCAGAGACTTAACATTCATTCCACAAATAGTTCCTGAGAGCCTCCTAAGTGACAGGTAGTGTGCTTGGTGCTGGGGAAACACTGGTGAGCAAGACAGATGTAGCAATCATTCGATAAAAATTGTCGAATGAATGAGTTCCCTAGCATTCATTGAAATGCCTCAGAGGCCAAGCTCTGATTGTCGGTTATTTGATCTAATTTTTGAAGCCACTGTATTATACAGATGATAAAACGAGGCTAGGTGAGGTTAAGTACACTACCCAAGGTAGTAAGTACTAGTACCAGGACTTGACCCGGACCTGTCTGATGCTACAGTTCATGCGTTATGCCCGTTACAACAGATTGCCCAACAAAATACAAACGTTGGAAAGAATTTACCAGTACCTTTTAAGTTTGTTTGTCATTGTTGTTTTGGCTAGCTCATTGTCTTGGGACTATAGTGTCTTAGACTGGGTCACTCATTCTTAACCTTTATTTTCACTTACATTTCATTCTCCCGAAATGTATGGGTGTGGATATTCATATCCAATGTGAGGGGCATGGCCAATGCAGTAATAATAACTGAATTTTTTAAAGTTCTAGTTCTTATTAGATATTTTTTCCTATAGAGTTATAAACAGCTACATTAACACACTAAAGTTCTTAATATTACAAAGTAAATTATCATGCTTTCAAAGAGAATGACTATATTTGCAGAGATTTTGCTTACTAAAGTACTTAATTTCTTTAAAACATTGATGCCATTGGTGGAAGAGGAAGGGAGTACTATTTGTTCAGTTATGTTTTCAGGTCAATAGTGCATTGCTCTTCATATTTGGGAATACCATTACATAAGTCAAGGGCAGTAAATCAGTGACAGAGAAAACATCATTTGGCCTGCCCAGCAGCTGTCTGGTGCGAAGGGCAGATTTTCAGGCACCAGTTGTCAGTGCACTTGTTGTTGTTGATACTTTGACAATTCATGTCAGGCCCAGTTTACAGAGCACAAGACAATTTGTGTTCATCAAATATTTATAAAGCACCTATTTTGTGGCCAGGTAGTATGCTAGGGGCCAAGGACACTTTGCTGACCAGAAGAGGCAAAGTGCCCTGTACTCGTGAAGCTTCATGTCTAGAGAGTAAAGGGAGCCAACTTTTGCCACCCTAAAGCTGCCTTTTAGGATATTGATTTTAAGCTGGTTATTAAGAAAGAAAAAGAAAGAACATTCCCCCCTACCCCACCCCATCTCTCTCTTTCTCTCTCTCACACACACACACAGCGCGCGCGCGCGCCCTTTGCTAAGATGTTTATAACTGACAGTGCAGCTTCATTATGTTCCAGGCCTTCCTAGGCATTAACTGGAAGAATAGCTCCCTCACTGTCTCCTGTTATCGCAGAAGCTTTCCTCTCAACTGTGTTACCAGAAAATACCCAGTAACACTACCTCAGCATTTGGGCCCATTCTTACCATTGTAATAAACAATTAAAGACCAAACTCCTGGAAGAAATGTCCAAGGATTCTTTTACCATTTCAGAAACTCCAAAAGAAATGATAACTTTCACTATTCTTTCCTCTTGAATTAGTGACGAATTACAAATCTAAAATTCATGGGACAAAGGACATATTGAGCCAAACAACTTGAAAAAATATTGTGCATAAAGAGCATTGTGTCTAAAAAAGTTGTTTATTTAACCTTCTAAGCTCAGAAAAACAGAAAGAAGAAATGATAATATTAATCATTTTTATGAGTATAAAAATCAGAAAACACTTTCTATAAAAAATCCAATAGGAAGCTGATAAAAATGACACTGAAATCTACACTCCTGTGACCTATCACTGCTCAAAGGCACAGGACACAAGTATTTGAAAGAGATAAAGAGATCTCCCCTATTGGTGAATTTTTAAAAAGTAGCTTAACTAATAAAAGGAGGTCTTTCTTAAAATTTGTACTGTTGTTTTCACAGAACAGACCCAACAATATTTATAATAATATTTTTTCTGATATAAAGGAAACAAAAGAAAAAAATAAATGGGACTACATGAAACTAAAAAGATCTGGCACAGCAAAGGAAACCATTAACAAAATGAAAAGACAACTTACCAAATGGAAGAAGATATTTGCCAATAATTCATCTGATAAGGGGTTAAGGGATTAATAATTTATAAAGAACTCATACAACTCAACACCCAAAAAACAAATACACCTATTAAAAAATGGGCAGAGGACCTAAATATATAGACATTTCTCTAAAGAGGATATACAGATGGTCAATAGAAATACAAAAAGATGCTCAACATCAGAGAAATGCAAATTAAAACCACAATGTGATATCACTTCACACCCATCAGAATGGCCATCATCAAAATAAATCAACGAATAGTAAGTATTGGCAAGGATATGGAGAAAAGGGTACACTTGTGCACTGTTAGTAGGATTGCAACTTGGTGCAGCCTCTATGGAAAACAGTATGGAGGTTCCTCAAAAAATGAACATAGAAGTATCTTATGACCCAGCAATTCCACTTCTGGGTATTTATCCAAAGAAATCCAAAACACTAATTTGAAAAGATATATGTACCCTTATGTTCATTGCAGCGTTATTTACAATAGCCAGGGTATAGACGCAACCTAAGTGCCCACCAATAGGTGATTGGATAAAGAAGAATAGGTGCAGGTATACTATTGAATACTAATCAGCCATAAAAAAAAAGAGTAAAATCATATCATTTGAGACAACATGGATGGGCCTAGAGAGTATTAACTAAGTAAAATAAGTCAGACAGAGAAAGACAAATACCATATGATCTCACTTATATGTGGAATCTAAAGAACAAAATAAATAAATAAACGAAACAGAAACAGATTCATAGATAACAGAGAACAAACTGATGGTTGCCAGAAGGGAGGGGGGTTGGAGGGCTAGGTGAAAAAAGTGAAAGGATTAAATACAAATTGGTAGTTACAAAATAGTCACAGAGATGTAAAAAGTACAGCATAGGTAATAAAGTCAATAACATTGTAATAACTATGTATAGTGCCAGGTGGGTACTAGACTAATCCGGGAGAATCATTTTGTTAATTATATCAAAAATATATTTACAAATAAATAAATTATTCACCATGTGTGTGTTTCAGGGAAAATCCTCTTACCATGTTAGAAGAGCAACAGTGACCCCTACTGTTCAAATAAGGCAGCGTGGGGGGGTGTCAGCCAGGACCAGGATTCTTAACTTTTTCTTATTGTCTTGGATCCTTTCAGGAATCCAAAGAAACCTATAAAACCCCTGCACCAGAATAAAATTCATGTTATTATATAACACAAAATTTTCACACGATATAGGTAATTAATGGATCCCTGAGCTAGATAACAGGGTCACTGAGCTTTAGCTATCTAAAACTTTGAAGTGGATTTAAAAGGAGCATAATCTAGTCTGATTTACTTCAATAATTACATTATTTTCATGAAACTGGGCTTATATTTTTAGCAAGATCAACAATCTAACAGACCTAAGTTATATTGCGCGCACTCTCTCTCTCTCTATATATACATATATGTACATATGTACATATACATATATGAAGCTTGCTTACGTGTCTATTTTATTGCCATTTAAAATCATGTTCTTTTGTACAGTTATTACTGTCTATAGTTATAATATGATTTAGTTTCCCTGTATAGTATATATAATTATGGCATTTCTTTACAAGCCCTACCACCAGTAGCAACAGTTAGAAAAATCAGTTCTTAGGGAAAACTCACACTCAAATTCAGAGACGATTGCATTTTCAAGTATGATCTTAATATGTTTAATTAAAATTGAGGAATTTCTAAATGAGATTATCAATTCACTTGGCTATATCTTTGGTCGGTTCCCCGCCCCGCCCCCTTAAAGTATAGGCAGTATGCTCTGGGGACAATTTCAGGGCAACTGATTATAGTTAAATAAAGCAGAGACAATGAAATGTTTGTGTATTCAAGTTTGCAAACACTCAACTACATCAATTTTTCTTTTTACGGAGAAAAACTCGTTTTCCAGAAGGCTCGGCTCCTGGGCCGCGAAACTCCGCCGCAGCAGCGGCCAGAGGAGGACGGCCCGCCCCGCGGCCGCCCCCCGGGGCCTGCGGAGACCAGCGCGCGTTGCGCGGGCTGCGTCACATCCGGCGTCAGGGCGCAAGATTCCGGAAGAGGCTGCGCAGTTGTGGCGGCGGTTTTTGCGTTGGTGATTAGTTTCTTGGGTGCCAGGGTGGCGAAATACGCGGCCGCATCATGGTCGAGGTAAAGTGATGCTTGGGTTGTCAAGAGCAGTTTGCTTGTGCACCTTGTTTCTTTGGCGGCGGGCGCAGGGGATCGAGGGTTTGGGGCGTCTGGGGAGAGGAGAGGCTGCGAGGGGAGGCTTTTTGGCCGAGGCCGAATAGTCTCAAGGTTTTCAGGGAGAGTGGAGAGGCTGGATGAGAGGGCGAGTTAGAGGTTCTGTCTGGGAAGTAAGCTGAGATAATTCCTCTAGTTCTGATCTGACCCTTAGGCACTTGAGCTGGGCACTGGCGTCGCGGGCGGGGCTTCTGTCCATCTTCGCCCATCGGTATTCGCCGCCTGCACGGTAGTGTCAGTGATTCTGTATTCTACAAGATCGGTGGTCTTCTGTGATGCTCACTTTGTTTATTTTAGCTCTTCCCTAGGAAAACCTTCCAGTCTTTAATTTTCACGTCTTTCTCTAGTTCGAACAACAGTTCTATTAGCAAGCCTTGTCTGTCTTTTCTCAGAACTATTTCTGGACTTTTGTGCATACCCACTGCCATTACCTTAATTCAGACCAACATCATCTCACACCTAGACAGGTACATTATCTCCCAGCCGGTCTCCTTTCTTTCATTTTTGTTAAACCCCCCCCCCCCACACACACACACCTCCCAGTTAATCTGTTTAAAAACATAAGTTGGGCCTGCTTTTCTTGCTTAAAATCCTTTACTGGCCCTATGTTACTAGAGCAAAAATACAGACTGTTACAGTGGTCTTAAAAAAAAAAAAACCTTACCTGATCTGGACCTTGTCTACCCTTGCAACCTCATCTTGCATCACAACACACCCTCTTATTGAATATATACAACTGTTTTGCAGCTCCTGGCATTATTTCCACTTCTGAACACCTTTGTACATGGTGTTTTCTGTCTGCCTGTATTGTTCTTATCTATTCTGTGCAAGGCTGACTCCCTTTCTGCTTAAATATCACCTCAGAGAGATCTTTTATAACTTATCCTAAGTTGTTGCCCCATTCTCTGACTCAGTCCCTTGCTTGCTTCCTTCATAGTACTTATCAAAATATGGGATTATTTTGCTTATATTTTTGTCTGTTTCCTCTTGATCACAGGGATCATTACTGTTTTTTCATCATTCTGTTGCTAGCTTCTAGCACAGTATCTGCCAGATGCATAGTAATAGCTCAGTAAATTTTTACTGAGTAAATGACTAATCTCAGGCTTCACTCAGTTGGTATACTTGAGGCTAGAGCCAAAGAGGAGCTTCCTCCTCTTTTCTGAACTTAACTGCTGTAGCTTACTGAAAATAGCTGTGGTGAGTCATACAAAGTTTTTTACATATTTAAACATGTAGTATAACAACTAACTTGTCTTTAATTTAGGTGCGATATGTGTAATTTGTAGCTTGATATGTAACTACACTCTTTCTTTCTAGGAGGTACAGAAACATTCTGTGCATACACTCGTGTTCAGGTCATTGAAGAGGACCCATGACATGTTTGTAGCTGATAATGGAAAACCTGTGCCTTTGGATGAAGAGAGGTATGTATAGTTTCTCCTCAGTTGCTAGAATAATTGAACTTCTAATATTGGGGAGAGAGCAGGGAGAGGGGGTCTTTTAAAGCTTAGTGAGTGACACTAACACTCATAGGATATCTATTCAATAGTGAATGGTGTTTGGGCATAACTTAAGCTGATTTAACTCTTTTTTTTGGCCTTATCTTTTACAGTAATTAATTGCATTTTACAAATACCCAGTAATTAGGAGAGTCCCTTTTAGGTGTTATATTTTATAATCAATCACTTTGTATGTGCTTTCAGCTTCCCTCCCGCTGCTCTCAGAGCCTTGCTGAGCTGAAATTGTACCTGGCCAGTACTTCTGCTCCCATCTTTTCTCGTTAGTATGATGAAGATTTTTGAGTGGTGGCATATTTTTGGTTCTCCATCTCCAGCTCCAGTCTGGGATTGCATTATGTGCAGTTATTCCATCTTTGTCCTTTTCCCTTCTTTTAGAGTTTACTTAGTTCCTCAAAGAGGCATTTATATTTAATTTGTAAAGTAGCCTATTCTTAAAAGTAATATAATAAGTGCATTTCTTTTTTAAACTATTGACCTAATTGAGTACTTTGATTAGTTCTGTTTTCTATATATCCAGTAAAGGTTACCATTGAAGCTTTTATAGTATTTTTATATTTTTATATTTAGACATTCAAAGGAAAGTATATTGACTCTGAAGTTTTTTAAAAGATATATTTGTTTCTATATATTTTTTAATAAGTTAGATAACACCTGAAAGTTTTCTACTTATTAGTTAATTAAGTATTACTTAGACTTAGTGGATGCTATGTGATGGATTGTGAATAAAAGTGTGGAAATGCACTTGAAAAATTTGAGCTTTTTAAAATGCTGTTTAACTTTAAAATCTTAATAAAAACTTTTCCTATGTGATGAGGCAAACTTAAGCTATTTCAGTACTTGTTTCCTGGCTATCTGTGAATATATTTAAATTGGTGAATATATCTAAAGTATTCAAAGATTCGTTCTTATTTTATAACTTTTTTAAATAGTCACAAAAGAAAAATGGCAATCAAGCTGCGGAATGAGTATGGACCTGTTCTGCATATGCCTACCTTGAAAGAAAATTTTAAAGAGAAGGGCCCTCAGAATGCGTCAGAGTCATATGGTCATAAACAATACCCTGCCAATCAAGGTGAGTCTGGTGTTGTCAGAAATGTCAAAACTTTGATGTGAATTTTAAAAATAGGTAAATGGAAGGTTGTATTAGTGCCCCTCCTGGCAGGTCTAATTAGAGCCCTACCCTATTTAACATTCGTATTGGTGTTTATAGGAAATAAAAAATGTGGTAGTATAATGATGGCAGAAATTCTTAGGATATGGATAAGGTCATGGTGGAGACTAAAGGAAAAATTCCTAATCCGTGGGGAAACCATCTGCCTCTTTTGGCTGTAATTCAGAAAGACAATATTAAGCACCAAAATTGTAGTGAATAAAGATAATTAAGAGATTCCAGAGGGAAACCATTTGCTTAAAAGAAAAACGGAGGCGGATTATTATTTTATAGGATGATCTCTCTACACAGCATTGCTATGTAGCAAATACAGAAGCTTTCTTAACATCATGTCAGCAAATGGTCAAGGAAATCACTAAGTACATTGTCTTCAGAAGCCAAAAGGAAAATGATCAGCTTATCTTATTTCTGAGGCTTGGATTTAATTGTTAACATTTTATAAATCCAATAGATAGTTTAATATTTAATTCATTAAAAGTGATTATACTAGTACATAAGGTAAATTTTACCATTAATTTCTGTCTTTTTTTTTAAAGGACAAGAAGTTGAATATTTGGTGACAGGTACACATCCATATCCACCAGGACCTGGTAAGTGAGATGTTACATATTGAAAATGTCTTACTGTCACATGCATTTTCATGAACACACTAATAATGATTCCCATTGCCTAAGAAATACAAGATAAGCTGACTAGCCAAGTATCCATGCATAGCTTTTAGATGATAAATAACTAATACTTAGTATCACATGCATTCATTTGGCAAACATTCTTACGCACCTATATTTTTTCATGCACTGTACTAGGAATTCAAAAACAGTAAAACTACCCCAGGCTAAGAGAAGCGTATTATTTGGAGGTTTAGACAGACATGTAAATATTACCGAGCTTATAAAAGTGATACTGGAAATGTTAATATAGAAGCAGATATGATCGAAATGTTTCCTGGGTGTTTGTATAGAGGAATTGACACAGGAATAGGCACACAAATGGAGTTGCCAGTATGACAGGGTAGAGGATAAAAAAGCTTAGTGTATATAGGTTCTTGTAATTTTAGAGGCCAAGATTCACCATAATGAAAAATACAGGTGAATCAGTGCTTCTTATTTTAGTAATTTACATTTACTCTTTGAAATATTTGTTAGTATTTGGAGAACTGCTTAATTTTTATATCTGATTATCCCAAGATTATAGATATTTAACTTTACTATCTTGGGCTTTGTTATTCCAAGCTGCTTGTGGTTAAATCAGATTTGAGTTATGTGTTAAGCAATATTTGCTGTAAAAATTAATAACAAAAGATATGCAAAATATAATCAGTTATTGTAATACCACTACCTGGATGTATTCGTCGTTACCTTTTTGGTATGGTTTTCTCCATTATTTAAGTTTAAATGCATACAAGTGGAAACAAAGATAGCTACTAAAAGGAATTTTTTTTTTTAAACAGGGGTTGCTTTAACAGCAGATACTAAAATCCAAAGAATGCCAAGTGAATCAGCCGCACAGTCCTTAGCTGTGGCGTTACCTTCTTCTCAGGCCAGGTATGAAATACCCTAATAATCACAAAAATTTTGAAAGTATAGTTCACTATTCACATTTTTTCTCATTTTTAAATTTATTTTTTGATAATTATGTATTACATGACATTTTTCTGTAACTGCTTTAAAATTTTAACATAAAATTTGTTCTGCAGAACATGAGACTAGAGGCATTAATTACTTAGAATGTGATGTTTCTTGCTTCAGGGTTGATGCAAATCGTAGTTCGCCTGCTGGAGGGGAATACCGGCATCCTGGGGCCTCTGACCGTTCACAGCCCACAGGGATGACTTCGGTGAGTTTCTCTGCGTCAGATCACGCTACAAGTCTCTACCTGTTGGAATACGTTGTCTTCTTTCCCTTTATCCCAAGAGTCTTACCTTAAATATTAAAAAAACATTTTTTTGCAGTCGTTAAATTAAATAGTAACCTGAGCTAATTTAAGTTACCAGTGAGTTGTAAAGTTTTTTAGAATTTAAAATTGTGTCAATTCTATGTCTACTTACACATTTACATAATATTTGTTTGATGAAGATAATGTTGCTCTTTATTAGCCACTATTAAAAATACAAGGAATGTTATTCTGAAATTTGTATCAGTATGTTTTAGATATGAAAGCTTTTTTCAAAAAAACTTTAAGTTGATTTATATAGTTGGAATTGAGAACTATTAGTATGGTAACTTTGTGGGCTATACAAGTAGTATATAAATGAGCATTTAGAAATACATAAGTTTAAGTAAATGGCAGCTACTGTTATTGGTGAAAGTAGTTAGAAAAAAACATAACAAAATATGCTGTCACTTGGAATAAGTGTAGGCTTTACCTCAGTTTATTATGCAGTTGGTTCGGCGTTATGGCATGTATGAATTTAATCCTCCCACCGCATTTCTTTGTTAGCCTCCATTCGCAGATCTCTCCTGAGCCTTTCTGCCTCTTTAGGAGGAAGTAATATTAGCTTTTTGAGGGTAGGAACTATGGGCTTTAAGTATTTTTTAGATGGATGCTAACAGTAGAGAATACCTTTTACAATAGTATTGAAATATTTTGGGGGAATGTAAACAAGGAACTGTCAGTCTCTTCTTTGCTGTATTAATGATGTTAAAACATGACAATGAAAAGCAGTGGCGTTAATCCACTTACAGTCATATAATAGTAGGCCCTTTGTACAGCATTTACTATTCTATGTTCATCATAATAACTGCATGAGGTAGGCACTTAATTTCCATTTTATAAAGGAGGCACAGAGGTCACATAATTTTGACTTAGGATCGATCAGCCAGTTATTGGCAGAGCTGGGGTTTGAGCTCATATGGTGATGCGTGCTCTTGAATTGAATGTTCTTCCTTTCTGATGTTTTTAATTGCTATTTAAAACTAAAATTAACATATAGAAAATATAGTTTTGATTAGAAGTCTCAGACTCATCTTCTAGCTATGCAGACATTTTTATCTGTCCTTTCTCTTCATGTAAAGAAAAAGCTTTCATAAATTCCCTCTTTGAATTTCCATTTTCGAATTGATAACATGGAAACTTAAATATGATATCAATAATAATGTGATGTGTTCCATATCTAGGCTGTTATGGAGGGTGGCAATGCCAAGAACTCTGCACTGATGGCTAAAAAGGCCCCTACAATGCCAAAGCCCCAGTGGCACCCACCGTGGAAACTCTACAGGGTGAGCGAATCTGTATATTATTCCCCTGCATGAAACATGATTACTGCTTTCTGGTAGGCAGGAGCTGAGTAATAAGAGTAAGGAGGAAAAGGAACGAATACAAGAACCAGTAAAGTGATCTGAGGTGGTTTGAGGGAAGGAGCTTAGGCACTATCTTAAAAGATATCTTGGAAAGGAGATTAAGTAAAAGCTATACTTGTATTGTGTATAAAATAGAGTGTAAGATATTGGTAGAAGGCTACTAAATGTGGAGAGATGGAATAAATTTAGGAAAGTCAGTATTTAATACAGAGGCCAAGGGGAAAAACAATATATTAGGACATTTCCTTGGCCCTACTGATTATCTTTTCAGTTCTAGTAAAATAAAATGATCTAAAATAAAAAGTATGTAGTTGGAAAAGTACATCTATATATAATTTAATAGATATATTAAATTTTACTTTTTAAATTATATGGTAAAATAGATTTTATTTCGGTGTACAGATCTAATAAATTTTAGTGGATATGTAGACTTGGGTAACCACTACTACATTCTGGATGTAGAAGTTACATCAACTCGAACACCCCTGTGCTGGTCTATTGCAGCCGTACCCTTTTCCAGGCCTGGCAGTCATTTATTTGTTTACTTTCTCTATAGTTGTGTCTTTTCAACTGTGTTGTATGAATGGAATCATTCAGTATGTACCTGTTGAGACTGCCTTCCTTCACTCAGCTTAATGCCTTTGAGATTCTTCCAAGTTGTTGCAAGTCTTATTACATTCCTTTTTATTGCTGAGTAGTATTCTGTTGTATAGATAAACCACATTTTGTGTTTTCATTCACAGATTGAAGTACTTTAATAGTTATTCTAAAATCTAATTGTCAAATAACTTTATAATCTTGTATCATTTGAAGATGTGAGGAAGAGCAGTTCAAACTTGAATAAACTTTAACTTATGAATTATGAGTTGAAATTGAATAACCTTTAATTTATGTGTCTGCCCATTCCACCTTTTCTTTTTTAATACAGGTGATCAGTGGGCATCTTGGCTGGGTTCGATGTATTGCTGTGGAACCTGGAAATCAGTGGTTTGTTACTGGATCTGCTGACAGAACTATAAAGGTAATAAAGAGAAATAAAAAAATAAACATAACTTTCTGTTTACCATGTACATTTAATCTATTTTAAGTTATTTCCTCTGGTGGGAATTGCTCTTATAGTTCCTCTGATTTCTTAGACTTGAATATAGAGTAAAATTTACTATATATACTGATTAAAAGTTCCAAATAATTCTCTTTCTAAAAAGAGGTATTTAAACAACAGTTCTTTTCCAAACGGTACATGCCAGCTACCACCACTAATTCTTTGATATTTAAGGTTTTTCCTCTCTGGTTATAAAATTAAAGAATACCCATCTATAAATAATGTGGAAAATATAAAAAAATGTAAAAGAACATAGACCCATATGTAATTCTACTCTTGCTAGATATTTAAATGAATTTCTTTTTAGTATTTATTTATCTGCATGTATATCAGTGCATTTTCTTCTGTACTTTTTTCCTGTGTGTATAAATGTATACCTTTTAAAAGTCATGCTTGATATGTAATTTTGAACCCTGCTCTTTTTCATGTAACATTATATCAAAGGCATATTTGTGTGAAAAACCAAACATCTTTTTAAATGGTCCCACTGTATTATATCATTTAGGTATTCTATAATCTATTTTCCTATTATTGGACATTATATTTTTAGTTTCCTAACTTCCACTATCACAAGTAATGCTAAAATTAATCTTTGTACCTAAAGCTTTTTCTGTCTGTTGAGTTATTTATGATAGAGTCTCAGAAATGGAATTAATGGACCAAACATTTTTAAGCTGGCACCCAAAGTACAAATTATTTTCCAAAATGGTGAATTGATACTTGCACTGTATGAGAGGATTCTTTTCACCTATTGACTGTGTATCTTTAAAAAATATCTACTAATATGATAAGCAGATATGGGTACCTAACCTTGTAAAAACTGTATATGTATAATTTCTAGTGAGGTTGAACTTTTTGAAGCTTTATTAAGCTACTTTTAGGGTTTTTAAATTTTTTTGTTGAGTTATAATTGACAGACAACATTAGGTTAGTTTCAGGTATACAACATAACAATTCAGTATTTGTATATATTGTGAAATGATCACCACAATAAGTCGAGTTAACATCCACCACCACACATAGTTATAGAATTTTTTTTCTTGTGATGAGAACTTTCAAGATTACTCTCTCAGCAACTTCCAAATATGCTTTACAATATTATTAACTATAGTCACCATGTATACATTACATTTCCATAACTTATTAATTTATTAACAGTTTGTACCTTTACATATCCTTTACCCCTGGCTTCTGGGATTTTTCAGGTTTTTTGCTTTTTTTTAAAGATTCCTCATGTAGTGAGATCATGTGCTATTTGTCTTTCTTTCTGACTTATTTTACATAATATAATGCCCTCAGGATCCTTCTATGTTGTCACAAATGACAAGATTTCATTTATATAACTGAATAATATTTTATCATATGTATATATACCACATTATCCGTTCATTCGTCAATGGACAGTTAGGTTGTTTTCATAGGGGTTTTTTTAAGTTATTGCCGTCCTTGGCGAATTAATACTGTGGTATTCATACTTTTGTTATTAGTGATCCCTTTATAGATTAAGAATATTAACCTTTTTTCATCTATTACAGATATTTTCCCAGTTTGAGCATATCTTTTAATTCTGTTTTTTCCCTGCATTTATTGGTGGGGGTAGGGTTGTTTTGCAAATTTAGAAATTTTTATATGTTTATATCTTTAACTTTTTGGAGACTTAATTTTAGCATCAGGATTCTAAAACTTTGGGATAATCAGCAAAAAGGAAAATTAAATATTCTTTGATTGCAGATCTGGGACTTGGCTAGTGGCAAGTTAAAACTGTCATTAACCGGGCACATTAGTACAGTGCGTGGTGTGATAGTAAGCTCGAGGAGCCCATACCTGTTCTCCTGTGGAGAAGACAAACAGGTCAAATGCTGGGATCTTGAATATAATAAGGTGAGCTTGGATTTAAGCATTTAAAACATGCACCATTCTTTTTCTTACTACTTATAAGAATTTTAACTTTTTTCCTTTACTTGTAGGTTATAAGGCACTATCATGGACACCTGAGTGCAGTGTATGGTTTGGATTTGCACCCAACAATTGATGTGCTGGTGACCTGTAGTCGAGATTCAACAGCTCGGGTCAGTGGAATATAGCTTTGTGTTTAGCTGTAAATGTATTGCATCTTACAGGATGCATATTTGAAATTGGAGTCATATGTCTTATGATAGAAACTTGAAGATAGTTACCATGACTCACTGATAACCTACTTTCTCAATTTTTTGACGGTTTTACCATCGCCATCTTTAGTTCTGAGGCCTCACCATCTTGATTACTGGGAGTGCCCTGTCCCTGAAATGTGACACTCTGACATTCCATCCTCTCACTGCAGCTATTGTCTGTTAGCTGTTTTGGTCAGTAGTCCCATTTTACCCATTCTTAGACTTTCAGTTCCCTGATATTTTAGCTTTTTTTCCCCTATCAATTGTCTGTCTACATTCCCTAGCCAGCTTAGAGATTACCTCTCATTTAAGTGCCTTCTTCATTATATTTAGGCACAGCTGTGTAGTAAATCTCAGCCTTAAATTTATTCAGTTGCATGCCTCAGATATAAACACCCTTTCTCTTTGACGGTATGTCTATTACATTTTTATAGATTTGGGATGTGAGAACTAAAGCCAGTGTACATACGTTATCTGGACATACAAATGCAGTTGCTACGGTGAGATGTCAAGCTGCAGAACCACAGATTATTACTGGTACGATTGATACTTTTCAAGTTTATGATACATTCATATCAAATCATTGTGATTATATGTATTTTTTTATATTATGACTCATTGTACATGTAGTGTTTCTGTGCATTTGAAATTTGTAACATTTCTTTTGATTGTTTTTATACTTTTTACATATCATAGACTATGTCATACACAGTATTATGTAATGTGTGAGTAGAAAATGATGTTAGATAAATTAAGCATTGTTTCATAGTATCAGAATTACTGATTTAGAAAATTAAAGTTAGAAGACAGGATTCCCTGAGACTAATAACCTTTAAAGCTGATTTGAGTCTTGTTTTAATTAAAACAAGATTAATAACAATGGATCTTTAAGAGTAGAAAGTAATTCCTTGATGTATTTCATTAACTAAAAATCATTTGAGGTTTTTTTCTCCCTCTCCATTTGTTTTGGTCTTCACAGTTGTTCTAGCTGTTCAGTGGACAAGCATTTATTAACTTTTTTTTTAAGAATTAAATTTAAAACCAACCTAAAATTTTGGAAGCAATTAGCCAAGAGTTGATATTACTTTCTTTTAGTATATATGTGTCTATTGAAGAACACTTTATATTTTGTTATACTTAACTTTTACATTCTTTTCCCTGATTTGTGTTTTGGGGATTTGTGTGTTATTTTCATACAGGAAGTCATGACACCACAATACGATTATGGGATTTGGTGGCTGGAAAAACAAGGGTCACATTAACAAATCACAAAAAATCAGTGAGGGCTGTGGTGTTACATCCAAGACAGTAAGTATGTTCTCCTAATTCCTTGTCTTTCTTCAGTTCTTTGTATAGTACAGAAATACCAGCATTAGTAGTGCTTTTGGTAGTCCTTTAGACACTGCCACCTCTAGGTCTATACCACTTGTGAACATGAATTTCTTTTATTTCCCCTTTGTAGTATTTTGCTTCGTGCCCTATAGAAGATGAGGAAAGTTTTTTACATGATAAAAAATGATAATGTCAAATGAGACAATATGAATAAATCATGGTTAAAAGCTGAATGTCAAAATAGAAGCTAATAGCTAGATTTAATGTTTTGGACATAAGTATTATTTATTGTACATTGAGATAGACGTAGCATAGTTTAATTTTTGAGGGGGAGGAAGTTCATATTCATAGGGGGAAAAGTAGGAACCATGAGCATGATAGTCATAGTATCCTAAGAGGTGGAGCATAATATCCCAAGCTGTTGTTTATGTCACGTCACTCTGACATTTTTCTGGGCACATTGATGTCTTTTCTCTTTTCCTTCTCCCTCCCTCTTTTTCTTACCCTTATTCCCTCTCTTTTTCCTTTTTCCCTTTCTTTCTCACTCCCTTCTCCCTCATTTCCTTTCTCCCTCTTCCTCCTTTCTTTCCTTTTATCCCTTTCATCCTCTTGTCCTCTCTCTCTCTTGTTCTTTATCCAAGATAGTTGTACAACCCTTTGCCCTATGTGTGAATTTAGGAGTTTTTATATTTATTGCTCTAGCTCAGTATAGACCATTGGGGAAATGCGAGGAGAATAAAACATTAATTTAGGACTTAAAATACATTAAAAGTAACTGGAAAATCAGTTTTAACTTGGAGCAAATGTCTTGATATTTTTACCTCTTGGTGTGACAATATTTTGGTACAACGACATAGATCATTGAATATACGTGCAAAATACAAATGTAATAAGCTTCCTTAAATCTACCATTTTATTTTACTTGGTTTACTTTGTCATTAATTGTTTTTAATCTTATTTCAGTTACACGTTTGCATCTGGTTCTCCAGATAACATAAAACAGTGGAAATTCCCTGATGGAAGTTTCATTCAAAATCTTTCTGGTCATAATGCTATTATTAACACATTGACAGTAAATTCTGATGGAGTGCTTGTATCTGGAGGTAAAATATTTTTATGATAAATGTGTCTTAGTCTGTGGTTTTTTCTTTCAGTGAATGAGTAAACATTGGTAAAGTTTCTAAGCCATCACACCTAAGTATTATAGCAGAACTTGCCTAGTTAATGTGTATTTGAATGTTTATATATATATATATATATATATATATATATATATATATGTTCATGCTTATTCATAATCCATGCAGCATATTTCATAGGTCAGCCATTTTTGAGTTCTCATATGGTGAATTTAAGCTAGCAATTTATGCTGGGAATTGCCTAAAGTTTGGCCATATATTCTGGAATTGGATGTCATTTCGTAGTGCTTTTTGAGATCTATAGTGAATTCTGAATTGAACACAAATGAAAGTGGACAAACTAGTGTTAAGAGAAGCTTGAGTGCCTGTGTCTTGTGTGTCTTTGTAAATGTAGTTACTGCCGTGGTGCTTGGCTAATGGTGCTTAATGAATGTCTGTCAAGCTTACTCATTACAAGGATACCAAGTTTAACTAGATCTTTCTCTTTAAGCTGACAATGGCACTATGCATCTTTGGGACTGGAGAACTGGTTACAATTTCCAGAGAGTTCATGCAGCTGTGCAGCCTGGGTCTTTGGACAGTGAATCAGGAATATTTGCTTGTGCTTTTGATCAGTCTGAAAGTCGATTACTAACAGCCGAAGCTGATAAAACCATTAAAGTGT
Organism: Macroglossus sobrinus; assembly: GCA_004027375.1. NCBI lineage: Eukaryota > Metazoa > Chordata > Mammalia > Chiroptera > Pteropodidae > Macroglossus > Macroglossus sobrinus. Next base: position 335,412 of record PVKZ01000410.1, read on the forward strand.
ACAGAGAGGATGATACAGCAGTAAGTTTTCTATTTCACATCATTTTAAAGTAAATCAGCCATGTCAATTTTGCAAGTGTTTTATCATTCTAACGTTACCGAAATTATCACAAGAGAAAATAATATTTATATATTAAAATATTTATCATCTTGAGTAGTATCTGCTTGTAGACTTCTGTATTGTTTTTATTAATGCCAGCAAATCCATAGATTATTTTATTCCAATTTATTACAGTAAGTGGGAAAATCTTACACTAAGGATAATACCAAATAGATTGCTATGTAATTAATTCTAGAATCATCAGCTTTGATGTTACTAAAATATCTAAATAGCAATTTTATTTGAGATGAAAAACCATACACTGGATTTGTAGTGAAGCCATTTATTTTTTATTAGATTCAAATAATACAAAAAGTTTGTCAACTGTTCCTAAAATTGTTGAATAACTGATAATTATATGATGCCAAATAGTATACTTGAATAGATTAGATACCTTATTTTTGTTAGAAAGGAAATTATTAAATATGAAGCAAAGTAATAATCTTTTTTCTTTCTTTTCTGTTTTTAGACAGAAGAAACTCATCCAGTCAGCTGGAAGCCAGAAATTATCAAGAGAAAGAGATTTTAATGTGGCATTGTCTTCATGGTGGTCTCCCCTCTTTTTTGTTTTTTGTTTTTTGTTTTAAGCTTGGTATTGATGTCATTTTGTGCTCTGGCTAGGACCACAAAGCAGAAACTCATGCTCGAATCATTGCTGCTTCATATTTTATAATAAACTGTAATTCTAAAGTAAACAGTTTGAGATCCTAGGAAGATGCAGATATCAAGCATATGCAGGTTGTTGAATATAACTATTCTAAAGATAAACTATTTTGTCAGTTTTATTAAAAGACACCCTCTTTTTTTTTAACTTACAAAACTGCTTACATAAATGATGTGTTTTGAAGGAAGCAGTCAGTTTTATTTTTTAATCCTTTAAAAATAGTTATCTGTGACTGATAATTTGGGATTAAAGGATTTGAAGCCCTGATTTAACTGATGTATGTTTATTCCACAAACAGTTTTTGCGTGCATGCTCTGCAAAGTTCTGCGCTAGATACTGTTCAGGAAATAGACAAATAAGGTATGCTTGTCTTCCAAGACTTCTAGTTTAGAACTTATTATAGAATAATATAATAGAGGCAAAGCAAAAAGCTGGGGTAACTGGAAAAGACCATTAATTTTTCCTGGGAGAATTGTGGAAGACTTAATAGAGTAAGTGGTATTTGAGCTGAGCCTTGAGAGGGCAGAGAAAGGAAAGGGTATTGATTCTAAGGAGGCATGAAGTGAATGCAACTGACGTGTGAAAGCATGTGGCGTGTTCTAGACGCAAAGTGCCCTCTGCTGCAGCTGAGTGGGTGCAGTGGTGCTGGTGGCGAAAGCTTGTGTTTGGAGTTTGGCTTTTATTCCACAAGGTGTAGGATGCCAGAGTAGATACCAAAACCTGGGGAAATTACTGGAGATAGTAATAGAGGTATTTGAAAGCTGTAGCAAGGGCTATAATCTTTCATGAAGACTTTCTAAAAAAAAGTATTAAGTTTCTGATACCTATGGTTCCTAGTAAATATGAGTTTTATAAACCATGCCCTTAGGAACCTGATTCTCCATCAGTCAAGATTTGTCAGACTTTACTTTCTGTAGTTAAAAAACACAGTTACAAGAACAATTGCTTTAAAATGTTTTTCAAATGCTTTAATTTTGGATAAGCATCTCCAAATTACACATACCCCATACTGCACGCTATAAGTGGGAGTATAATTATTACGACCTTTAGGTGAGTAGTTTTCCAGAGTATATTGAAAATGCATGAACTCTTTTGCTAACTCTTCATTAGAGATAAAATGAGGAAACTGTCTAATAGGAATAATCCGATAAGTGAACACAAGCAAGTTCATTGTACCTGTCTTCTTTAACAGTTAAAACTAACCCAGTTGTCCTATTGATAGAGGACTGGTTTAAAAGATTATGGTACCTTCTTGCTATTTATTTCTTATCAGTTAAGAGTAAGGAATTAATTAGGACTTATAAGATGAGCAAACTTTACTCTTATGTAAGGAAAAGTGCTTTTTTGTGTGTGAAATAATTTGTTAAAGCTCTAAAAAGTAATGGAGAAGTAGCACCATGTCAGTGGCTTTGTGAAGGAGTGGAATTATGGGAGAACTTTCATGATTGGCTTTATATATTTCTATGTGTTAATTTTCTATAAGCATGTGTTTTGTAAACTTAAAAACCTACTAGTATCCCTGAGAGATTCTAATATTCCTTCTAACAGAAAAAAATCAAAGATGTGAATAGTCCCCAAAGCCAAGAAATTCCCCATTATCCTGCTAAGCAAAGCTTGAACTGTTGGGTTGTTAGGCACAAGTATCAGATTCTGAATAGCATTTTAAAAGTCCACTGCCCTGCTTCATGCTGTCCCATGTTATGGTGTCCTTGAATCCTCTTTCAAACAGATCTTCTACCCTATGTGCTCACAAATCCCATGAAATTTTAAGCAGAGTTTTATGCACGTGCTCTCTTTATTTGGCAGAACCCCAACCGAGTTAAACCCAAATCTCTTAGTGCGCCTGTGCTGTAAGTACACTCAGTGCTGCCAGCATAAGTTAAAACAGCCGTGCTCACTGGGCTGTTGATTTATGACCACAAACCTCGAGTGGGCCATTCATAGCAGCCACGTACATGCTTCCATAGTTAATGTCTTCTGCCTCCTGGTCAGAGGGATGAGTTGCCCACCTGGGAACAGTTCCAAGTACACAGTTGTTGCCTTATGCTCTTGTCTATGTAAGGTCTTCATCCTACAATGAAGCCCTTTCTCTTCACAATAAATTCCTTGTTGCCAAATGATTCTCATCAACAAGTACGTTTTATTTAAATATGTGTTTGTATGTATTTAAATATGTCTGCCTTAAAAAAAGACCTAATGCTCCCTCCTAAGTACACCCATATTTTATTTCCCTTTATTGTTGAACTAGGACATTTTTATAACCTCTAATTTCCTCGCTTTCCATTCTCAACAGACTCTAATCTAAAAATGTGTTAAACATTGTTCTTAGAAAAATAGAAGAAACAAAGTATGAGGGAGTTGGTAGGAAATGATTACATAAAAAGGGAATATAGATTTAGTAAATAAACAAATGACTTTTTGGTACAAAAATAAAATTATAGATAATTAAGAAACAAGAATCGAATATCCTAATTAAAATGATGGTGGGAAGAAAGACCATTTTGTTTAATCCTATGCCATTATTTTTAGAGCCAAGTAAAATATTAAAGAAAAATTCTTTGAATCCAGAAGATAACGAAAACATACTACACATTAATTATTGGAGAAGAAACAGTTGTCAAGGAGTTAACCTACCGCCACCACCCACGTACATCAGTCCCCAAGCTCAGAGCTTCAGAATGGAATTCTAATTTTAATGCACTTTTTCTTCTGACATAGAAAGATCTCACCCCAAATAGGGTTGTGTGGCCTTTTGGCAACAGATCCTTTCCTTCGTGTGTGAAAGGCTGGGAGGTACCATTTCACACCTGAACCATTTGGTCTCTGGCATCCTGGTCACTGAGGCTCACAAACAGGTCCAGGCATGCAAAACGTCTGCGTACATTTCTAAAGAATAAATATTGGAAGAACTATGTTAGTAAGATCCATTCCAAGCCTAACCTGTGACGAGAGACATGATAACGCTTTTGTGCTCTTCCACTGACCCTGCCTCTTCATCAGCTCTATGTCGTATGAGTTGAAAAGATCAACATCACTTGTTCCACTGGACATGAAAGGAGTAACCGTGTGGTATCTGAGCACTTTGGCCTTTTTCCTGAGCTGCTGTGGGTCAAGACTGAGGCAGATCCAGAGGAATCTATTAAGTGCCTTGGAGATGAGACACTTGATGAAATTCATCAGCATCATTGAATTCATCTTCACCATGAGAATAAGAGAACTCTGGCACTGGATTGAAGAGAAGTTGATATGGCTCAGAGTAGTTAGACTACTTCTGGGTGACAAGTGCCCACTGCCTGTACTATTTGGTCTTAGAGTCTGGCGATGTCCCAATGATGCTAATATAGGTCCAGCTGGTAGGGAAGGTGGGTGCTGCTCTGAAACAACTGAGTAGGCTCTGGAGGGAAGACAGTCCGGGAAGGCGTTGTGTGGATCACAGATTGCAGGGGACTAAGTCGATATATTGTGTCTGCAGGATTATTAGTACTTTTAGCAATTTGCAGCAACACAATGCAGTATTTAATTGATTTTACCATGCTATTTGTTGTCTCTTTGATGAGAGTTTCAATTTTTTTCTCTGTCATCTTTGCAGTTTTGAAGTTTGTCATCAAAAATTTTCATTATTCCATCAAGATTGTAGGTAAGCATCAGCCTCTGTAAGTTTCATATCAAAGTCTAGAAATAAATCCTGAATCCAAACCTCCATAACTGGCAACCAAGAAAGCCATTTGCTAAGGTCCCTGCCCTCTATACCCCCAGGGGATGGAGTCGGGGGCAGCTTCTGAGCACCCCTTTTCCTGCCCCCCTTGGCCAGCTAGCCGGGTGGACCTGCCAGGTTCAGCAGCTCATCTTCTCATCTTACTTTGGTCACAATAACTCTGACCAAGGATCTTATAAAATTCTTTAAACAAGTGAAACATCAAATGTTCAAGAGATATCCTTGTCTTTTTCATTATGATTTAAGAAGAATAAATATTGAATATAAAATGTTCATATATTATTTTTTTAATTGAAGTGGATATTGGTGATGATACAGGCAATTCAAGTGTCTACAGAAACATGCTGGAGTGCAATTTTTTGTAAAGCTTCCCACAAACCAGGAGAGTAAGTGAGATACACATGTGCCTTGTTAAATGCTCTTTAGGAGAAGCAATGAGTGGACACTAGGCACTGACTCGTGAATGAGCTCTCTCTTATGACTGCCTATGTGTGGCCAGACTGCGGCGTTAAGATTAAATATCCTCAGCTGAGTGTGTAAAGTTATATTAAAATAAACCAGTCTTCCATTATAACAGACAGAATGTCAGATAAAAATGTTCAAAAAATTCCTTCTCATTGTCGAAAGGCTATCGATGCCAACATCCGACCAAATTAGGGAAGCTCTGACATGGTGCTTTAAATATTTTGCAAGATTATAATGAAAAGAAGGTACTTATTTGGGAGAGATGGTTTAATATCTACCCAGTTGGAGAGACTAGATGTTATTTATATACTTCTTTATTATTTTTAAAGTTATGTTTTAAGTGTAACCAAAAAAGTGACTGCCCATGGTACCTAGTATGCACAAACTTACAGGACAGGAACACACAGGGCCAGCTGGTCCCAAACAGCTGCCTGGATTAGCCTGAGCCCTTTCAAGCTGACACTTGGTGGTTGTTCTGTGCATTCCCCCTGCAGCTCAGCTCCATCCTTTCTCCTCAGTGACCTCAGCTTCTGTGTCCACATCTCTTCAGCACCACCCCATCCTTTCTCTAAAGTGGCCTTTGCTCCCCCACCACACCCCTGCAGCTCAACCCCATCCCCTTTCTTCTCAGTGACCTCTCTTCTACCAATACACCTCTGAAGCTCAGCCCTATCCTTTGTCCTCAGCGATCTCTATAGCCATCACTATAAAACTAACCTAAATCCTAACCATAACATTTAACTATAACCCTAAATCACCATCTATAAACCATAATTATAAACTATAGCCATAATCATAAACCATAATCAAAGACATAGACATAACCATAAACCTTAACCATAATCCATAATATGTTATTATAGACCATAAACAATACACATAGCCATAAACAAAACCAAACTGTAACCCCTGACCTTATGCCCCAATACAGACCCAGCCGTGACCCTGGCCCTAGCCCTGTCAATCACTAACATTAACCCCTATCCAATCAAATTGCAGAATCAGAGTATGCAGACCTGAACCCCTTAGAAATATAGATGTAAGACTTCACAAAATAATAGCAATATAAAACCAACTGCGCATTGAAGTGATTTGACACCATAAGCAAATGTCTCTACACCAGAAACATGGGGTTGTCCAAGCCATGTAACACCCCACAATAACAGCAGGAAGGGACAACACATGATCGTGTCAACTGAGACAGAAAAAGCTTTTTACAAAATCCAGTTCTATTTCATGATATAAACACTCAATAGGGATAAAAGGACATTTTGTCAACATGATAAAGAACACTATGCAATACTTATAGGAAACATCATGCTCATTACTGAAAACATAAGATTTACTCCTGAAATCAGAAACAAAGCCAGGATGTTCTTTCATCACTGTTGTTCAATATTGTACTAGAAGCTCTATCCAAAGCAATTACGAAAGAAATGAAAGGTATGTGACAGGAAAAATTAAACTATGTCTATTTATCATAGACAACAGGTCACATAATTTTTATATATAGAACTTCTTAAAGAAGCAACAAAAATGTATTAGAGCTAATAAACTAATTCAGCAAAGTTACAGGACAAAATATCAATATGCAAAAATCTATTTTTCATATACACTAGCAAGGAATAACCTCAAAAAGAATTTAAGAAAATGATTTCATTTTTAATAACACCAACATTGATAAAACACTTCAGAATAGATTGAATCAAAGTGTAAGACTTGTACATAAAAATTACAAAACATTGCTAAAAGAAATAAAAGAAAAACTAAATAAATGCGAAGTCATCCCATGGTGATAAAAAGATGATATTGTTTAGATGGCAATAGTACATATGCAATATAAAGATTCAATGTGATTCCTATGAAAATTCCCAAAAGCCTTTGGGGAAAATACACAAACCATTCCTAACAATCATATAAAATTTTAAGAGACCCCAAAGAGTTTCTTCTAAAAGAAACTCAAAGTTGGAGGCTCACACTTCCCAATTTTAATTCTTAGGTCCAACAGGAAAGCCACAATCTGGGAGAAAATATTTACAAAACACATATCCGATCAAGAATTTCTATTTAAACTATGCAAAGGACTCTAAAACAACCCCACTATTATTGGGTAAAGATATGAACAGACACCTGGCCAAAGAAGAAATAAAGGGGTTCTATGGAGAGTTCCCTCATCCCTATCTGGTCACAAATTACCAAAGGGCAGGTCATGGTGGGTCGTCACACCCCAGGCGTATAACTTCTTTACTAAGAGGCTTATCTTTGCCTTGAGCAAGCCCTGCGCATTGCTCCTGTTCATTTAGGCTAACGAGCTTTTGCAACGCTTTTTTTGGACCCCTCCTTCTGAAGAGTGAGAGCACATCATCTTGACTAGTTTGTAATCCAATCCTGGCCTTACTTTTTCTCACCCTTGCGTAATCTTCCTAACATTCCCCCCTTAATTCCAAACGCATAAACAGAAATGCAAAACTGATATTCTCTGGAGCATTTAAGATCTTGCTCTCAAGCATTTGTCATCACTCGGGCTCAAAAAAACTCATATACAAATTCTCTACATGTTTGGACATTTCTTACATTGACAATAGATAGTAAATAAGCTTACAAAACTGAGCTCAACGTCGTATGTTATTAGAGAATTACAAATTAAAACAACAGTGAGACAGCACTGCACACCTATTAAACTGCTAAACTCCAAAAAAATTACACCAAATGCCTGATGGTAAAAACTACAGGAACTCCCATTCCTTACTGGTAGAATATACTGCCACTTTGGAAGTTACCTTGGCAGTTTTTCTCAAAGCTAAACCACTCTCACCTTAGGGTTCAACAACCATGCCTCTAGTGTTTATACAACTGCTTTGAAAAACTAGCATGTAATTATGCACAGCAGTTTTATTCATAATGGCTAAAAACTTAAAGAAATTAGGATATCCTTCAGTAGATGAATGCATAAACAAATTGGAGGTACATCCAGGTAAGAGGGAGCAGAACATGCCACCCCACAAATATGTCTCTTTGGTGTAAAGTTTATTTTGAACTGGTTAATTAAAAAAAAAAAAAAAAAACAGCAGACACAGGAAAATCTCTGAAAACTGAGTATCCGTTGCCCACTTGTGAGGGTCATGCTTGGCGTGGAGGCCCAATCTGCTCAGCCAGGTTCGGAGCACATTATCGGGATGACTTGGTGTGTGAGGGAACACTGGGCCCAGGTCCTGAGGGTCTTTGGCCATGACTGTTCTGCAGCTTATGATTTGGGAGTCATTTGTGGGGGTGAGGGGGGGGCAGTTCACAAAAAACAGATGGACCTAAGATTGCCAAGTTTATTCTAAGTAATAAAACAAGTACTAAAACCTTTTCATCATTCTCCTTAAAGGAGAAGACAGAGGGAAGAAGCAATAAGGGAGGGAGGGAGAAGAGGGATAGATCTACCAGGAGCAGGAGCTCAGCTTTGTCAGAGAGTGAGGATGTGAGATGAAAAGAGTAAACCTTGAACATAGTCTGACAAAGACGAACATGGAGAGAATGAGAGAAATGGCCAGATGGTGACAGTGACAGAAAGAGATGGAGAATGTAGAGTGTGGGATGCTGAGCTGCTGCCTGCCGTGGTTACTGACTACGCATGCATGGTCTGTGGGTTTGGGGTCTCTTGTGGTACTGAATCTCCACTGTTTTCTCCATTCTTCCATATATGCCTTTACAACCCCCAGTTCCTGAAGTTCCCACCATGCTGTGCCAGTTCTCTGAAACTGAGAGTGGCCCTAGCCTTGGACAATGCACCTTATGCCCGGGCAAAGCTGACAGACTGTACCCCAAACACACAGACAGGTCCACTCGCCACAGCTGTGCAGGAGGGGTGGCTGTTCTAGCAAAGCTGCCTGGGGAGCCTGATGTTCAGCTCCTCTTAAAAATGTTGCACCTGGAGTGGAGTCCCCCAGGCTCCTTCAGACCCAGCCCCCAGGCAGGGCCCCAGGGGCCCACCAGAGCCTGCCTCCCCAGCTCTCCCTGGGGGCTGCGGTCTGGCTCCTACAGGCCTCTCTCTGGTCTTTCCACACTCAAGCTTTCTGCTCCCAGCCCTGGGTTCCTTTCCGTCTGGTTCTCCTGGGCTGCCTCTTTAAAACGCGAATTGAATTTTTGGTTTGCATGCCAATGCCCTTAAATGTGATAACTTACATATACTTTCTAAGCACACTATACTTCACAATATGCCCTGTAAAAGGTAGGGAGCTGAAAAGGGAAGGCAGCCAAAGGCATGCGTAGGTAAGAGCCAGGCCAGAAGGCAGTTGACTCAGGGTACCAAGCCCTTGGCCAGGTTTCACCTGAAGGTTCTACAGTCCAGTGTGCAGGTCCTGGGCACAGATGACTGCACCTGGGGCAAGGCCCTGGGTCTGACACATTCCTCAGCTCTGAAGCCTTTGGAGAGAGATTTTCCTGATGACCTTGACTCTGGTGTCATTCCCAACATATACAATAGATAGTAGAGAATAATTTTTCTGGTGTCTTCAACTCTGGTGTTGTTCCCAAGATTCACACTACTTGGCAGGAGAGGATAGCTTTTCCTGGTAACTTACACTCAGATGTTAAACTCAAGATGCACACTGGATGGCAGAAGAAGAGTGTTTTCTTGTGACCTGGTAACTTTCAACCAAGACACCTATGAGGTAACCACAGAGAATAACTTTTTATGGAGATCTCCACTCTGGTGTTATTTCAAGATATGTACTAGGTGGTTACAAGGAAGAGCATTTCCTGGTGACCTCCGCTCTGGTGTCACTCCCAAAAGCACAATAGGTGGCGACAGGGAATGGTTTTTCTTGGTAACCTTCACTCAGATGTTATTCCAAAAACACACACTGTTGACCTCTGCTCTGGTGCATTCTCAACATTCATGCTGGATGGTAGCAGAAAGAGTGTTTCCTGGTGACCTGCGCACAGGTGTGATCCTCAATATGCACTCAAGATGACTGTACTGAATAAATTTTCTGCTTATCACAAGTCTAATATTATTCCCAATATGGCCACTAGATGGCAGCAAATAATTGCTTTTTCGGTGAACACTCAGCTGTTGACCACAAACGACACACGAGATGGCAGCATTGCACACGTTTTCCTAAACTCAACTCTTGGTGTTATCCCCAAGATGCACACTAGACAGCAGCAGAAAAGAACTCTCCCTAGTGACCTCCACTGTGTTGTCATCCCTAAATGCAAAGTAAAGAGGCAGCAGAATATAGTATTTCCAGCTGACATCCGCTAAGGTTTTATTCCCAGGATACACACTGAAAGGCAGCAGAGAAGAAAGAATTTATCCCAAAGACTCCAGTCTGGTGTTATTCTCAAAATGGACACTATATGAAAGCAGGAAGAGCATTCCCTGGTGACGTCCCCTCCTGTGTTAATCTCAAGATGCACACTAAGTAGCAGAGGAGGACATCGACTCACCTGTTATTCCCAAGTTACACACCAGTGGCAGCAGAGAAGAACTCTCCCGGTGACTCTACTCTGGTGTTATTTCCTAGGTACACACTAGACAGCAAAGCAGCAGGAAAATATTTTTTTACATTCTTCTAACATACTTTTCACCTCATTTTCACGCATTAGTTGTAATCCAGGGTAGAGGCCTTTTAGTAAGCATGCATTTTATATTTTGTCAGAATTTCTCATTGGAGATGTCTTTAACCATTTCCAGTTGCTTCAAAATATCCCACTGCAATCAATTGCCTGAAAATTTACAATCAGTAACAAGAGGATCTGATTTCAGCATTGCGTATTATTGGCTGAATTGTGTGTCCCCAAAATTCCCTTGTTGAAGCCGTAATCCCCAGCACCTCAGAATGTGACTGCAGTTGGCAATGGGGCCTTTAAAAAAGTGATTAAGTTCAAATGAGGCCATTGGGATGAGCCTTGATCCAATATGACTGGTTTCCTTATAGAAGAGGTCACAACACAGCACACACAGAGTCAATGTCATGTGAGTACACAAGGAGAAGACAGCCACCTACAAGCCAAGGACAGAGGCCTCAGGAGAAACCAACCCTGCCAGCAGCTTGATCTTGGACTTCCAGCCTCCAGCACTGTGAGGAAATAAAGTTTTGTTGTTGAAACCCCTCAGTCTATGGTGCTGTGTTGTGGAGCCCAAGTTAATATACCCCGTTTGCAGGCCCTGAGTTGCGGCCGATGCCAGAGCCTTTGTAAGGGAGAAGAACAGGGCCAGGCCTCTTACCTCTGCACCTGTTTCCCTTGGCTGTCCCTAATGGGGGCAGGACCTGCGAATTCCATGGCCAGCTCCATTGCCCAAGGGCAGAGAGCTGGGGGACCACCCATAATCTCAGACTCCCTACCTGCGAAAGGCAGGGCTTGCCGGGGGACAGTGGTGGTAAGCCTGGGGGCTGAGGGATGAAGAAAGCACTTAGGTTGGCTGCTCTCCCTTCTCCACTTTGGGACTTTGTCCTAAAGCCCTAGAAGGGGGTTCAGAGGCTGTGGCCAACATACAGGACGAGCATCAAGCCCAGGGGACAGAGACTGAACGCAGAGAGGAGGGGCGAGTGCTGAGGGACAGCCTGGTGTCACTCCAAATAGCTACTAGTGTCCCACTCACCCTCAAGTCCTGTCCCCACAACTTCAAGCAAGGTATGCCCTGCTCCCACCCACAAATGCCCCCTTTCCGCTACAGTGGGGCCCAAGTTTCCTCCTTCTGGCGAATGCACTCTGAGCTGGGACATTCCGGAAGCCAGGTTCATGGCTGGGGTTGGGCCTGGGAAGGGGCCGCCTTCCCTCCTCTGCTCAGATTTCCCAGAGGCTGGAGCCACACACCAAACTTTTTACACCCTGAACTGCTGCCCTTGGATAGAATGATTCTTCCCCCACCCCATGCCAGTCACATCAGTTTTATAAACTGCCTTTATTGAAAAAAATAAATTACATGGAAAGAACTATAGAAATCAGCAAAACTGTTGTATATCAGTTAATTCAGTCTGCATAGCCACTATCCCGTCTGGTTGAGGTCGATGATTTTATTGCCTATTTCTTGTCTGAAGGACGCATCTCATTCAATAATTGCTGAGTCTTAACCTTTTTCACACAGTTCTTGGCAAGGGAAATTCATGTTACTGTTTCGATGGTCACTGAACCGTTTTTTGATCTTTTCCCCTCCTGTCCTTATGAATCAGTGGGAAGGAGCCCTTCATGTACAATTTGTACGTGATAATGTAACACATTTCTTTGGAACACAGGGAACATTGGGAAGTGTTTTACAAGTTCTGATCTGCAGATCTTACCTCCTTGTCCCTCTCAGCCAGCTCATCCTCTTAAAATATGATGTAGGCCATAAAGTTCATGCAACACGTAAGACTAAGTGGGGTGGCACTTTGGGGGTTCAGAACAAGTCACCCCAAGATATGCCTTGTGGTATGTGGCTTGTTTTGAGTTATAGGCAACTGAGACCTTGCAAGCTCAAGAGAAACTTCTGCCCCACCCTCCAAACTATCTAAAAGAATTTGAATTAGGGTCCTTACCCACAATGAGATCATCAGAGATAACTTTTCATGATCAACTCTAGGGCAGGGCAAACCTCTAATTATTGAACATCTGCTCTTATGGTCCTACGATGACCTTCCTCCTGTCTTGGAACGGCTCACACAAGTGGGGTCTCTGACTCTTTCATGTATGTGGGGTTCCCATAGGTAGGTTTATAATGAAGTTTGGTCATTTCTCTCACTAATCTGTCTCAGGTCTGCTTGATTACTAGACCAGCCGAAAGGACCTTGAAGGTGGAGGAAGGTGTCCTCCTTCCCCACAACACTGTCTAAAATATCCCCTGCTCTCTCAGCTCTTTCCATCTGAAACCCGGAGAACGGATGGAGGCAACAACCTAATATCCCTCCCCAAATGGCAACAAAGGCCACTGTTTTGTACTTTCTCTGGAATTTTCTTACTTTGAGTTGCAAAAACAAAGAACTGTTTATCTTCCAAATGGTGACACAAGCCAAATAATCACACGAGGTCCCCACTGCTGAGACATTCTGCCCTTTCAACTTGGCACTTACGTCATGAAAAACAGTGACGAAGTGCATGAGAAACAGATGTAGGTCCTAATGTAGGATCTTTTACACATGGGAGTTAGTTTTAAATTGATTAAAAGTGAGCATACAACCTTTAGAATGGGAGAAAATATTTGCAAATCATATATGAGATTAATATCTATATGAACTCCTATAACTCAACAACAACAAAACAACCTGATTTAAAAACGGACAAGGAAATTGAACCTTTCTCCAAAGAAGATTTACCAATGGCCAATAAACATGTAAAAAGATGTTCAACATTACAAGATGTTAGGGAATTAAAATCAAAACCACAATCAAAATCAAAGCCACTTCATACCCATTAGGATGGCTATTAAAAAAAATACAGAACACGTGTTGGTGACAATGTGGAGACAAAGCAAAATGGTGCAGCTACTATGAAAAACAGCATGGTGGTTCCTCCAAAAGTTAAACATAAGACTACCACAAGATCCAGAAGTTCCACTTCTGAATATAAACTGAAAAACTGGAAGCAGAGACTTGAAGAGATACTTGTACACCCATATTCACAGCAGCATTATTCACAGTAGTCAAAAGGTGGAAGGCCCCGAGTGTCAATCAATGGATGAAGATGTGGCATCTACATACAATGGAATAGCTAGTCTTAGAAAGAAAGGAAATTCTGACAAATGCTACAATATGGATGAGCCTTGAGGATCTTAACACTAAGTGAAATAAGCCGGTTACAAAAAGACGAGGATGTGATTCCACCTATGCACAGTACCTGGAGTACTCAAATTCATAGAGACAAGAAGCGGAATGGGGGTTGCCAGGGGTCAGTGGGGAAGGAGGATGGGGAGTCAGTGTTTAATGGGGACAGAGCTGCTGTTTGGGAGGATGAAAAGCTTTTGGAGGTGGATGGTGATGGTTACAGAGCAACGTGAATGCACTTAATGCCACTAAACTGTACACTTAAAAATAGTTAAAACAGTAATGTATATTTTACTACAAGGAAAAAAAGTGAGCTTACCAGAGTAGAAACATGATTGGTATCTTTTCAAAAGCAGGCACTAGCCTCAAAACCGTCGTATGTAAATATGACACGTATTTAGGTAAACTGCCAAGATGACTCCCCTCGTACCTTACACATATGAAAGCTGGGAACGTCTACAGCAGTGGTGAATACGTCAGCTGTGTCGTTAAAGTAATGTTTACACTTGTGTTTCATGCAGCAGAGACCCGCTATTGCTCTGTTGCGTTTTATCACGAATCCTCGCTAAGACCCAGACGCCATGTCCTCCCGGGGGCTCAGCAGCAGATATGCCACGGCCGTCATGAGAACACCCAGGCTTGGAACAGGGAAGGAGCCAGGCGGTTGGCATCCGTCTCAGAAGGATGTCGAAATCAAGAATTTGAACATTACTTTTCTATTCATCCATTTATGCTTTCCTTGTCTGATTTCTTCGGCAAACATCTAACGAGCGTCTCCAAAATGCCAGGCACGTGCTGTGTGAGGGTTGAGGATGGATCACCTAGACAGGCGGCCTCCAATGCCAGGGCCCACAGCCTTGTGGGGGGACAATGAGCAGCCGTGGCCAACGCTCAGGGGAAGCTCCTGCGATTGCTGAGACAACGTTTGGTCGTGTGTGGCACAAAGCCCCCTCCTTGGGACAGCAGAGTGCGGTGTTTCCCACCCGATTCCTGTTTCTGAGGTGCTTATGATGGTTTATGGGGATTGCTGGATAGAAGATTTGACACAGAGACCATCAAGGCAAATGGATTTGCCCACTCATGCTTCCTCCCGTGGAGGACGTTCTAATATTCCCCTTTCTTCTCCTCCACCCAATCCCTCACCAAGTATCTCCCACATATTACAAAACAGCATCAGGCCGCTGACTCCGATGTTATCTGGCACATGCAGTCATTCTCTCAGGTCACACATTTGCCTTTTAAATGAGCCCTTTAATTCTCTGATCCAAAAGGAGGGTGGTGGAAATTCAAAGCCCTCCCTCACAGGCCTTGTGCTAAGATTGACGAGATCTTACAGCTACTCCTTCCGTTGTGCTTCCTCTGTGCAAGCCCCTTTCTAAGACCCTGCATATATTAACTCACTAGTGCTCACAACCATCTATGAGTTTGGCACTATCAATGCCCCGTTGATAGGTGAGGAAACTGAGGCACAGGAAACCCTTTCTCAGGGTCACAGTGTAAGTGGCAGACTAGGAGCCTAACCTAGGTAGTCTGACTCCAGACTCAGAAAAGAGAAGGTTTTTGGTAGAAGGAGCTTGGCCTCTGGAACCAGAGAGCGTGTGTCTGAATCTAGGCCCTTGCCCTGTGACCTTGTGCAAGTTACCAGAACCCCAGTTTTTATGTCTATTCAATGGGAAGGGTGAGAGACAGCATATGGAAGGCTCCAGGCTCATAGGCATACTTAATGATGGCCACATGGACACTTCCGGCCTTCCCCTTGCTTTCTGCACGCACATGACACACATACCCTTTCTGCCTGGTTATTTACACTCATCACAATTCATAATTCAGCTTGGAGAGACCAGCTCCCCAGGCTTTCCCTGCAGAGGAGGTGTGCATATGTCTGTGAGCAAACCTTGCTGGGGTGCAGGGAGGAGGCGCAGGTGACCCAGCCTGGGGACTGGGCGGAGGAGAAGGCAGGCAGGAGCACCACAGGCCTGAGGAACCATCAGCTCAGGCAGAGGCCCAGGGCCAAGGAGGATCTGCGTGCTGTGTGTGGGGACTCAGGACGGGTGATGCGAGAGGGCAGACGGGAACCAGGGCATGACGGGGACAAGCTGGGGAGATGGGCGTCACTCAGGGGCCAGCAGCACCCTTGGGGTGGGGGGTCAGGAGGCTGCTGCTGGAGGATTCTGGGCAGGAGACAATGAGGATTTGGAGCTGGGCAGGGGAGCAACAACGGTAGGGGACAAAACCGCGAGATGGCTTCCGGATGTGGCAAGTATCAAGTGAGACCAGAGGGAAGTTCTTCAAACAATTACTCTGCCTTGCTCCCAAGAACACAAACAGCAGTGTCACAATCATCTTAGATTTATCGAACAAAGCCATTCTGACCTCTGTGGAGAAGTTTTAAAATTAACTGCTAATTAAACCATGAATTTGCTTCAAAATTATGAATTAGTCAAAGAGAAATCACTACAGCCATCATATTTTGCCACAGAATATTAACCATGCTGAGAGATAAAGAGATGCATTTATATCCAGGGAATTAATCACACGTTATTATTTCTCTATCTAAAATGATGTCAAATTTGTCTCCCTTATTTAAAGAATATCACTCTTTATTGCAAACCCCTTTGGAACGGGCTGCTGGTTCTGAGGGACACGGGTAAGGCCCCGTCTTGGCACCCAGAGCAGCGGCCCACCCGACGAAGGTGCTGATGTGCCTGCTGGGGGCCGGCACACGACACCCTAAAACTTCGAGACCCGCGGCGAGTCCCTGGCATCAGTTTCCAGCCACTTAATGAGGATCTGATTCAATTCGGTGGGCCTGGAAAGGAAATAAAAGGCAATGCACACTTGTCGGGACCCACTCACTCACATGAAGGCTGAGGTGATGGTGCAAATGGCTACAGCCTGGGAAGCCTTCCCGGGAGGTGAGCGGGAAGCCCTGACCCCGCCCCGACCCCCTGCACCGTGGGCCCCCATCTCCTTACTTCTCCATCTGTGTCCAATGTCCACAATCCTTAATGTGTCCCCTTTTCAGGTGGGGGATCTAGAAGGAAACCCCACCCAGAAAAGTAAATGACAGTGCAAATGGGCCGGGTTCAGGTTAGTGCAACATGCAAACTGAGACCCCTGGGAGGGGGCGCCTTCCTTTCTGCTCCCTGTAGGTCACACCCCTGAAAAACTCTGCATTCTTTAGAAAAGGAAGAACCATTTATTGAGTCCCCTACGTTCTAGGTGCCCTACACACACTGCCATATTTAACCTTGACTGAGGGGTAATATGAAGGCTCGGCGAGGTTGGGTAACCTACCCAACGCTGCACAGGCGACAGAGCTAAGATTTAAATGCAGGGCCACCTCATACTCATCACGACGACTGTCTCCCTTCAGAATCATCAGGCCTCAGCCTGCTCGCTGCCTGGAAAATGCTTGGTCGTCTGAGTCTCGTCATGCAGACGTGACTGCGTCCCCTCGCTGGTGGTCTGCATGTAGGGCCGTCTGGCATCCCTGCTGGAACCTGAACCCCCACAGTGGGTGACAGCAACAAGCACCAAGGAGTGAGAAGGAGAGCAGTGCTGTAGTTAGGGACACGCACTTTTCTTCCTGACACAGCCTTGAACGGTGACAAGATGTGGGAAATGCTGGGGGGAAATGCGGCCTTCCTCCCAGAGGCAGGAGCTGCCCCTCCCATGCACATGAGCCTCAGTGAGGTTAGCAGGCCGTTCCGAGGACTGGCCATCCAAAGGACCTGCGTCTCTACAGAACGTTCAGGGTTCAGGAGCAGAGATGAGCCCCTGAGGGCTCTCAGAGCTTTCTGTAGCCTTTCATTGGCTGGATACAGGGATTGCGAGGGGCAGCCTGTGCAGCATCCGACTAAACGCACCCTCTCTGCTGTGTCTGAAGGCACTAACAGAGCCACAGCCAAGGGCAAACAGGCCGCTCTCAGCAGTGAGCCAGCCCGTGGTCGTGCACTTGCAGGCCTCCCAGTGGCTACCGACTGCCACACTATGCAGACTGAGCTTCCCATCCACAGTTCAGAGAGCCCCATTCAGTGGCTCTCTGCCCACTGGGTCCACACAGCTCAGCGTGGCGCCACGGGCTCAGCAAGGCCTTCAGCCTCATCAAGCTCCTGCATGCTCCTCGCCTCCCAACACCGTGTCCTTCACCCCGTGTTCTCTCTCTCTGCCCAGCAAGCCTCAGTTGGCCATCAAGGCCAGACGCAATGGGCAGCACCTCCCAAGAGTGCCCTCTTCTTCACGCCTCTCCCATGTACGGGATTAACTGAGGGCAGAGCACTCCCTGAGGGTTGGAGTCTGTATCTTATTCATCTTTACCACCGCAGCATCTAGTACTGTCCCAACACGTTTAAGTGTGCAGCAAAAGCCTGCGAAATGAACAGATGAGTGAATGAATGAGTGAATGAATGAGTGAATGAATGCGCCTCCGTCAGTGCAGGATAAAGGAAGCATCAGCCACTGTTGCTCCCAAGAGGTGACAGCGATGCTACTGAAGAAGCCCCTTGTCAGACAAGTTCTTGAACCAAACATCTCACTGTCCTCAGCTGCTGTCGTGCCCTGGGACACATACCCTCCCCTGGGACACCCCGACGGCCCCAGCACAGCACCAGTCCCTCACCCAGTCCTCCATGTGTTTGGACATCTCGGGAACGAGCACTTTGTCCTTCTCTGCGGTTACCATCAAGGCCGGAATCAGGATCTGGGGAGGGGCGACAGGAAGTAGGTATAGCTGGAGAGGGAAGAAATGTCCCCTTCTTGTACCCTTCACGACTCAGCCCCCTGCCCCCTGCACCCCGGTGCGAGGACCTGCTTCATTTTCACAGAGTGTGGCTTCCTCCACTAACTGCCCCCTCCACACACACACACACACACACACACCAGCAGCGCCGCTGTGGTCCTGGCTTTGTTTCTGGCATCACTATTACTGGAGATCTGAAATGCTGGTGTAAGACAGTAGCAAATACATACATTGGCTGCTGTCTCTGGGTCCTGGCACAGAGCTCCTGACACCCTTGGAAGTTCCTACATGACACAAGCACTGGGAGCATCTCTTCTTGTTCTAATATTTGCCTTTGACCCCACTCCGGACACAGGGATCCTAAAACCCTGGTAAGCTCCTAAGTTGTAAGACCATTGAGAGCATCTTTGGTTCCAGTGAGGCGACTAGGGTTGGGGCGGGGGCAGCTCCTGGGTGGGGACTGTCACCAGGAAGACCAGGCCACAATTAGAAGCCTGGAATTCTTAGCCCACTCTCCACTCTTCTAGAGAGGGGAAGGGGCTGGACATGGGATTGATGACTTAGCACACCTACGTGAGGAAGCGCCACAAAATCCAAGTTGCATGGGGTTTGGAGACTGGCCACACTGGTGAAGGCATCCATGCACCGGGAGTGTGACGCACCTAACTCCACAAGGTCAGAAGCACCTGTCCCTGGGACCCACCCAGACCTCGTCCTACGTATCTCTTCATACGGCTGTTCATCTGTATCCTTTATCCCATCCTTTACTAAACTGGCAAATGTAAGTAAGAGCTTCTCTGACTTCCATGAGACGCTCTACCAAACATTAATCAAACCTGAGGTGGGGGTCATAGGAACCTCAGATCTATAGCTGGTTGGTCAGAAGCCAGGTGACAACCTGTTCTTGTGACTGGTATCTGAAGGGAGGGAGAGAGAGAGAGAGAGAGAGAGAGAGAGAGAGAGAGAGAGAGAGAGAGAGAGAGAGAGAGAGAGAGAGAGATAGTGTGTCGGGGGCAGTCTTGTGGGACTGAGGCCCTACCTGTGGAACCTGACACTATCTCCAGGTAAATAGTATTAGAATAGAGTTAAACTGTAGGACACCAGCTGGTATTACAGAGAATTGCTTGGTGGGGGTGGTGGTGGGGGGGGACATTTCACACGTTTGGTGACCAGAAGTGTCAGAAGTAAAGTGTTTTGTGTGAAGGAGACAACGAGGAGGAAAAGACTGGGTTTTTCTAATGTAGATGGGCTTCGCGGTGTAGGGACCAACACAGCGGTATCTGTGCATGTGTGTGTGTATCAAGAACATGCATGCTGGTCCACTCTGTGTGACTCATATTCTTGGAGCCAAATTATGGCACCAGAAAGGAGGAAAGATGTCCCTGAATAGAGATCAATATTCCTTTTCTCTGCATTAAATGAATGCTTAAAAAGGGCAGGCAGGACCCTACAGTGAATGGATCAGCCACAACCATTATCCATGTGACATCAGAGGCAGCAAAATGGCTTTCCTTTTATCTACTGACGAATGAGGCACTGTGAGGCCAAGGAAGCCTCCATCCATTCTCTGCTATCACTCTACCATTATAACTGACAGCTTCAGTTTGTCCCTGATTAAGGAGTTTGCGCTGTTTTTTACCCACGTGCAGAACTATGTGCTTCTCACTGCACTGCCCCCTCCAAATGATGAAGAAGCAGGGGACATTCAGAAGTTCTCCTGCTGCCAGTACTCATCCTGAGGCTGCTGTGGGTGTCTAAACTCTAGATTGTTCCAAGTGAACATGTGAACTGGCAGTGGGAGCAGGGAGAAGGTGGGAGGGGAGGACGATCTGGAAGGTAACCGCAGGAGGGGTTCCCAGCCATCGAGGGGCACCTTCCCAGAGCTTCGTTATGTCCCTCCATGCTCTGAGACGTTCTGCCTATCAAACTGCAGTTATGTAATTTTTGTCAATCATAGATTAAAATTATGATAAAGATAATGAGCATTAACTGAACTACCTCTGTATGCAAGGCACCATTCTCAGCATTTCACACGCATTAACCCATTTTATCCTTATACAGCTCTATAAAGTAAGCACTATTCTTGTCATTTCCATCTGAGAAAAGCAGCAATAGAGAACAGAGTAGTTAAGTGTCTTGCCCGAGGTCACACAGGAATTAGACCCCAGGCAGACTTACTGTTTAGCCTGCTCTTAACCACTGTGTTCGATGCTGTCTGCCTTCAGACCTGACCCATGAGGTCAGCAGCTGATCTGTTTTATTCAGCTGGTATCTCTCAGCCTAGAACAGTGCCTGACACATAGAGGGCATTCATATTTGAGTAAATCAAGGAGATAACCAGGGTACTGAGTGAGCTGAGGAACATAAAAATGCAATTTCCCTTAAGTTTTGAACATTTTGAACATAAACTGGGGACCTCATTACTCCCTTCACAGACTCAAAGACTGGAAACTATCTTCTGTCTGACAAAGAGAAGACAGACTCAGACTGACTTGGTCAAGGTGACAAAGCTTGAGGTTAAAGCCCCTCCCCTCCCCCCAAGAACCTAATGCTCCTTCTGAGGATGAGGGCTCCACAATCCTGGTCACCCTGGACCATTTGCTGCCGTGGGCTGTGGTACCGCCAAGAGACCTGGACCCTCCAGACAGATGCGGCCATCACCTGGACAGACCCCAGCTCCAACACTACCCCCTACCATTCCATGAGAAGCAGCAGTAAGAGAGGTCACGAGGGGAAACAGGAGTGGAGGCACTCCCAAAAGCCCAGAGGGAGACGACAGAAAGGAGGAAGCCAGCAGGTCAGTCTGTCCACCCCAGCTCTGACCTAAGGGCAAAGCAGTCAGCCAACGGAAAGCCCGAGGGGGCCCATGGTGGGGAGGGGCAACACCGAACCAGCACTCACCTTCCGCTTTGTGCCTTTGCAGCCCCATTTCCAGTTCCTGTCAATGTTTCGATACCAGTTTAGGGGACCCCTGGGTGGGAACAGATCAGGGAATACAAATAGGAAAGCTTTAAGTAGATGACAATGCTATAGACTCCACAGGAACCAGCTCTGCATTGAATCAGTCTTCCCAGGAGGAGCAAAGTTACGGAGCCCAGGAGTCTGGTCCGTTGCCTGGCACCATTTCCATGCTTTAACGAGCAAGGCCCAGTGAGCACACAGGACTGGTGGGGAGGGCTCACAGCCTCTGAAGGCGGCTTCTGGGGACACATGAAACCTGGCTACGCAGGACTCTCCACGTTCTCCCAGGGCTGTCCCCTAAGAGTGCGGGGAGCTTGGGTTAGTGCCCTCACCATCCGGAGGCTGCTGCCCGGCCCCAGGAAACCACTGAAAAAAGACATCAAGAGGTGGCGTGGAGGTGTCCCCGCTGGGCCAGGCAAGCGTGGCTCTAGGACTGTACCTAGAACATGCTCCTAGTCCTCAGGCAGAGTTGGGGTCAGTGCCCTCAGGCCTCGAGGCCCCCCCAATGGCTCTAGAAATACCTTGTGGAAATACCTTGGACAAGCCATGTGACCTTTTGGCACATTTAATTTTCCCTCCTGAACAACAAGGGGGCAGGACTAGATTATCTCTACGTTCCCTTCCAGAGCAAAACTGTCCCCAATCCAGGACTTGTAAATTGTCTCCCACTTAAAAAAAAAAAAGTGGCAGCAGCTTAAGGAAGAATTTTAGGTTGTGGTGCAGGAGACGCTGGGGGCTAACGGGCTGCTGCCACAGGCGTTCATGGCCAAGGCTGCAGCACTGTGGACTTCCGGGGCTGGGCTGATAAAAGCAGTGCCCACTGCTTGGCTCTTTCTGCGCCCCTGGGTTTGAGTGAAGGATGGAGATGTAAAGAGAGAGGCATAAGTGAGAGGAGGATAATGGAAACATGGTGAAGAAACCATGAGCTTCTAAGATTTGCAATATTTAAATAGTTGAAGGGTTATGAAGAAAAGGGGCTTTTGGAGCAATTGTCTGTGGTCCTGCAGTAGGGGCTATAAACTCCAGCATAAAAATAGATCTGAGAAAAGGAAATGAAGTGCTGACACAGGCTACAACATCGTGAACCTTGAGAACATTATGCTAAGTGGAAAGAGCCGGGCACAGAGGACCACATACTGTATTCCACATATGTGAAAAGTCCAGAACGGGCAGATCCCTGAAGATGGAAAGCAGCGTGACGACTGCCCGGGATGAGGGGAGGGCGAGGGCAAGTGGAGGGGGTGACTACTGAAGAAGACGGAGTTTCTTTGGTGGGTGATGAACAAGTTCTAAAATGAAACGTGGTGATGAATGCACAGCTCCATATATGGACTGAACACCATTAAAGTGTACACTTTCAGTGGGTGAATTCCATGGTCTGTGAGTTAGAGCTCCACAAAGCTGTTATTAAAAAAAGAAATAAATCTGAGAGGTCTACAACTGTTCTGGAAATGTTGCAATTTTGAGTTTCTGTGCTTCATTGTGTTTTTCTAAAGAAAGTACTCAGAACTGTCATCCAATTCTCACAGGGATCATAACTAAAAAAGGTTAAAAAAAGAAGGTGTGCTCTGATAAGGCAGAGTGAGGTGAGCTATCACAAACCAGAGCAGACAGAGCATCGTGAGGTGGTGAGCCTCCTGACACTGCAGGCGTTTAAGCGCAGGCTGGCCACGCACTCGTGGGAGCCATGCTAGAGGGGAACTGGGCCTCGCCCCAAGAATGCGAAAGCCCCTCCTTGCTGACCATCTCTCTCCCGTGTCTGGGGCACTGAGTTTACCTGAAACCAGACTTCTTGAACTGCTGCACATAGAACTGGATGTCCTCCTCCGTCACCATCCTGCTGAGGCTGGGATCTTCTGGGGTTCTCACCAGGAGTCCTCCTGCAAAAGGCCGCTTATTTCCTCTCCCACACCCAGGCCGGTCGTCCCAGCAGCTAACGCTGGCGTTCTCAATTGAGGTTAACTTCTAATTGCCTCTAATGTCCCTTGTGCTCCTTCATTCTTTGTCTCTTTTCCACAATGAGCCCCTCTCCACTCAAGCTCCAAGTCTGTGCTGTCTCTGTCGTTCTAGACCCCAATGGTATCACCCACACACGGGACTCAATTTCCAGGGCAAACTCGAGGACTGACCGTCCCCGTCCTCTCCTTCAAGAGATGACACCTCTCTTCGCCTGTCCTCCAGGCCTGCCAGCTCTCCAGCTCTCCCTCTCCTCTAGACTCAATTTCTAAATAGCTTAATAAGTTATGTCTCTCTTTAGATATCTCCACTGAGGTTCTTGGAATTTTTACAGGTGCGTGCTCTGAGTTTCCTCTGAGCCTGGAAGGAAATCCAGGACGGAGCACACATGCGATTGCCCTCTGCACGTCCATGGATCCTTCCATGGCGTCCTCGGAGTGGAACCCTATCTTGTTTTCGGGGAGTGTACATTGTGTCCTGGTAATCCCCAGTCCCATGGAGGGTGACCTCCTGACGATGACTGGCAGCCCAGGAACCACAGACAGCCCCAAGGCCTGTGAACACTGGTGCTTGAGCAGAGCTAGCTCACCATTTTCAGGCTCTCGAAGCCTTGGAGGTACTAGAGCTGGGTGATGCAGACTTTTGTAAGACATAGCACAGGGGGGCATGCAATCAGGGTCTCTCCCTGTGATGAAGCAACCTGAGCCTCCCTGGAGGCCGAAGCTCCTGGCTCTCTGCTGTCTCGGTGGGAGCCTGGCCTTCTCCTGCTCGCATGACTGCTGTCTGCCTTCCTAAGAGACCATGGACTCTCCGAGTCCGCTTCCTGTGTTTGGGTATCTGCCCGTGTCTCATACCAAATGTGTATTCACAACATCTGAGAAATGAAGGAGTGAGGAGTGACTGTGTAAACGAGTGAAGGAATTGAGGGAGGAAGGGGGAGAGGGAAAAGAGAGGGAGTCTTGCCTGTGAGAGGAGCATGGCCTTGGGGCAATAGTTTGGCTACTTTGGACAAGTTCCTTAACTCTCTGAGCCCCATTTCCCTCATCTGTAGAACAGAGATAATATGGGGTTTTTAGGGATGTCATGAGGATTATAAATGATATAGCTAAAGGGGGCTAGGCCAGCATTTGATGCACACAGTCGATGCTCAGACAAGTGGTAGTGATCACTATTATTAATAAAATACAAATGACTAACGGCAAGGCCCCAGTGTGGGGCAGAAGCAAGGTTCTGTGGGAGCAGTGCTGGATCTCGGAGCCGTGGGCTGAGCTCCAATCTGCTCTCGGCTCATCTCTGACTCCTCACTTGTATCCCGCCCAGGAGGGAGAACAAAGGTCATCTCAGTGAGATGGAACAGGAATGACCAGAACATGGAGCCAAGAGAGAGGAGAGGTCAGTGGACTGTGACAGAGACCTGGCTTAGGTTCAAGCCCGACTCCCACTCTGCTGGCACCAGGTGGCCTGCGTCTGTTCCTATCTTGGGTCTCGATCCTTATTAGTAGAGGGTAGGACTGCCCGACAAGCTCTAAGTTTCTTTCAAGCTCCTACTGTTTAAGATCCGAAATCCAGAGGTTCCTGGAGGAAAGGAAGCCGAGCTGTGTGGTCAGCCCAGGGCTCAGGTGAGTGCTATTTGCCTATGAGGACACTGTATTAAGCAAGTCATAGTTCAGAGGTGGCAACTTCTGCCTATAGCATTCAGATGCAGAAACACTCATTTAACATTCAGCTGGTTCTTGCCATGGCCCTCCTGTCTCCCTTCCCTCTGAAGAATGTCTCTTACCCATTTCACGGACTTTGCTCGTGGTGAAAATATTCTGTAGGGGGAAAAGTTAGAAATGATGTCATAGGTAGAACAGGTCATCTGAAAATCCTATCACAACAAAAGATCTACACATGCCATCAGATTATACAAATGTGCTAAACTCCCAAGAGTAGTAGGTAAGTCCTCAGTGGTCAATGCAGCGGCAGCTAACAACCAAGGCTCTGGGCCAAGGCTGCCCACCTTCGGTAAACAGGTGGTAATTTAGGAACCTGGGTGTATTAACCAATCAGAACAAGAGATGAGATCTTGGTCTGGATGAGAAGATAAAAATGAGACCCTCCCTACCCCACCACAGTAAATACGGTAAATCTGTGGTCCTCAGTTAAAGGGTGGACCAGAAAAAATCCACCCATCATGACAGAGCAATGTCAAAGGAGTTCGTCCATTCAGTTTGGTACTAAGAGGAAACCAAAAAAAACCTCACTTAGAAATTCATAGCTACAAACCTCCCTTCACAAGTGTTTGGGTTTGAATTTACACTATTTGCATGATCCGGAAACCCCCAAGATACAAAGTAAACAATAACAATGAAGTGAGCCACAGCTAGTAACACCGCTAGGATTCCTGGCAAAGCAGCAAGTGCTAAACCACAAGAGGTCATTTCCTTAATCCTAAGTGAAGCAGATCAGTGCAAAGTCAGTGCTGCTGAAGATGAGCTCTCAAACCAAAATCACAAAACTCTCTCTATCTCCCCTGCTTCCGTTCACCACTCCACCCCCCATGTCCCATTGCAAGATAAAAACAGCAAGCATAGCAAACAGTGAAATAATACTCTCCAAGAATATCCAATAATAGAACTTGCACTGAGGGAAGAGGGAGAAAGAGAAAGAAAAAAGATAGAAAGAGAAAGAGAAAGAGAGAGAGAGAGAGAGAGAGAATATGAAAGAAAAACGTGATTAAAGACATAAAAAAACAAAAAACAAGAACAGAAAATCAGAATGATTTTAAAAAGTACCAAAAACAACTTTCTTAAATAAAAAAACTGTTCATTGAAATTAAAAACAAAAACCAAAAAACTTCAAGAATGAGTTAAACTGCAGATTAGACACCGCTAAAAGACCAATAAGAGGGTAGATCTGAGCCAATTTCTCATAAGCAATGGACAGAAGCTTCTAAAAGGAAAAAAAATTGTCTACTTAGAATTCCATACTCAAACTAGTCTTCAAGACTGAAAGCAAAATAAAGGTATTTTCAGGCCCTCAAAATTATGAGTTTATGACTGATGGACTCAAGAGAACTACAAACAAAGGTCCTTCAGGAAGAAAGCAACTGAACTCAGTGTAAAAGAGACGCAGGAATGATCAGCAGAGGCACCAACAAACATAGGAAAATCCAAGTAGGCACTAAGTCTATAAAACAGTAGTGAGAGTGACTGTTGACACCCAGTACAGGAGAGTGGAGGTTATGGGGATAAAGCCTTTTAAGGCTTTCGTGAACAACTTTGATTGTTCAAGAAAAGGGTTAGAGATAGCAACTGGTTTTCAACTTTGATAAACAATTATGCATATTAAAATGGTAATGTAATAAAGGTGTAATTTCTAAACCGATGCTGGTATAATCATTCTTCGATTTTGGTTTCAAAGCCCTACTGGGGAATGGCAGTGAGGATGTGACCTTTCCCTGCTAATAAGGAGACCAGCAGAGTGAAGACCCCTATCGCCCTGACTATAGAAGTCCTAGAAAAAGGCAATTTGCTCATTCCCAGATCCTGACACCCCAGTTTCCCCGCCCCCCCCCCTTCTCCTAGGGAAGCTATCTGGAGAACTTCACATCTTTGCAGCCCCCTCACCCACATGCCCACCACCTCTTGCCCTTCTGCCCCCCATGCCCTTCACCTCACCTCGTCACTCGCTCTAAAGAAGGTTTTGAAAGTCCGACTCAGGTTTGCTTCCAATTCAGCCTCAGCCACTCCCTAAAACAATCAAGAAAGCAAAATGACGGACTGCAGAAATCCAGGACACTGTACCCCTCTTGACCTGACCAAAAGCAAGAAAGCCCCTAACCTCTGTCTCATCCAGCCCGAGATTTATTAGAAGTACATGCATTTAAATTTTGGTATTAAAACACACATTTTTTTAAAAAGGGGGTTCAAATATAGGATGCTAGCAGTGGTCCCCCCGGGAGGTGTGTTTGTGGATGTTGCTTTCTTTCCTTTTCTGTTCTTTTCTGTTTTCAAAATTCCTATTATGAGAATGTATTACTTGTAATGATCCCATTAAGGGAATGGGAGAGGGCTGGTACAGGAATGGGTTCAGGAATGAAGAGGGGTAGGAAAAGAGTTCCAAGGACTCGGGAAGTGGAGGAAGCCAAGTGGAAAAGCTAGAAGCTATTCCATTCACTAATTTTGCTGTGGCAACTTCAAAACTAACTCCTTTGATTTAAGACTAAATTATTAGACCATCAGACTGTCCATGGGTTGTCTCCCTAAGAACAGGAGAGCAAGGCTTCCCTGTTAGAGAGTTGGGACACATGTCCTCGGTGCTGACAAATCCCCAGGTCTGTCTGTCTCATGGGAACACCACTACATTAATTGCCACATCTATACATGGGTCTTTGGCCATTTCCAAGAAAACTGGACTAAGAGATGCTAACGTACAAAAGAGAAGTGCTGGGGGTGGGGCGAGGACTGGATGTGGACTGAAGCAAAGTTCTTGAGTTACTGATGCATTCTGGGAGCTAGGGAAGACTCTGGAAACACAGGGTCTCAATTCCTCGTCTCCCAACCCCTCTCCCTTCTTACCCAAATCCCCCATCCAGGGACATTTCCAGACACTTGGGAAAGGGGCCAGGTAGCAATAGTCTTTAAGAGCCATTAATAAATCCTAATCTACTGGCTTGGGTCTCCTGAGTCCATGGTTTTTAGGGCAAAAAAAGAAAAATTTTAATCCAATCTGTCTTTTCCAGGACTGAAAGCTGTGGATCTGAAAGCTGTTACAGATACAGTGGGAAAAAAGACAGTCAGCTGTCCCTAAGGCACGAATCCACCAGGGACAATTGCTCCTAAATAATAAAGGTCCTTCCCCAATACAGCCCCTGAAGGGACCAGTGTTATGGGAAGGAACTGAGTAAGAGTTTGGCAGTGTGTCTTAGTCTGTTTAGGCTGCTGTAAGAGAAACATAAATTGTGTAGTTTATAAACACAGACATTTGTTTCTGATAGTCAGTCTGGAGGCTGGAAGTCCAAGACCAAGGCACTAGCGGATTCAGTGCCTGGTAAGAGCCCGCCTCCAGGTTCACAGATGGCATCTTCTCATTGTGTCCGCACGTGGTGGAAGTGGGGAGGGGGCTTCTGGGGTCTCTTTTATAAGGGCATTAATTCCATTTATGAGGGTTCCACCCTCAAGTCTCAATCATCTCCCAAAGGCCCCACACCTCCTAATATCATTACACATGGGGGTTAGGATTTCAACTCAAATTTTTTTTTTGGTGGACGGGCACAAACATTTGGTCAATAGCAAAATGTCAAGCTACTTTTCTCTCCTTTCCAACTGCTCACCTGAACATAACCAGGTAACAGCTAAACTGAACTGCAGAGTGTTTTTTGAATGGGTGCCCTACTTCCCCACCTCCCTGGTTTAACGTTTTGCAACTTCCACCAAGAACACCTCCTCCCCTCAGTTTGGCCTGCGAGGCCTGTCCCAAACGCTCCCCTCCGTGAAGGCACGCCTTCCTCAGATGCCGCAGAGGCTTTAAGGTGCTCTGCTCGGAGCATCCTGAGAGCAAAGATGCATCCGCGCCGGGCGTCTCGGACTGCTCCTGGGCGGAGAGGAGGCCTTCCCCTCTGGTAATACTCCCAGGGCGGTCTGTAAAGCGTTCTCGTGAAAAAAGCTGCCCTCCGACCTTGCACACGTTAGGGGCCCCCCTATCACACCTCACTGCACATCACGAGAGCTCTGGATCCACGAGATGTCAGCACGGAAGGAAAGGACACAATTACCGTCAGGCAGTGCTGGATCAACGGTTTGAGATTTCTGAGGAAAGTGATGTTGGTGTGTTAATTACGATCCCCTCGCATTTCTAAGATTCGATTAAGATGGAGAATGAATGGTGCCCCTCTGCTAAGTGATGAATGTCTAGGCAGGAAATAGCCATGGAAGGATGCACATTTTCTGTGATCGATGAAAGCCCCAGTCAGCTCTGCACGTCGCCATGGGTCACCGCTTTTATTTATTGAGCGGCCCCCATCCCATAAACCACTGCTGTGCATGAGCTCAGGGGTGCGTTTCAGTGTGTGGAGGAATCTCCACAGCCCCAGAGGTCTGGAGAGAGCTTCAGCCCTCAAATGGTCCTTAAAAGAGCAAATGGATGCCAAAAGAGTCAATAAAAAAAATCAAAGGGAGAAAAAAACTAGTTTCTCTACCCCACAAAAGTACATCAGGCCAACAGGGAGAATGAGGACACAGGTGAGGGCCAGAAAGGAGAGAAGATAACATTTGTACTCTGGTTGTGTGCCCTGCTCATACCGTCTGACTCTCTGTAATTTATAAAAGGTGATATCCTATTTTTAAGTCCCATGGACTAATGACAAGTTAGTTGTCATTTTTAAGTCCCATGGACTAATGACAAGTTAGTTGTTTTCTTACAATCCCTGATTCATGGGAGGGATGCCAATAAGTGGTTATTATCATCATCATTATTATGATCTCTATCATTAAAGTTATCGAACTGCATCAGAATTGTCTACTTTGGGATCTGGTCTCCTCACCAGCCTGTGAATTTCTTAGGGACACACAGTCTATCTCATTCATAGGTTTATCTCCACTGCCATAACATGGTAATAGTAGGTACCCAACAGCAGCTAGATGGATGGGAAGGAGAGAGAGAAGAGAGAGGAAAAGGAATATGAGATAAAGACTTTGGTGGAAGTGTCTTCTAAGTGATCACATAAATTGTGGCTTTTATTTTTCTGCCCTCCAACTGCAAGCTCCTATTCACCAAAGTAACTCACCTCCAGCTTGAGGTGGAACTGACCAGCAACCCACAGAACATGTCCAATGCAGGCACCGGCTCTACTATTACCCAAAAGCTATTACCTGCGGCAGGCAAACAGGAGAAAGCTCTAGGTTCTAAAAGAAGCTCCTAGAATTCCATGAATTTGGAATTCCATGAGCCTGGAGCTTTGTCTCATAGTACTCCGAGGCTGTTTTAGGGATAAAGATTTCCTAACTGTGAACTTAAAAGTGGTACAAATGTCTTGAAGAATAAGAAAACGTTGGAGAATTCACCAGACTCTCTTGGCCTCTCTCACTAACCAGCCCTATTTTTCTTCCCCCACATTTATCTTAAACTTGAAATCACGGATGCTCGAAGCATTGAGTTGTAAGGCAAGGAGTGCCAAGGGTTTCCAGTGACCGCCAGAAACTAGGAGAAAGGCACGGGATGGATTCTCCCTCAGAAACCTCAGAGGGAACCAAACCTGACAACACCTCGATTTCAGAAGTGTGAGACAGTTCAATTTCTGTTGTTTTAAGCCACCCAGTGTATGGAAGTTTGTTAAAACAGCCCTGGGAAAATAACCCACCACCTCGAGGAGGCTCTTGATTTGAGGGGTGAGCAAAGAGGGAACGGATTAAGAGCATAACCTCTGGGCTCCATGGGGGCCCACTAGGCAGCAGGGTGACAAATTTGCTGACCACATGCGGGTAGCCACAGGTTCCAAGGACAAAGCACCCAGATTTCTCTTACTTGCTCCCTCCGTTTACTCTCCTTGCATATATTCAACTCACTGTCAGAGGAGCCCCAGAAAGGTAGGGTACAATAAAGAAGACCAAGTTTGTCTAGAGTTTACACCCCAGTGTTGGTGGGGGTGCAGCTCTCAATCATCCAATTGCATGGGAGGCTCCTGCAGCGGAGGGGGGAGGGGGCAGTGTGGGCACAGTAGGCCGCTGTCTCAAAGACGCTGTCTCAAAGAGAAGATGGGCTGTCCTTCTAATCGGTGGGTTGGGGCCAGCAACTCCGCTTCCTGTTCTGTCTACCTGGATAACAATCTCTTGAATTCCTCTAAAACTTTCAGGCAGAGTTCTTTTAAAATAGGTCAGAAAACATGGTTGGGGTGGTTGTCTCAGAGATGAAGATGCCAGTGACAAAAGAAAACTAGACTGTTTTTTGCTGTCAGGCTTCACACCCTGATGCCACTTCCTGTGCTGACTCTTCTGCTCTTCACAACAGCCCTGGGCAGGGAAGGCCACGGTGCCATGAGGCGCAATGAAGACGCAGAGGCTGGGATGTGACCTTGTACAAAGTCAGGTGGGTTATGAATGGCCAAGCTGGAAATGAGAACTCCAGACTACAAGCTCCTTGGTATTTGGTTCTTTTCACTATAACATAACACTATTTTTGTTTAAGAAAATAAAAATAAAATACCAAAACCAGGATAGTTAATGACTGATGAGTAAGGTAGCACACAGTGGCACTTTCTTTTCAATGTGTTATGCAGCTGTGAAAAACCATCAAAATCATGTTCCGCATAGAGAATTGGTTAAATAAATCATGGTCCATCTGTATTATGAAGCACCAAGTAGCCATTTACACTATGAGGTAGATCTATATGTACTGATGGAAAAATTAGTATAAGATCTATTAAATAAAAAAGCAGAGTGATTCAATTTATATTAAAAATTACATATACTCATGTATACATATACACACACACACACTTACTTAAAAGCATATTTAAAAATATATCTGGGAAATACCAAACTATATATTCATAGTGGCTAGTTCTAGGTGAGGAAAGGGGAACTTAATTTTTATTTTACACAACTCAGTGTTGTTTTTAAGTAGCAAGCATAAACAACCTAAAACATAAACGACTTAAGTCACCGGCTGTGCCTGTAGCCTGAGGCTAGTGTGCTGGGGGTGTGCAAATCAAGGAAGACTCAACACTGTGAGGGAGAAAGAAGAAAATCACTTGTGGATGTTGGGGTACCATTCTACCAGAAAGAACCCCCTCTCTTGACTACTACCTAGAATTTTCTTTCCCCATATTTTCTCTATTCCCTTGTTTCTCAGCTGATTAAATACTTAAAAGTAGGTTTCAGTGCTTGAATGCTTGAGATCTGCTTCTAGCTTGTTATATGGTTTTAGACACACTCAAGCACACAAAGTGCAACCCATATACCCCCTCCAATAAAAATACACACACACACACACACACACACACACACACACACACACACACGTATATGTATATATATACTGCCAAGGAGAAGTAAAGAGGAAACAGTTTGGGGAGGTGGCAGAGGGCAGGGTTAACAGGACATACTAGACATGTTCTGATTTGGGGCACACAGGCTATGAGATATCCTCAGGCTAAGTGAGGATTTGAAGAATCCTAAGATTTAAAATATAGAACAAATCCCATAGAAATTACTCAGCCAGATCTTTGTCTTGGCTGATGGAAGCTGCCTCCTCCTCTCTAACTATACAAAAGCAAAGCCTATTATCCCTTCTCTGAAAAGAAAAAAACCCACACCTTTAAATATAGGTTTCCACCTGACTTTGCAAATTCTTGGGACAAAACAGTTGACACTTGGATTAAAGGTTCAAAGACCTGGGGTGGGGGTGGGGATGGAACAGAATCTAAACCTGGGGTTTGTCTCAGCCACACCCTGCAGTGCTCAGCAAGCAGGAGCAAGGGGTGGGGGGCCGGGTGCACCCACACAGAAGCCTTCCTTAGGCTGAACAGGTCTGCAATGACCTTGAGTGTTCAGGCTCAGGGATGACTCCTGGCTGGAGAGCTGTGGGCGGAGTTGGGAGGAAAAAGGCAGGAAGGAGGGGCTGGCCCCCAACACCACCCCTGATGCAAAGAGTTGCTGTATATTTTACGTTCAATTATTGGCCTGAATTCAGCTTGCGTTTGCAGCTATTACGTGTTTGAAGACCATCCAACCAGACTATCCTTTTTCAGGTGAGGAAACTGAGGCCAGAGACAGGAAGGGTCTTGCCCTGTTACTGAGCAGGCAGCAGACATGATGGCAGGACCCCGTGAATGGTTTCTTCTTAAGACCCAGACTTGGCTGCTGGATTCACCCCAGCTGGGTTCCTGAATTCCTTTTAGTGGCCAAATAATCCATTTGAATATCTAACATTTCCTTGCAAGAGGCTCTGTTCTTAAGAATAAAACCATCCCCAAACTCTCTTGCAGATTTTAAACCCAGCTGCTACAAGAGAACAATAGAGGTACCCATTTCTCCACAATGACTGTGTCTTCCCACTATGGCTGCAATTAGTGAGAGTCTTTCCCCTGAGGTCACTTGTTCAGTCCAGACTTTGAGCTATCTGGGTTTGCTCCTCCCCACTCTGCTGGGATGAGAAGCGCACAGAGAATAAAGCCCAAGCTCTCTCCCAGGAGACATGTGGGCTCTGAAGTCAACGACCTGACCCAGTGGTGCACCTCGAGCCAGTTAGTGAGCCTGTCAGAGCCCCAGCTTGCTCAGCTGACACGACAGAAGAGACACCATAGTGCTGTTGTGAACAGAATTAACTGGCACATGGCACACACAGAAAGCAGTGGTTGCAACCCAAGTGTCCGTCCACGGATGAATGAATAAAAGGAAATTGGTCTACATGTACGATGGAATATTATTTGACCTTAAAGAGGAAGGACATTTTGACACATGCTACACCATGAATGAATCCTGAGGACATGTTAAGTGAAATAAACCAGACATTAAAGGACAGATACTGTATGATTCTACTTACATGAGATACCTAGAGACAGAAGTACAATGGGGTTCCAGGGGTGGGGGAGGGAGAATAGGGAATTAGTGTTTAATGGGTACAGAGTGTCAGTTCTACAAGATGAAAAGCGTTCTAGAGATGGATGATGGTGATGGTTACACAACAATGTGAATGTACTTAGTGCCACTAAACTGCACACTTAAAATGGTAAATTTACATTATGTGTATGTAAATTTTAATGTAAATTTTAAATTTTACAATTTAAAAAATAATAAAGTTATTTTAATGAGCTAAATTCCATTGATAAATACTCTAAATGTAGTTTGATCAAAACACAATATATAGTGAAATTATTACTTCACTTTTCTAGCTCTTATAATTACATTAATACAACTTTAAAAAAAAGTAGTATTTCTCAAAGTGTATGTGATTTCCATCTCACGCTCATGTTCTCATAAGCATGTGGAGTTTTCCAGAGGTTCTGTACGTGCTATTCCCACAGACTGAATGCAGAAGCCGCCAACAGAACCACCCAGCTTTCTCCATTAAGCCAGACATTAAAGGGTTTGAAAAATGTTGAACAATGCTACTCTCACTAAATTTTTTAAGAAAAATAAAGTTTTTTAAAACAAAAATGTTAGTTACATTAACATGGGCACATTAGTTTATTTTTTAAATGAATTAGTTAGTATTTTAGAATTGCAGCTTCTAGTACAGCAAATATCAATAGGTATAGACATAACCCACATTAACTAAAACTCTCTGAAATCCTTAATAATTTTTAAGAGTGTAAAGGGGGCCTGGGACCAGAAAATCTGAGAACCACTGCAATAGAGGGAACCTATATTAGCGAGACAGTCAAGCCCCCCATGATCTGCTCCAGCAATCCTTGACTAGAGCCAGCTGACCAGAGGTCTCTAACTCATCGACAAGGATGCTGTCTGCCCAGCACTGTCTGGAAAATGGCTGGGTTAGCCCCTCCCCCAGGGCTACATTCGTGGTTCTCAAGGTGTGGATCCAGGACCAGCAGCATCGGCATCACCTCAGCTTGTTAGAAATTTGAATTCCTCAAAAAAATTTGAATTCCTACTATATCAGGACTCTGGGGCTGGGGACTGTGTTTCAACTAGTCTTCCATTCTGACGCACGCTGATGTTGGAGGATCACTCGGCTACAGAATCACAGAAATTGACTTGAGTCATAGAAAGTGAGCTGTTAAAGCTGGGAGGACCTGCTGGGCAGTTAATGTGCATGAGTCACTTAGGGACCTGTTTAAAGTGCGGATTCTTGTTGGGTGGATTGCAGAAGGTGTATGAGTCTGGATTTCCAGCAAGCTCCCAGGTGACGCTGGTGCTGCTGCTCCCTGCACCCCACCAGACACACCACACCTGTCCAGTCCAAGTTCCTAGCCTTTACTGAATTTTTAAGGTTCTGTTGAAAGTTAGGGACTTTTTCCTTGGAAAAATTTGTGGATACACTAAATTCTGTGGACAATTTCAAGATGTTGCAGACCTTCCGAAACTCACCTTGAGGACCGCTGACTACTTTGTTAGAACTCTCTCTCATCTCCCACATTTATCCCTGGGTTAAACGAGTTTTATATGCAACTTCAGCCATTTGTCCGTCAGGCCAGAAAGGTCTCTCTCATACCCACCCACCCAAATACTACCATCTTCCCGGATGCAGTTCAAAAGCTCTCACCTTTGGTAAAAATTAACTGTGTTTTCCTGTGGGCTCCCAGAGCACGCTGTACCTCCATTATAATCCTTTAGGCTCCCTTATTCTCCAGGTATGTGTTATCTGCCTATCTCCCCAGAAATCATTTAAACCCTCAGAGGTTTTTACTCATCTCTAGATCCTCTCATGAAACTGGCATGTAATAGAAGGTGCATAAGTATTTGCTATATGAACTATTGCATAGTAATTCTTCACAAGTAACACTAATTTAAACATTTCTGATGTTTAAACATATATGCAATGCCCAAACCCTCACACACATTACAGGGCACCTCTGTTTTGCAGCAGATAGGAGAAGTCTTCTTACAAATGTTAAATTCAAAAGAATGAGAAAGAGAAAGAGAAAAAGGAAAACAAGGTGGGAGAGAAAGAAACATTTAGAAAACCCCACACCCTCCCTCTCCCTCTGGATTGTCCACATGGGGCACCCAAAGGTTGGGGAAGAGTGTTGAAGGCCTGTTGTAACCTATATACAAGGCATGGGGGATAGGTTAGAGAAGGTAGCAGGGTGAGGAGCGACTAAGAATGGGCATTTGAGGTGTTAGAGGGCCTTGTGGTGGGGGGTCTGTTGGGAGGGGGACTCTGAGCATACTGAGGCCAGTGGGAGGGGGTTGGATTGCTGGTGTGGGGGGCCAAGCAGAATCAGAGATTGAGAAAGGGTCAGATAAGAGGTGAGAGGGACTCAAATGTCAGTTTACTAATTTTATGTGGGACTCTGTTCCCTCCTCAATTCCCAAAGGCCAAGGCAGCTGCCACTCAAGAGCCTAGACCCACCACTTTGCTTCCCTTTCCCACAGCAGATACTTCTCCAGTGTGAGTTGCGTATGGAAGAAGCAAACGCCTGAGAAAGGGTGACAGGCGGAACACCACACCTTAGACTGGAGGGGATCCTCCTTCATAGTTCAGCTGACAGAATTTTCATGGGGCCATCTGTGACAGGTGGGGTGACAAACGTACAGTGATTCTCTACTGCTTCTGACATCAACTATAAACTCGGAGCTTACTTTTCAGGATTTGCACAAGGGTACTTAACCTCCCACCCATCCCACTCACCAGGCATCATTCCAAACAGGTGAGTTTCTGAAGTCTCCACCCTCACTGTCCCATTCCTGTTGCCATCCTCCTGTTTCTTTCACAAGGGACACTGTCCTTCAGTCCCCTTACTCATCTGTTGTGGGCTGAATGGTGTCTTCCCCAAATTCCTATGAAGTCCTAACCTCCACTACCTCAGAATGTAATGGTATCTGAAGAAAAGGGTCTTTAAAGAGGTCATTAAAATGAGGTCTTTGGGGTGAACCCGAATCCACTGTAACTAGTGTCCTCATAAGAGGAAATGTGGACAGAGACACACACACAGAGGAAATGCCATGTGAGAACACAGTGAGAAAGGGGCCATCTACACACTGAGGAAGGAGACTTTGGAAGAAACCAACCATGTAGACACCTTAATCTCGAACCTCTGTTACATAATACATTTTGTTGTTTAAGCCACCAGTCCAGTCCATGGTACTTTACTGTGGCAATGCTACCTGACTAATATGTCACCTATATCATAACCATCCTTCAAGGTCAAGACTACTTCAAACTAATTAAAGACATTTTGATTTAATTCAAGCCAAAGGAAGCTCGCTGCTTCCCACACTCCAGACTGTGGAGCAGCAGGGCCTGGCCTCAGTGGACAAGGTGCTACATTGAGCATCTTTTTCATCATCTTACTGGAGGCTTCTGGTGTCCTTCTGAATGAATCAAGTTCCTGCCTGAGTCAAAAAGCTCCTCTTCTGAGGCGCCATTTTATCAGTTAAAATAATTCTTAGAGAAGAGCTACTCGTTGAATTGAAAGTGAGATGTTTGTGACCCTCCCTGGAGAGGGTCCCTACTTGGGATGCAGAATGGCAAGTGGTGGGGCAGGAGGCAGTGAGAGATGTGGGAGGGTCCAGAGCCCACAAATGGAGGAGCAGGTGCCCCCACGAAGCAGCTTGGGGGCGGCAGGCCAGATGACACTAACTCACGATACCACTCTCAGTGAATCCCAGTAAAATATAGCAGTGACACCCCATCACTCATATCACCTGAGCTCCAAGGGCCATCTAGAATTTTGTGGTACATGGGATGACACTAGAAACCCCCCACATCTCTCTAAGCACACCTGGGGCTGGGTATAGGGCTTTTAGGCTCTGATGCTCCCTGTAATCACAAACCTTACTTCTCAGGAAGCCAAGATACCAGGTTCCTGGTAAGAGGTCAGAAGCTGTCCCAGAAAGACATGAATTCTGCCAGCCTCTCAGCCAGAGCACTAAGAGGGGACAGCTCCAAACCAGTGCTCAGGCCCCTACTCCACATTTTCAGAGAAGCGGAGGACCCGGTATGCCATCGTCCCCACTCCCGTTCCTCAGAAATATGTCATCATATGAAAAGGACCAGCTGAATTCCAGAACCAGTTTCACCTGAGCCTATTTGTAAAATCATTTCTGATGAATGCCACAGAAAATTAAAGGGGACAGAGATAAATCAAACCAATGGGAAGAGAGAGAAGAAGGAAAAGAGAGCAATACCTCATTGAGAACACTGCTCTCTGGGCCCCAAACTTACCGGTTCTTGGAAGTAGAGCTGATAATCAAAAACAGGATTGGCTTTGATGACCTCCATTAGGGACACATTGGGGTTTGCCGGCATGTAGGGGGTATTCAAACTGGCCACTGCCCTATGGAAAGAAGAGGCACCGAGACACAGACCCAGTAAGAAGACAGTCTGCAAGAACCAGAAAGGACCTTATCTCAGTAGAAAGCCAAAATCAAGGATCCAAAGAAATATTCCACATTAAAGGTGGACTGTGCTTTCTTTAATTATCTGGCTAGAAAGGTGAAGATCAGTGTTGCTAACAATATTCTTACATAACAAGATTCTGCTTGGCTTCCTCCCGCCCTCCCAGGATGCAGCAGGAGAGCTGCTCTGACGAGAGCAGTTGCAGAAGGAGCAACCAGTACCAGAACCAACGAAAACAGGGTGGAAACTGACAATGAGAAGAGGAATGGGAAACCAGAGCATGCTCGAGTGTCTCACATCTGATGTTATTCTTCACTTGGCTCATGTTAAACACTTAAAATTTTTCACAGAAGAGAGCCAGATTAAATTGAATAAAACAACAAAAAGGTGTTTCACCTTTCACAAGGTCAACACCTTAGCTCATCACTATATTTCTTTTTGTTCCCTTCAAGAAGCATCTAATATGCTCTGGAGAGTAACTTTCTGGTGAACCCAATTCTTAAGAACTGAGCTCTTAATTTGCCTTTGTCAGAGAGGACACAGAGAAAAGCTAAAGAAATCTTAAGGACAAGAGTGCGACAAACTTTTAAATATTTTAAGAAATGTTTGATTTCTCTTGTCTTTTATACCAGCCTACCATTTGAGCTCGGGTTGAGGTGAACCAAGTTTTCTGGTGTTTCTGTTCTTATAAACTTAGCCAAATAAAAGTAACTTAGTTAAGGAATACAGAAGGCTGTTAGGAATGATGTTTGTTTAATTTGCTAAGATCCCAGGCTGAAGTGGGAGGTCAGACAGGCTTTAACTTTGAATGCCAGCTCAAATGGGGTATGGCTGCAAAGCCACCTGACTCTCCAGGATCACAGCCCATCATCTCAAAGCTTCCACTGGTGCCCTGAAGTGCCATTCTAACCTGACATCTGTATGGCTTTTGCAGGCTGTACAATCGGGTGGGCGTGACCATCACTACTTTGTGGTTGAGGAAACCAAAGCCTAATGGGTGAACTGATTTGTCACACAGCCAGTTCAGGGCAAAACTGAAAGCCACATTTTCTGGCTCCCTATCCAGGACTAAGGTCTGCCCTGGTGCTTAATACCGTGAACCCAACATCCTTGCTGCCTCACCCACTCCCCTCGAAGTCTACCATCATTCTCCCACATGCCCACTAAATGCTCTGGTCCTGAATTATTTGTCCCATTACCAGTAACTGGGACAGGTCTCACCTCCTAAGACATTAATTAGCTCATTAAGCCCTCCTTAATGTGTCAGTAGACCCTAAGAAGCTAAGTAGGTACCTTCCCAAATGATCTATGTGTTTTCTAGAAATTTTCCGGGATTCAAGACCCAAGGAAGGATTCCAGTGGGAATTCAGTCCCAGTCCTACCCAAATTCTTGATGCCCACAGCCAAATTACCTCACTCTCTCGGGGTAGAAGAGAGCCATGTTCCACACCAGTAAGCCGCCCCAGTCGTGGCCAATGAACACTGCTTGGGGGATGCCCTGGCGGAGTAAGGAGATGGGAGTGGCTGTGGCTGTGGACGGGTTTCTGGATTAGGCGCTGGGAGCCAAGGCCTTGTGTTCTAGGCCCGACCCTCTTGGCCCCTCCCCTGACCACGCTCCTCCAGACATCCCTCCACCCCGGAAGCCCCATTCCCACACACACCGGCCCCATATGCCTTCTACACATGTGACTGGCCCTTTAAATTTTCCTAGAAGATTCACTGGCCATGAATTCCTTCTCCCTTCTCCATTTTCCCTCAAATCAAAATTTTTCACCTCTTTCC
Organism: Macroglossus sobrinus; assembly: GCA_004027375.1. NCBI lineage: Eukaryota > Metazoa > Chordata > Mammalia > Chiroptera > Pteropodidae > Macroglossus > Macroglossus sobrinus. Next base: position 375,530 of record PVKZ01000410.1, read on the forward strand.
CTCCCTTTTGTTTTAAAGTTGGTATGACTTACCTCCCCTTAGTACATGTTCATCTTTCATTATGATTATGATTATGATTTTATTATGATTCTGATGCCCACTCTTTTGGGATCTTCCCTCCCTTAACTAACCACTAAAACCTCAAAGTCATATCTGATCTCTCCCTCTGCACTTTCCTTTCTTCTATTGCTACTAAAAATGACAACAGCTCCTTTTATTGAGCACCTACTGCGTCTCAGGCGCTGTGCTAAGTGTTTATATCCAATAACGTCTAATACACGGTTTACAAATAAGAAGACAGGCTCAGAGCAGCTAGGCAACTTGCCCAAGGCCACACAGATAGTAAATGGTGGAGCCACAATTCAGACCCAGGTCTCCCCAACTTAAACTCAGGCTCTTCCCTCTCCCCAACCCTGCTGGCCTCGTTCAGCCACAGCAGGGCCTTTCAGATCCTCTTCCAACTCACCGCCATCTTAAAAAGCGGTTCCTGACTCTGTTCCCTACCACACTCCTGTCCCCTGTGTGTTCCCCACTTCTCACAATGTCTACACCAGAGGCCTCCCTAACGACCTCCTTAAATCCCTAAGCCTGGTTTCTTCCCTGCTACCCCTGAGCCCATGGAAACGTCCTTCCTAAAGGCTAATCATCACCACTAAGAGTTTGTTTCCTCTTGGTTCTCACTATTTTGACTGTTCTACAGCATTAGACATTTCCTTCGGCACCTTCTTCCCTTGGCTCCTGTGATGCTTTCCAGACTCATTTCACTGAGTCTACTTCCTCCTCCATCTCTTCCGTGAGACCATTTCATAGCTCAGCCTCAGGTCTGCCCTCGGGAAACTAGTTAACTCCAGTGACTTCAAGCACCCACTCCAGGTCGGGGGTGACCACCTCCTCCGCAGCTGACCCACCTCCTTCCTATGTGTCCCAGTAATGATGAGGCCAGGGATGGACACCTGACCAGCTGGCCAGCAGCCACAGCCAATTGGAAAACTTCTGGATAGGAGGTCATTATAGCATCAAGACTGGGGTGGCCATACTGGGCCATGTCCTCTTTGATGACCCCAGCATACTCAAAAGTTCCAATACCAATTCCATGGCACTGAGAACTGTGGAGGGCAGGGTCATGCCCTGTTCACTGCATTTACAAGAGCCTGGCTGTTGAACTGGAATTCCTTAGTCAACTCCAATTCTTCCCTAGACTCACAACCAATTAACAGGCGATAAATCCCACTGCTTTTGTTTGTTTGTTTGTTTGTTTGTTTGTTTTAAATCCCACTGCCTTGAGGTTCTCTCTTAGCTACCCCCTCCACCCCCTCCACCATCCCTGTCCTTGCTTCGCCCTCCCCACCTCAGTCCATGCTGCAGTGCTTTCGCTCTGCACCATGAAGCGACTGAGGACTGGGAGGAGGCTGTCCCCTGTTACAATCTCTGGAATAGCATGTGTGCTCTGCAACAGCATATTCACAGGTCACTGTCAACTGGAGTCTGACATTCCGAACAATGTTAAATGAAGGCATTCAATTTTAAATATTTCAAAAGAAATGTAAGCTTTAAGAAGTTGTGAAATATTAGCCCTACATGGTATTTTCCAAACATCTTGACTCAAGCCAACAGAGGTATCCTATTCTCTGGAAGACACTTTTCATAAAACAAAACAAAACAAAAGTCGTCTACACTATTTTCCATATACTTTGCCATCTCCATTTTTGTGATTCCTTCCAACCAATCACCCTGCCTCCCAGTGCCCCAAAGTGGGCCTCTCCCTGCCCTCGCCATTCCTCTAGAGGTTCTGACAGCTGATACCCTCAAAGGCTAACATCTTGTCTTTAATTACTAGGCCCAAACAGAATTCTCCAAAGAGATTAGTTCGAAATTATTACTTACCAACTTATCCAGGAAGGTTACCATATCCTAAGAAAGAAAGTACATATATATAAAAAAGAAGTCAGAAATTGTATGCAACTATCTCAGCTTCAAGATTAGAATTATTGTGTCTGCTTTTGTTATGGACCGAATTGTGTCTCCCTACAATTCATGTGTTAAAGTCTGAACCCTTAAGACCTTCAGGATGTGACTGCCTTTGAAGATAGGGTCATTGAAGAGATGATTAAGTTAAAATGAGGTTATTAGGGTGGGCTCCAAACCAATATGACTGGGGTCCTTATAAGAAAAGGTGATTTGGACACAGAAGAAAGATCACGTGAAGGCACAAAGAAAAGATGGTCATCCTCACGCCTCATCTAGAAGCCTCAGATGAAACTGTGCTGACATAGTTCTCTGACGTCTAGCCTCCAGAATGGCGAGAGTATAAGTCTCTGTTGTTTTAGACACTCAGTCTTTGATACTTTGTTATGGCAGCTCAAGCAAACTAATGTAAGCACTAATGAGCAACTTAGCAGAGGGTTTCCCAGAAATGACTGAACATGCCTACCCAGCAGCCAGCACCCACGATGTTTTCAATGAAGACCTAAGAACCAATAGACTGTATGATGTAAGAGAAAGTCCTCCAGTATCTTGGCAGGGTTGAGGGGAGTTACAAGCAAGGTCAGAAGTGGCAGAATAAAAGAGGCAAACGTTTGGAAACTTGGGAAGGAAAAACAACCCTAACTGGAAACCAGGCTTTCACCCATGCTCTCGTTACAAGATGCCCAGATGCTGAAGCCCGTGTGTGGGGCGGAATGTGGGTAGCCCCAGGCAGAGCTCTGACTCTGAGATAAAGGTTTTATGTAATTTTAATGTACTATGCAGCATTGCCAGTTTTCTGTCTGTTTCTTCACCTTGGACCCTCCAGCCTTTGCTTTTGCTCTAAGGAGGTTTGAGTCACAGTTTCTCCTCACCCTGATTAGCCTCAGCCTCCCCACTTCAAGCTGAGTTGAGGGTCCCCCTCCCTAGTGGGCATTTGCCTGTCTTAGAATAAGAACACTGTTAGTCACCCATCCACACACTAATCCCTAGGTCTGGCAACAACATCTTTACCAAAATAAAATGATTTTTTAAATTCCCAGGTGGAAAGGCAATATGTTGGAGTGGTTAAGAGGTTATTACAGGGTTCAAACCTGGTTCTACTAGCTGTTGACCTTGGGTCATTACCTTGCCTCCCCGTGACTATGTTTCCTTTTCCATCCAATGCTTGGAGCAGTACTTGATACACAGTAAATGCTGGCCATCATTTTCAAATGGCATTTCAACTTACAGTAAGAATTTATACCCAAATGCTGTGAAATCCTGCTTTCTTAGAATTTAAATTAACACCCACACTTCTGACTTTTATCAGTAAAAATACCAGGATGGAAAAGATGTTACAGGTGTTACCCAAAGATTTTTCTTGCCTTGCATAGCACTTCCATGGAGTATTCTTCTATTTCTACAATAAAAAAAAAATTAATAATAATAATAATAATAAATTTAATTCACATGATTAAAAATTACCAGCAAACTAAAAGGGCCTTTGTGTCAAAAAAATATATTGTCATTAAATTCTCAGACTGGGGTAGTCTCTACTCTATTTTTGTTTTTGTGGCCTGTGTTTTGGTGTTATATCCATGGATCATTGCCAAGACCAATATTATAAAGCTTTTCCCCTACGTTCTCCTCTAAGAGTTACACTTTCAGGTCTTACATTTAAGCCTTTAATCCCTTTTGAGTTGACTTTTATGTATAGTATAAGGTAAGGGTCCAATTTCATTCTTTTCTACATGAATATACATCTCAGTATTATTTGTTGAAAAGACGATACTTTCCCTATTCTTTGTTCTTAGCACCCTGGTCAAAGATCAGTTGACTATGTATATGTGAATTGATTTCTCGGCTCTCTGTTCTGTTCCATTGGTGTATATGTCTATCTTTACACCAGTGCCATACAGTTTTGATTACTGTAGCTTTGAAATATATTTTGAAATCAGAAAGTATGAGTCTTCCAACTCTGTTCTTTCTCAAAATTGATTTGACTATGAAAAGTGTTTTTTTGTGAATCCACAACAAACTGTAGAATTGTATTTCTTATTTTTATTAAAAAAATACCAATGGGATTTTGATAGTGATTATATTGAACCTGAAGTTCATTTGGGGTAGTAAGGACATTTTAACAATAACAACAATTTCAGAAAGAAAAAAAGAAAAAAGATAGAAAAACAGAAGAACAATTATCAAAGAAATAATTCGAGAGAATTTCAAAGAGCTAAAAGATAAATGTACCCAGCAAAGGAGATGAGAAAAGACCCACATTATAGCACAGTATCATAAAATTTTAGAACACAAACAATAAAGAAAAGATCCTAAAAGTGTCAAGGGTAAGGAAAAAAACCACCTAAATAGTCACATAGAAAGCCTTGTGGATCAAAACGGCAGGGGACTTCTTAACAAGGGAAGCTAGGAAATAGTTGGACAAAAGCTTCAAAATTTTAACAGAAAATAATTTGTTACTTAAAATCTATTAACAAATGATATGAAATCTGTACACAAATGACCTGAACTATATGTGTATATATTCTAAATATTATGCTTGGCATTAGGATTCATGTTATACAATTCGTGTTCAACAATAATTAGCAGGTAAATTATGTTTTTCTTATAAAGAGTTATTATTAAGGCATAACCATAGGTCCCAGTTCCAGTTTATGTGTGTTATTATTAAATAGTGTCTCTTTTAATAGTGTTACAATTTAAATGATAAAAATTATATCACTAAGTTATGCCTAGAGGATTCAGGGAAGCCTGTAGTATAAATAAATAATAATAAACATTTTAATAATTAAATTTTTAAAAACCCTTAGATGCCTTTCCTGGATGTTTGGACTAAAGTCTATTGTTTTGCTAAAATGCTTCTGCATCATTCCAAAGTAATAAGCAGCTGCTGAGTTGAGACAATGGCATTTAGGAAATAATTATGGAGGCACTCCCTTGCTGTGACAGGCTGAGTGGCCTGATTGGTAGCCACCTGAGCTACCAAGAGCCCTAGTCCATGTCACTTGCCTTCAAACTCAACATTAACAGGCTTTATGTAAATTTTGGGGAAGCAGCTCAGAAAAAGGATGTTGGGCAGCTGGTTTGGCTTGCTAAGTCACCACTGCTAACAGTATCGTAGGAACTTGGAGGAACCAGGAGTTCTGCTGCACACCTGGCTACTTCACATCCCTGCCTCCATACCTGAGGTTCTTAACAGTTTGGGGTTGAGGATCCCTCTGAAACTGATAAAAACAATGGACTCCCCTCCCCTAGGAAAATGCTCATAAAGCCACATGTGATCTCAGGGGATCATAGGCCCCCTGACACCCATCCTTAGATAGACTCTCACTGGGATCCACAGATGCTAGGTTAAGAATCTGGCCTATGAGTTGCCATATGACCTAGCAATTCTACTTCTGGGTATATACTCTCCCAAAAAACTGGGATTTAAAGAGATATTTGTATACCCATGTTCATAGCAACATTATTCACAATAGCTAAAAGGTAGAGGCAAGCCAAGTGTCCATCGATGGATGAATGAATAAAGAAATGTGGCATATCCATACAATGGAATACTATACATCCTTAAAAAAGAAATTGTGACACATGCTACAACATGGATGGACCACAAAAGAATAAATACTGTATGATCCACTTATATGGAGTACCTAGAGTAGTCAAATTCATAGAGACAGATAGAAGAGAGTGTTTGCCAGGGGCTAGGGGAAGGAAGATTGGGGAACTATTGTTTAATGGGTACAGAGTTTCAGTTCTGCCAGATGGAAAAAGTTCTGGAGATGGATGATCCTACAGTCTACATCCCCACCAACCAACAGGAGATACTCTTGGGGTACAAGCCATTGGGTTTCTTGCATTCACTCAGAGTATGAGGGACATCTGGGACCCAAACTGCATGACAGAGGACATTGCTGGACAGGGGAGGAGTAAAGTAAGACCCCTTGAGGACTGCCTGCTCTGCCCTGGGACTGGGGGATGATGGTGCAGTTGGAGAGCTGGGACAGTTGGAAAGCATGAGCAGGAGAAGACAGCTGTAAGAGAGCTAACCCACCAGGAGGAGCAGACGACTCTCCATAGCCTTTCATGTCCACTGCTAGTACCCGGAAACCAGCCTGGGCAAGAGCAGGGATCTAGAAAACAAACAATGTATATACACTCCAGTGTGGTCTCATTAGTGTTTGGCTGACACTCCCTCTTTGGTTCCTCTACCCCTCTATTCTTCCAAACAGTTCAATCTAAAGTGTCCCATGGCACTATCTGGTGTCTTCTCCCTGGGATTGGAGCACACCCACCTGGATAGGGCTGCTAAGGATGGTGGCACGGTTTACTGCATCAAATGCCACATCTAAGAAAGCACTTTTCCTAACATAGAACTTGATTTCTATAATCATTACAAAGACTTCCCACAGGTGGCATAAAGTATCTTGAAGAAGTCTGCCTTTTCTTAATCTGCAAAGGTAGCATATGGGCTAGCACAGCTCTGAGGTCTGAAGCAAGCTCTGGCCCCATTTCTGAAGTATTGTGGTCATACTTTGGAGATGATGCTCCACTGTAAGGGTGCAGCTTCTTAATGACATTCAGGCTAGGCTAGGCCATGCCATCTAGACTCTCCCCTCACTTCACCCTGACCAGGCCGTACCTTCTCCCAGCTCCTCACCTGGTACCGCCAAGAGAACCAACTCTCAGGAAATCCATGGCAGAGGCACACAGCAGGGCCGGAGCCCAGCTCCACAAAATGCAGACATACCCCAGGCTGTAAAAGAGAGAGGTGAGTGGAAAGTGACCACAGTGCCAGGCTGGGCAGAATCAGGCCCCTCTTCTGAGGACCATATGGCCATTTCAGTATTTTGCTAGATCTTGCATAAAACCCAGCTTTCTCAGCCTGAGACTCCAATCCGAGAAGATGTCTACGAAGAGACAACTGGCCAAACTGTGCAATAAAAACAGGTGGCTTTCACAGGGACAGAAGAAGCCTGAAAAGATTATAATGTTGGAAAACAAAACAGAACAAAATAAGTTTGCCTCCTCCCTATCAGAGTTTCTGGTGTGGTTTGTCATGTTTTCAATATTTAAAACTGGAGGCTGATTTTGTGCAGAGCAAAATATTTATGCTAACATGCACAATACTAGAATCATTTTGTTAAAAGCTGTTTATCTTTTGAATATGAATTTTTTCTCAAGCTTTGCTACACTTCTTGCCCTTTTTGGGCTTCATGGATGCAGCAGAGGCTGCTAGGGCTCAACATGTGGTCTTCTCCCTGACACAAGGTGGCATTTTCCAGACCTCCCCCTATTCCTTGCAGCGGGTATGGCCATTTGACTAGGTTCTGGCCAAAGGCACATAAGCAGAAGAAATGTGCGCTACATCACGGGGCCTCTCACAGTTGGTCCTCCCTCTCTTTTCTCACAGGCTTCTGAATGGATTGGACCTTGAAGACGGTAGAACTAGCAGAAAGGAGGAGCCTGGGTGCCTGAATGACTGCGTGGAGAAAGCCCACTTCTAACCCACACTAGGTGGTGCTGCGGCAAGAAACGGACATGGCATTAAGCTGGGTTTGTTTGTGAGAGCACTAAGCCTCTGCTGACCATTTCAGTGGGGTTTAGCAAAAGAACTAAAGCAATATATTGTCAAAGGGCTCTATTTTTTCCCAAAAGTACATATCTCCAATTTTCTAATGGAAATGAATGAGAAAAATACACTTCACATTACAGAAATTCATTCAGAACAATTCTATTTAGCTGTATCTCAGACTCCTCTACGTTGGTGTTGCAAATTGCAAGTTGCAGCCTTGATTCCCAACAAGCTGTCTTGCTCAATAAAACATTAGGCTGACATTCCAAAAACCCTTTCACAGACTATGATATTTTTATCAGAATATGTTTCATTGTCTTCCCTTAGTACTTGGTAAAAGAAGGGAATTCAACTTTAAATTCCATACTCTTTATACTGAAAAACCTTACAGTGCTGATGTCCAATCCAATAATCCTCCAGTCTAAATGGACCCCAACTAAAAGGCTTGCTTTGCTGCTTCATATTTGACTCGGCAGAGCTCAGAAAACTCATGAACTTTCCCATCCTTTAAATCACATGTTAATAAAATTGCCATAAAGTCAGATAATGGGAAAGATCTATTACCAACCCAATCTGGGTTACATTAGTGCCCAGTGAATATGGATGCAACAGCACCCCCAGAGCTTGGGCTCAGCTGGGGCTCCCCAGAGGTCACTGCCCCAGCTCTTGAATTTGGGGTAAGGGATGGGGGGGGTGGCAAAGCAGTTCTGATCACCCTCCTTCATGGTCAGATGAGGAATCTATTGGAACTGGCTGAAGATGCAAGCATCAAGAGGATTACAAAAATAACCCTGTCCAGGGAGTTGAAGACACAAGCCCCAGGCAAAGAGCTCTTCACTCCTCATCTATACACAGATAAGGTCCAAAGGGATGTTCAGCCCTTCAGAAGCACCCAGGGTGACAGGAGGAGCTGCCCTGGCACTGATCAGAGTTTTAGTAAAGGAGAAGCCCTTTCTTACTATCTCTCTCCCACTCATCCTTTGACACCCACTTTATCAAGTGGGCTGAGCCCCGCTGCTGGCATTTATGGTTGCTGCCTCTCCCCTCCCAGAGTTCATTCTAAGTGCTCTGGACACCGCTATCAGGCATGGACCTCACCCTGTGATGGGACCACAGGGGCTGCGAATGTTTATCTCAGGGAGCGTAAAACCCGTCCAGTCTTCATCCCAGTATTTCTCTTTGTGCCCAGCCAATAACAAATGCTCGATACATATCTGTGTGGTTATCCTCCAGGGACGTAGGCCGTCCCACTGTCTCCACACTGCAGAGCTCAGACCAGCTCTCCGCTTCATCAGCTACTGTTGACACAGCACGGAGGTATCAGCCTGTGGCTACCTGAGGTATTTCAATGAATTCTTACACGTAGACGGACAACATGGGTTTGAACTATGCATATAAGTGGACTCATGAAGTTCAAACCCTTGTTGTTCAAGGGTCAACTTTTTCCATCTGTGACTGGGAACCCACAGATGTGAAGGGCCGACTGTAGTCAAGTTTTTGAGGAGTCAAAAGTTATACGTGAATTTTCTACTGTGCAGGGGCTAGCACCCCTCATCTCCGTATTGTTCAAGGGTCAACTATGTTATCATCATCTCATTATAAAGCTGTGAACACTGAGATTTAGAGTGATAAGAAATAAATCTAAATTTGCTGACATAGGAAAGGCCAAAGCCAGGACTCTGGTTGGTTCTGTCTGATTCTATCTGGCTCCAGAGCAACCGTTGGGCTTTGTCCTGCTTGTCAGCTGACCCGTAGCTTTAGGTCCCTTCTCATTTAAATGGGGCCAATTACAAAAAAAAAAAAAAAGATCCCAAAGTGAATCCATGAAGACTGCACTATATCCCAACCAGGTCAGGAGCTGGGGGCTTTTGGCACCTGGCGTTGACCTCGCCATGGCCCGGACCGCTGGGCATTTTAATGACCATTTCAATCTCTTTTTCCTGATGCAGGTTCCTTGGGGACAGGTCTGTCTTATTTCTCCTGCATCCCTGACCTGTGCCAGACACAAAGGATGTGCTTAATAAGTACTTGTTGGATGAACAAATGTTCTCCCTAGAACATGGAGGCACCGTTGGCAGCCCTGGCCTACCCAAGGTCCCATGTGGCCTACTGTCCCCTGGGAGTCTGGCCACATTGGTCACACTACTTTGCATATCCACAGGCATGCTCCATGTCTTCTATTGATTTTTAAGGAATGATACCTGTGGGAAATACGATTTCCCTATAAATAGTAAATGTTCAAGTACCTTTGATACTTAACAAACGTCTCTGTGAGTGATTTTAGGTGACCTGGTTACAGAGTGCTCAACTGACTGAGAGAGTACTCACTTACCTTTATTGGCACATACCCATGGCTCACGTCACTTGGATTGCATGGAGTTGGGAGAGGGGCTGCAGTTTCGAGAAGCTGGAAGGTAGAAGAGGTACAGTGAGAGAGGCGGCTGCAGCTTCCTTACAGGAGAAGTTCCCAGAATGAGTTTATAAAACCCCAGAGTGCTGGCACCAGAACAGAGCCCAGAGATCACCTCTGCCATGGCCTCCTTGGTCTTATCAGTGACTGACAGACCCATCATCCTCTCCTCTCTGGCAAAAAGCCAGAATTAATTTCCTCACCTTCCCTTCAGTTTTTTGAAGTCTCATGACTGAGTTCTGACCAACGAAATGTAAACAGTAGAGTACGGCCCATCGGCCTGGCCCATGAAAACCCCCCACAATCCTCTACATTCTCTTCTTTCCCACTCTCCAGCTGAGTGTCTGGTGTGACCTCGGAAACCGTAAGTGGAAGGTGGTGGTTCCTCCTCGAATGGCGGCATGAAGCAGAGTCCCTGGCCACCACTAGTTGAAATTTACATAACAAGAAATAAACTCTACTTCTCTAAAACACTGAGATTTGGACCTTTAATTACTGTAATTCTTCTCTATAGTGCTCCCCCAGGCTCAGGATGGATACCTCCAGGAGGGCAAAGTTCACAGGGCAGTCATCCCGTCAGGGTATGGCTCTGTTGAAGGGTTTTTCCATCGAGTCGGCAAAAATCAAACTCTGTGCCTTTGTATTAGTCTGCTAGTGCTGCCACTACAACGTACCATAGACTAGGGGACTGAAACAAGAGTTTACTTCCTCACAATTCTAGAAGCTGGAAGTCCTCGACCAAGGTGTTGGAAGGGTTGGCTCCTTCTGAGGCCTCTCTCCTTGGCTCTTAGATGGCTACCTACTTAATGTCCTCACATGGCCTTTCCTCTGTGTGTGTCTGTGTCCTAAGTGCCTCTTCTCATTGGGACACCAGTCAGACTGGGTCAGGGCCCACCTGCATGACCTCATTTTACCTTAATTACCTCTTTTAAAGCTTCATCTACAAATATAGGCACATTCTGAGGTCCTGGGGGTTAGGGCTTCAACATGTGAATTTGGTGGGGAGTGGACACAATCCAGTTGATAGCCTTCTGCCTGCAGGTCCCACATCTTTCCTCTGGAGTCCCAGGGGTTCAGATAACTATCTTTATATGACATTTAGATAAACAGAAAAATTCCTGAACAAAGTGTCCTTTAGGGGCCTCTGTAACCTATTAATATCAGTTTCCTCAAGACAAAAATGACAAAGGACAGGATGCTGAGTACACATCAGTGAACATATCCATATGGAGCAACATGTTGGTGACTCTCACTGCTTGATTTTTCATCTTTAGTTCCAAAGGTGTGACCTATGGAAGATGTAGCTCTCCACAGCCACGTGGTATTCTGACCTCCAAAATGGGAGAAGTAAACTATGAAACCCACCTTCTTTTCAAATGTGGGAGAGTCTGCATAGGTGTCCTTGGAGTGGGAGACAGAAGGCGAGCCTGCCACAGCTGTGGTGTCTGGGAGGATGCGGGATGTGGCAGTAGGGATGAGGGCGGGTAGCTTGGTGCCTGCTGATGGCAATGAGCCTTGCCTGGCCGAAGGGTGGCAAGACACTGACCAAGGGCCAGTGTCCCTTGGGGCCCTCCTTCTAATGTGTCCCCAAGTTCTCCGGTCACATACCAGGGAGGTGCCACTGCTTCTAGGGGTGGAAGGGTAGGGGTTTCCTACTCTAATGGTTCTCTTATGTGTTTGTATAATTTACAATGTCTACTCATGACTCAGTCCCACAGCTCTTTTGAGAGATAAGAGACACATCTCCCCTGTTTAAAAAGAATGGATTTTCTTTTTTCCTTATATCATCCCCTTTAGGAGCACCCAAAGTTAGAGAACCCCGAGGAGAAAATAGGTGAGACATGGCTTACCTTCCCAATTTTACAGGGCATGTATCTGTAACTCAGATGTGATGAGGGAACAATCCTAGGGGGACTTGGCAAGATACTTGAAGGTCATGAAGTCATTAGATATACAGTTTTTACTTATTTATTAAAGACAAAAATTCAATTGTTCTGAGCTAAATTGTGTCCTTTTCTGTTGAAGACCTAACCTTGTAGGACCTCAGAATGCAATGTATTGAGAGAAAAGGTCTTTAAAGAGGTGATTAAGGTGAAATGAAGTCATTAGACTGTAACAATTGGAGTCGAAATCCAATCTGACTGGTGTCCTTATAAGGAGAGATTAGGACACACCCAGGGAAGAACCATGTGAAGAAGGAGTGAGGAGGTGGCCATCTATAAACCAAGAGAGAGGCCTCAGGAAATCAACTCTGCAGACACCTTAATCTTAGACTTCTAGACTTCTAGTAAAACTGCTGTCGCACCTGTGCAGTCTACTATGTTACTTATGGTGGCCTTAGGAAACTAATACAGTTCCCTTTGGGACACCAGTTGTGAGGCCTCTGATGTCTTCTAGATCAGTCAAGTGCACGGGCTCCCTCGTCCCTTCTCTCCTATGACACTGACAACCCTGAGCAAAGCACAGCATTACTGCAAAAGATCTGCATAACTGTCATTCCCGGACTCAATGGGATGCATGATCCTAAGTAAGCTCAAAAGAAGTTTAAAAGGTGGTTGACTTAGCTCCTGGGGAGCAGGCTAATTCCCAGACAGCCCCCAAAGGTATCATTAAGGACATCCTGTTCACCTTACTGTGAGGGACGTTTTCCTTAAAAGCCTTCCTTCTGTCAGCCACTGCCAAGAGGATGTTCACCTGCATGCCGACAGCATGACTGGGCAGACCAGCTAAAGGCTGCGCTCCCTACCCCAACTAGGGCAGACCTGGCAGCTAACTTCTCAATATTTACTCTACAAAGTAAAGTTTGGTGGCTTTGAAAGCCCAACTCTTGTCTTGGTGCTTCTGACTCTGACTAGTATAGATTTTTACTCTCAGAGCATCATTTCTCTGTTCACTGACTACAGAGAAAGAACCAAGATGTTCTTCAGGGACGTCACGCTGACTGCACAGTGGGTAATAAACTCCCACCCAAGAGGTCCATACCAGGGAACCATGCTGGGAGCAAGGAACTCCCAGAACACCGGGTTCTCCTCTCACTTGCTTTGTTTTTTGTACCTAAACACAGATGCGTGACAGGAAATCTGACTCAGCACAGATGTACAGTTACCTGCACCCCAGTTACTCGCTCCAGTTCTCGCAGGGCCGTGTCAGTGTCAGAGACGAGGATGGTGACCGTTCCCAAGTCAGAGGCTGGCTTCAGATTAGCCCCGATGGAATCCACGAAAACCACCTGAATCCAAACAGCATGGATACTAGCATCGCTGACCAAAGCAAACCTCATGCATGAGGGATGACACCAGAAAGAAATACATTAAAATGTAAACAGTGGTTATTTTACAATGATGAAATTAAGAATTTTTCTCTTCATGTAACTGTATACTCTTAAAATTAAAGATATTACATAAACATCATATACACACAGATATATGTGTTCCCACGTGCACCTATTGGTTTCAGCCTGTATTCTGAAACTGTGAGAAGATTACAGAAGAATATAAAATTATCAAGATGACATGAAAATTCATCCAAAAAAATCAACATGTGAATCAACCAAAAAAAATGTCTAGGAAAAACAAGGGCAGATAAGAAAACACATTATAGAGCTATAAAAGGTTAAAAAAAGTTTTGGCACTAGAAAAGAAATAGACATATAAATAGACATGAACATAGAAAGTGAATCGAGGAATAGACCCAAATACAAATGACAATTTAGTTTCTAATAAAAGTGTCCTGTCTAACTGATAAGAAAAAGATTGTTTAATTATTTTAACTAAGGGAAAAAGTAGATCCTTCCTTCATATCTTACCCCAAAATAATGCCCAAATGAATCAAAGTTTCAAATTTTAAAAGAAGTAAAGGAGGGAAAGATCCTTAGAGGTGTAGAAGAAAGCACAGGTGCATTTATTTATTATCTTGGATTAGGGCAAGCCTCGGCTTCTAAGCAATTTGGCCAACCCAAAAGCCATAAATGAAAAGACATTTATCTATATACATTCTAAAAAATTAGAGTGCTGTTATAATGTTTAATCCAGGGGCTAAGAAGAGCAGAAACAAAGTTTAAGAGGAGAAAGACAGGACCCTGGTATTCTTGAGCCTAGCAAGGATTCCCAGTGACGGAGCTCAGGGTTTCAGCTGGCCAGCTGTGGAAGAGGCAGGATCATACAGAAGGGTCAGAAATGTCAGGGAAAGGAATTTAATCCTGGTCCAATCGCCTTTTTGCAGGTCAGAGTAGGGAAATACAATTAAGAATGTTTTAGAATAGATCACCTAGAGATAGTATGAAACCAGAATTTAGGGGTGCAGAGGGGCCTAGAAGACAGCTGCAACATTGGGGCCCACTCCTGCTCATCCTTTGCTGGGGTAACCCTGACTAGACTTGTGGTCTTAGGAAAGTGTCTCAGGGTCTGCATGTTTTTACTGAGGCAGCTGGTCTAGAAGCTTTCAATAATATCTGTTTTAATCAAAGTCTTATAAGAGCTACAGAGGACGTCACGCTGACTGAACAATGGGGTCAGTTGCTCAGCTTTGGTAGAACTTTCTAGGCAAAAGGGAGGGGTAAAAGTCCTTTAGAAGTTCTGGTCTGGGAGACGTGGAAACTGCCGCTGGACCTGCCATGGTCCAGCCAGGGCCAGATGTCCCCCGCCTGCTCACTCCTTCCCAATTTTTCTTCATTGCAGTATCTCTACACCATTCTTCTCCACTGAAAGGAAGTGTCTACATACCTCACTGGGGCTGGCTTTCAAGGTGTCCAGCATGAACCTGTAGATCTGAGGATCAGGCTTGGCCATTCCTATCTGGCATGACTCTATCAGGAGGTCAAAGTGTGGCCTCAGTTCACACATCAGTTGGGCCAGGCTTCCTCTCTGGGTGCTGTCATCCAGATAGTTGTTGGTGAGGATGCAGGTTGTAAATCCTGAGTGAGAAGTCACCAGTGAATGAAACTTTGATTCAGCACTTTGCTCTGAGATGCTCTGGATGTCCCACAGGGAACCCCAAAGATGAGACTAAGTGGCGTTCTACTCACATCAATCTCCCACTGCTTAGCTTCTAAACTCACAAGCTGGAAAACAATCCTCTTTACCTTTAAGCACCTCCTGACACAGAGACACAAAATGAGCTAACTGTGTACATTAAGGGCTTTCAGAGGCCCAGAGAGAGATACTGCATCCCTTAATTCCTTACAATTATAGAGCAAGACGTGACATTCATTCGCTCATTTGATCCTTGCCACCTTTGGGGTAGACAAGTCAGGTCTTACCATCCCACTTGAACAGATGGGCAAACCAGAAGCTCAGGCAAATGATGAACTGCCTATGCATGCAGTGAAGGCAGAGCCGAGCTAGACCCAGAATCCTGCCTTTAGGCTTGCACTCCAGTACTCCTTCTAGTCTGGTACTGCAAACTCTGCTCCATTGTATTTCAAAACACCAGTTTTGGCTGTCAAAGACTGCATTCCCATTTCAACTACAGAATATAAACAGATGGCATTATCCCTTGGCCTTCTCTGTCTATCCAAAGAGGGCCAGAACCAAGAGATGCTGGAAACAAGACACAGACCGGTTGATGAAGTGACCCTGTCCACAGTCAAGTAAGTCTACTGATAAGTGGGTGGAATGATTTCAAACATGCTTGTGAAGAAGAGATAGGCTCCGACACTAAATAAATCCCCATAGGATGAACATGAATTCCTATAGTAGAAAATTAAACACCATCTGAATCCATTTCAGCCGGCTCATAGCACATCACTCTGATGACCAGAGGTTGAGAAAAATCATAGTTGTGTAAAAAGGCCTTGTGTTTTAGTTATTGTGACAAGAAGCTGGGTTATTTGGGTCATTACAAGTATCATCGAAATTTTGCTCACAAGGTAGTCTCTGGCATAAATTGCTTTATTAAATAAAATTCATTCATTTTTCCAGCTATTCTGACAGTACTGTTTCTTCCATTTGGTAAAACTTACTTTGGGGCTATGTTTTAAGAACAGTTTTCCAATAAGGCCCAGAAGATCCGTGATTTCAAAACACCCTTAGATATATTCTGACCTAATTCTCCCAAGAGTTCTGGTGAGGCTGGGTCAGAAAATGGCCAGTAATGGATCCTCACCCTTCTTTCGGAGAGCAGTAGCTGCCTGAAGCATGCGGTGGTTGATCTTTCTTGCTGACATCGCCTTGCCAAAGATTTGGTTTACAGAGGAATTCCCAGGGAGGCAGATTCCAGAGTCCCTGCAGTATTTCCTTAAGTCTTCATCCAGGAGCAATGCCCACTGTAAAAGTAAAATGTCGAGGGACTGTCAGCTGGTAAAACCACTGGGAAAAGCTTCTGGCAGCATTTACTAAATGTGAACATTCCCTGTGGCTCGGCGATTCCCCTCCTGCACACATAGCCAATGGAAATGTCTATGGAAATTCACCAAATCATGTACAACCATGTTCCCAGCAGCACTGTTCCTAAGAGCCCCTCACTGGAAAATACTCAAATGCTTACGCTATGAACTGAATTGTGCCCTCCCTCCAATTCTTGTTGCAGTCTTAACCCCAGGACCTCAAATGTGACTGTCCTTGGAGATAGGATCTTTAAAGAGGTGATTAAGGTAATGAGGTCATGGTTGGGCCCTAATCCATTCTGACTGTTGTCCTTAGAAACACAGGAAATTAGAAAACGGACTCATGAGAAGGAAAGACTGTGGAGACACAGGGAGAAGTGGGCCATCTACAAGCCAAAGAGAGAGACCCCAGAAGAAATCAACCCTGGGCATACTTTGATCTTGGGCTTCGAGCCTCCAGAGCTATACCATACATAGTTCCCTAGCCCTTTCCTCCCATTCTTTCTTGAACATACTGTGATTGGCCTTCCACCTCCACATTCCAGAGACCACTCTCCTCAGGGTTACCAATGACTACCTCATTGCATTGTTGTATCTAACTAGCGTTTGAAACAGTTGATCACATTCTTTATCTGAAATTTGATAACTTCTTGATTTTAGGACTCCATATTCTCTTGATTTTCCTCTTATCAATGGAGATACATTCTTCACCTCTGATTGCTGGGTCCTCCTTATGAACTTAACCTTTAACATTAAGAGTACTCAGGATGCTGGTCCCTTCTCTTCATCACTTATACTCCCTTTCTCCATGATCATTTTAAGTCCAATTGTGTTAAAAAAAAATACCATCTATATGCTGTGTGGGAAAAAATACACACACACACAAACACACACACACACACACACACACACACACACGCACACGCACACGCACATGCACACACATGCACATTTTCAGCCCAAACCTCTTCCTTGAACCCTGGGTTGTATATCCAACTGCCTATTCCACACTCTATTCAGATATCAATAAGCATTTCAAATTAAAATATCCCAAATCGAGTACCTGATTTCCCAGCTCCCACAGCAGTCATCCCTCTTCCAATTAATGGCAATTCATACTTCCAATTTGCTTTGGCCAGAAACTGGAGTCATCCTTAACTTCTCTATCACATCTCACATTCATTCCGTCAGGAAAACCCACTGGATCTATCATCAAAATATTCCCAGAATTTGACTGCTTTTTACCACCTCTACTTATATTACCTTCATCTAAGCCACCATCATCTCTCTCCTGGAATTTCCAATAACTTACTTAAGTAGTCTTTGTATAATGATCCTTGCCCTCTTGGTCTATTCACACAGCAGCCAGAGTGAGGTTTTAAAATATAAGTCAGATAACAACACTTTGCTGCTCAAATCCTCATGATGCCTTTCCATCTCATTTGGGGGGTGGGATGAGCAGAATGGACAGAGATTAGAGTATATTCACACAATGAAATATCATGCAGCAAAGAGAATACAACTACCTACAACTGAATACGATAACATCTATAATTCCCACAAGTATGTAATGAGAAAAAGAAGCCAGATACAAAAGTTAATCTGCATGATTCCATTTACATAAAGTACAAAATAGGCAGATGTGATCTATAGGTTTGAGTCTGGATGGTAGTTGCTCCTGGAGGAGTAGTGTGTAGAAGGGGCATAGCTGGGTACCTATGGTGCTGAGAATGTTTCATTCTTTGATCAGGGTGCTGGTGACATGGGTGTATAGTCAGTTTGTGAAAATTCATCAAGCTGTACACTTGGTGTACTTTTTGTTTGTAAGGCACACATAAATGGAAAGGTAAAAGATGACATTCGTTTCTAAGATACAACTTTTTAAAAGATAAATGGAACTGAAGTAGCCTTAATCATAGCATAATTTGATTTTCAAACCTCTTCTTCTAAGCAATTCAAGTTTCCTAGAAACTACACACAAACTGAAGAAGTCTGAATGGGTGTAGGATTTTCATAGCAATTACTAGAAATCCCCTTTATAAATCCTATGTTCATTGAAAATATATAGTACTTCCTTCTTTCCTTACCTTCCAACAATATTACTGCAGTTTTTTTATTGATTCAAGCTTCAGTAACATTTATTCCCAATAGCATCATTCCAGTTTTCATTCACCAGTTACCACAGTGTGTGTGTGTGTGTGTGTGTGTGTGAGAGAGAGAGAGAGAGAGAGAGAGCGATTAAATAATGACAGTAATTCCTTATACTCCCCACTCTAAGACCACACTTATTATCACAGAAAAGGTGGGCTCTTGCTTCCTCTTATAGTAGGCCCCAAGTTCTCTGACAGACCCATAGGTGTCTTTAATTCATAAAATTAAAAAATATATATAGTTTTATCTGCAAGCTTATAGAGTAGATTCTCAATAGCCTTTCTTCTTCGAGGCACTAACTAGAATCCACGTGTTTTTCAATCTTGATTACTTTATTAAATAATAATGAGATTGTAACAATAATAGTACTATTATTTTTGAGCATTTACTTTGTGGCAGGCACCGTGCTAAGCATCTGTCAAGCTTTATAACAACCTATGAAATAGATAGCATTATCACTTTCATTTTACAGATGACAAAACTGAAACTTTGAGAAGTTAAGCAACTTGCTGTAGCCAAACAGTCTGTAAGTAGGAGCTATGATTCAAATCCTGATCTCTGACCCCGAAGTCCACCCACTATATAGTTATTAATTAACACCCCACTCCCAGCCCTGAAAACAGCTACTCTAATGATGACTACCATGGGAAAAAAACAAAAACAAAAACAAAACAAAAAACAGAAAATAATATGGGTTCGCAAGAATGTGAAAAATTGGAACTTTTGTACACGGTTGGGGGAATGTAAAGTGATGCAGCCACTATGAGAATCAGTATGGTAGATCCTCAAAAAAATGAAAAATAGCACTATCATACAACCCAGCAGCTTCATTTCTGGATATATACCCAGAAGAATTGAAAGCAAGGTCTCAAACAAATATTTGTATGCCCCTGTTCACAGCAGCATTTTTCACAATAACCAAAATGTGGAAGCAACCCAAGTGTCTATCAACAGATAAATGGATAAACAAAATGTAGCATATGCATTAAAAAAAAGACTGGTAGGACCTAAGTAGCCTTCATCATAGGCTATAAGAAGGAAATCCTGTCACGTGCTACACCATGGATGAACCTTGAAGACATTATGCTAACTGAAATAAGCCAGTTACACAAAGATAAATATTGCATAATTCCACTTAAATAAGGTACCTGTAATAGCTAAATACATAGAGACAGAAAGTTCAATAGTGGTTATGGAGTGCGGAGTGGTGAACAGAAAGTTACTGTTTAATGATTATAAAATATCAGTTTTTCAAGATGAAAAGAGTTCTGGAGATGGAATGGTGGTGGTGGTTATACAATGTGAATATATTCAACGTTTTTCAATCATAATTAAAAATAATCAAGATGGTCATTTTTAGGGCATGTGTTTTACCACAGTTTAAATTAAAAAAAAAAAAAAGCTATTGTAGCTGTTGCAATTCTCTGGCACGGATCTTCGAAAGTTTGGAAATTTCCCAGGCATTGGAGTATGTCCCTCTGGTTGGTCCAAAAAGACAACATACCAGTCCGAAATGTCTCTTTGTCTCCAGGCTTACAGTCTAGCCTTGTGAGTTAAGTGCCATAGGGGTAATTCGGTAAAGCAAATATGACTCTATCCTTTGAGGAGTATGGTCAGTGCAGGAGGTGGGCATTTTGGCACAGAATGTCTTCTTATGGGGGTCGATGAGGTGTCCCCTTACCTGGGAAAATGTGATCTCTCCCATCATGAGGTGGACACTGGTACCATCTGGGCCTCCTCTCTTGAAAGCCTCACTCAGAAAGCCTCTGGAAGGCACAGAGAAGCAACATCATGAACGTCCCAGTGACTTCATCACATATAAAGGATGGACACTATTTATACCCATGGACAAACTGCTATAGAAAGGCATTCTACCATGGATGGGGGCATGCAATGTTCAAGCTGGGATCTGTGCCCACAAGGAGGAATCTAGCTGTGTATGAGACCATAAATTAAATATAAATACGCTCATAGGTGAAGCAGCTCATGTAACTGGAGGTGCTTCTGGCTTTGCCACGTTTGCTCCTCTGCACAAAGCACTGCTCCAAGGGACTTGGACACATTCTTTAAAAAAAAAAGAGAGATTTTTTTTTCCTTCTTTTGATTTACATCAGTAGTTTCTTAGAGACAACTAAATGTATTTTTTTTTTTTACTTTAAAGAAGGCTTTAAAGGAATTCTTACAGTATGTAAAAACTTTGGCCATCTGAACAAAAGCTTAATTTAGTTCATCTGCTAGAAAACATAATTTGGATCCAGTTTTTCTTGAGTTTTGTGTTATGCCTGGAATACAAAAACTAGTGTTTTAAAATGAAAGCTATGAAATCTTTGTGTTTATCTGTATGTTTGGTTATCTATGAATATATGTTATAGATATGGCATATTTCTACCACTGGATGGTATTGATTGATTTATAATTTCAAAATTAGGTTATAAAGGAGCCCTATTCAGTTGGCTTAAAACAAATGTGCACTCATATGAATTTTAGAAATAACATAAACTAACCCAATTGCTTTTCAAGTACACATCATCTAAAATTCATCTTTAGTAAATAAAAGCCAGCTTAAGGATGTTTAATTAAGGAGGACATGCAGTTGTCCACCGTTCTACTGGCTTTGGGGCTAGCAGACCAAATGGACAACCAGGGTAACAAGTTTGCAGACCTCAGAGTGTCGCTACACAAGGCTGAACAGGCACAAGATGCTTCAGATTGACATCCAGACACTTGTGATGAAGCCTGATTAGGATACAGCTATTAAAGATGACTGCATATAGAGCAGGAGATGCTTGTGCTTAGTAAAGAAAGTATAAGAGATGAAAATATTTTTGTTAAAGAAAAAGAATATAATCTAAGTAAAAGGAGAGTCTAAGAGTAAAATGATTATTCTAGAATAAGGAAAAATATAAAACAAATGCTGAAAGGTCTATTAAACTTGAAGTTTTATGTATGTTGCAGAAGGTTCATGAAGAAGGAATCTTAAAAAAAAAATCTTATATGTGGTCAAATTTTCCAAGATTGAAATGGACTTATTTAAGAGTATGTTAACACAGAATTTGAATTTCTTGAATGGACAAAAGTTTCCCCATATGGTTGGTATACTCTCATTAGAAAATTATAAAGGGAAAGTGAAGATTTTATGCTTTATTAAATTATTTATTAAATTATTTCCTCTGCTCTGTATCATCAGGTCTTTGATTTCTTAGGTAAATCAAATCTTCTTAATACTAAAAATGCTAAATTTTGCTTCTAACCATTTAACTTTCCATAATTGCTTGCAAGGTCTTTAATTGTCACCATGAACAAAAGGGGAAAATAAGCTAATTAGGTCTATTTAAGTTTTGGAAATTGGATTTCAATTCAATTTGCCCCACCCTCAAGGATAAAAATGTATTAATGATAATTTGTATGTCTTTTCTTTGGGTAGAAGCATGCCTATGTCAAAGGGCTACAGCCACAGCAGTTTTAAAAAACTTCTGGAAGAGATTTTTTCCTACTTGGAAAATCCCCACAGAGCTCCATAGCGACTGGGGGACCCACTCTGCAAGACAAATTGTATACCAGGTGAGCAAAACTTGGCTGGTATCACAGGCTTTCTTCTGGTTCCCCAGTCCTCTGCTTTTATAGAACAAAACGACAAAGTAGTTCAAATTCAATCAGTGAAATTTATTGAATCTTAACCTGCATTGGCCTAACACCCTTCCCTCGGTATTGCTTAACCTGAGATCTATCCCCTTTGGTAAACACAGATTGTCTCCTTTTAAAAACTGTTACCAGAAGACCTAAGAGGCTAGATGAAGGAATATACAAACCTGCCTTGTTAAGGAATTCTTCTAACTTATTGCAAAGACCTTATAAAGGCCCTTGAAATTAATACAAAATCGTAGAACAATCTTTTCACAGCGTATTTCTGGGAGATGAAGACATCGAACATCATGGCCTACGACCTGGAGATACGATCCACTGAAAAGACTATCCGCTCTAGGACTCCCTCCAGTCTGGCTGGAATACTGTTAACTAAACCCCTCATTGCAAAGCTAAGAGGTATTGACTCATTAATTGAACACCCAGCCTAGAGGAGACCTCAAATGAGAGTTTTCCAAGACAATTGCTCAGACGAAAAGCAGATGGCACTCAAAGCAGATGGCTTTTCTCAGGAGCTAGGACTAGACCAATAAAGTCAACCCCTGCTAAGCATAATGATTATGTTTATTTCATAGTTACTATAACATTTATTTCTTGGGTATTTTAACCACCTTAACCATCTCATGACAAGCCAGTCACCTTCCCTATGTGTTTTAAATTGTAAATTTTACGTTCTAGTTTTTCCTTATCATTAACATTCAACTATACAGTGTCTTCTAATTTTTGTCATTTTAACTCTTTTGAATGGAAAACCTTGGCATAGAGGTATTATAATACGATGCTTTCAAACTTTAACCTCCTCATGGAATCTATCTGAACGCTGGATGGCCATCTAGTGCCTGCCTTGGATAATCCCATAGTTATTTTTGTTAGTAGTTTCTTCACCGTCCCTACCCTTACTTTGATTTTACAAAACCATCTCCTCCTGAGACTTAATAGGATAAGCTATTAAAAGGGGTTGCACCTTTCCCCTGTGTCTACCTAAACCCGCCCTGTCCATCGAGCACTCTACATGTATACACTCTCTCCCCTGGTGGGACCCCATCGCCTCCTACAAATGAGTTAGTTTCTAGCCGTCCCCTTATCCCATTGCTACCTACCTTGAATGCCTTAAATCCAGCTGCACCTATTTCAACCCTGACCACTGTAGAACTCCCCTCTGTAAAGCTACTGCCCTAATCAGTCTGCTTCCCCTCTCTACCATCGAAGGTGACATTCCAGTAATTTCATCCACCACCTAAGGGGGAAATAATTAGTTATTAAGAAAAAATTAAAGCCTCACATTTCCCTTTAAGAAGAATTTGTTTTGGACCTATATGCAATGTCCTGTTTCTGACCAGTCAATGAAACCAAAGTTGCATATCCTGGTAGAATGAAATGCTGCTAGTTTTATGAAAAGTACATTATTTTAAATGTGAATAATTTCTTTTATATTGCTGGAAGGATTTTAACCCCTATACTGATATTTGATCAGTTATTCAAGTGGAAAGGACCTGTATATCTCAACTGAGGTGGTTTAGAGCAACAAAGTAAAAACTGATGGCTAAGGGACTCTGTTGTATATGATCTTTATAAATATTTTAGAATGTGTACTGTCCTTTTTCCAATACTTTAAGTTTTATCTTTTCTTAGATTTCCCTTTGGGTTAATTGCATGAAATGGAGTTCAGTGTTTTGAAGATTATTTCCTTTTGTGAGTTTCTTCCATCTAATGCCAATGTTTAAAAACTGAAATGCATTTTCAGTGATGCCAGAGAGAATAAGTCCAACATTTTAATTTTAGAGGTTAATGATTCTGTAAATTGTGTTCTGGAGTTAAAGTGTGCCATGTGATGGATTGGTATTGTTGTTGTTTTTGTTGTTTCTGAGGTAGAAAAATACTTCTGGATACCATCCACCAAATGGTACTCATGCCCATAACATTTCAGTAGGTGCTACAGAGGGTACAGGAAAGAAATGAGACCTAGTCCTACTAAGAAACTATAAAATGATAGAAAAGGTCAAGCTGTTATTTGACAATTAGGGAACAATCAGATTCATTAGCAGCTGGTCTTAACTTCTCAATCACTGATCCAGGAAATGTTTCAACCAGAGACTTTCTGGCAAAAAGGTTTATTGGACAATACCAACAATGTTCTGGAACCTAGCAAATTCAACTCATTGGGTCCTTTAGAGCAAACGTCCCCAACCTCTGGGCCTCGGACTGATACTGGTCCAAGGCCTCTTAGGAACCAGGCCACTCAGCAGGAGATGGGAGAGCAAAGAAGCTTGATCTGTATTTGCAGCCGCTCCCCAGCACTAGCACCACTGTCTCAGCTCCACCTCAGATCATCAAGCACTAGATTCTCATAGGAATACTGGTCCCTGGTACCAAAAAGTTTGGGGACCACTGCCTTAGAGCACCTACCTTAGCCTAAACTGCAATAAAACTAATATCAGATTCTTGGCAATAGGTAAAAATAATTTAGAATCGAATTGCTTCCTTTCTACCTCTAAAAGTATGATAATGTTCTGGAAGGGGAGGAGCATTTAAAATCTCTCTTTTAACAGGGTAACATTTAGGTGAAACCAAGATAACATTGAGATGAATATGTAGAAATTTGTGAACATTGGGCCTTCACCCTTAGAAATTTGAGCCGTTTACTTAATTGGCATAATTTGCTATACATTAGTACTATGTTTATAAAGATTTTGTTCTATTAACCATTACAATTTCTCTCCTAATCCCATCTGGTATTAATAATTAATAAATCCCCAGGGATATTTGGGGATTTTTCTTCCATTTTCTACATGTGTTTTCCAAAGTTGAAACCATATTGTACAAATAGTTTTATCTTCTGGTGGGTATGATTTTTTTCACTTATTTTTTTTTTCTCCCCTTTTAATTCCCCTCCCCCTTCCACCCCTGACCTATGGATGCTACCCTTTCCCCTTAAGAATTGGATCTCTGAAGGCGGGGCCTCTCGTGCTCACTGCGCAGCTCATGGCGCAGGGCAGGAGGGCCTGGCGCACCCGGGGTATGCTCCGTGGCTCCACTTGGAGTGCGAACCCAGATTTTTTTCACTTATTATAACACGTATTTTCTGATGTTACTGAACTCTTATTCTGAACATCACGTTTACTGGTGATGCTTCCTAGTTTACCACTTCCCAGTGAATGGGGCTGTTTCTCTAGTTTGCTGTTATAATAAGGAATTCTACAAAGGACAGAACTTGTTTCTTCGAAATCTCAGCGCTCCTCTTTAAGACCCATTCCATCCCGTAAGATTAGGCTGGCAACAACCAGTTCGGCGAGTACTTAATTCCTCTCTCTTAGGAAATGCTTTCACTACCGAGGGCAATTTTAGAGTCCTTGGCTAAGTGTAATTAGCATTTAGAAAGACAATGTAGCTACCAGCACAGACTGGTATTTTAGGGCCCGGTAATTGTTTTAACCTTTCCGCAGGACTCTCAAATCACAGCAATCTGAAACCAGGGCTGCAAGTCCCGAAAGGCAGCTTCTCAGCTGGGACCCCACGTTGGACCGCACTGACCCACCGCGCAGGCCTGGCGCCGGGTCCCCTTACCCGGGCAGCGACAACTGCTCCTCGGCGCGGCGGAGGGCGCCGGAAGCCGATGGCAGCACCAGTACCCCATCCAGCTCGAACACGACCGCACGCAACGCCATGGCGGCCTTCGCCTCCGCCTCCCACAGAGGCAACAAGTGGGAGTCGGGACGCAGGGACCTCGCCCGCTGAGTCGACCCCGCCTCCGCCTCCGCCCCCGCCCCCGCCCCGCCTCCTGCCCTGGGGTTGGCCACGCCCCCAGGGGCCTTCGCCCCGCCCCGCCCCTGGCCGCCCCTGGCCGCCCCTGGCCACGCTGCCAATCTTAGTCGCGTGCTTGTGGGAGTAGAGTCCCACCGGGACTCCTTTGGTGTACCTGCGGCCGCACCGATTTCGTCTCCACCGTCTCCCGGCGCGTGGACCCGGAGCTAGAGTTGCATCTCTGGATGAACCTCTTTCCGTCGCCTAAAATGAGTCTAAAGGACCCCGCCGCTCCCACAGTGGCTCCTTGAAGGGGCCCACCTAGGTCCCCTGTTAATTCTAAATTACTAGAA
The DNA here is from genome assembly GCA_004027375.1 of Macroglossus sobrinus. Classification (NCBI taxonomy): domain Eukaryota; kingdom Metazoa; phylum Chordata; class Mammalia; order Chiroptera; family Pteropodidae; genus Macroglossus; species Macroglossus sobrinus. The sequence goes on from PVKZ01000410.1 coordinate 401,683, forward strand.
TTTCACCAGTTTGGTCAGGCCTGGAGAGTGGAGAGGTCTGAGAAAGAGCCAGGGGCCACGGACTCTGTGTGTGTGTGTGTGTGTGTGTGTGTGTGTGTGTGTGTGTGTTACTGGAAGCTTCGGAAGCTTCTTTGAATATTGGGATCCTTCTAAGTTCTCTATGATTGACATATCCAGTAAACGAATAGCTTCGTTGACTTTCTTTTGTAGATTTACTGTGCATATTTACAGATCCCTCACTATTCTGACCATGTTCCTCTATTCACACTCTTCTTTCTTAAGGCAAAATGCATTCTAGAATAAAATGTACTATTACAGTTATGGTATGCCAACCCAGAACACATCCATTCTAATCTCTTTTGGATCGAGGCTTAGAAGAAATAAATCTGGACTATTTATGACTCTTGTTGCATATTCTACTTGAACTAATGCTGCCTAAAAATGCGCGAGCTTTGTTTCAAATCATGGATTCCACACTATTGACTCATTTATCTTTCTGGAAAACCAAGACTTTCTGCTTAGTAGTGTCTGAGTGGTGTTTATGTAAGGGATGTTGGCCTTCTCACACCTTTGCAGTGTTGCTCTGTGAATTAAAACATGCTTTAGGCCTAGTTGCAGCTTGCAGAGAGCACAGCTCAGGACACAGACAATGAAGATCTCCTTCTTGAATTTGTCCTCTGTGAATTTAACCAAGAGATTCTCTCCTATTTAGCCAGAAGAATGTTGTGAGTGATTGTTAGATACCTTACTGAAGTAAACATATAACTATAACATTCTTATCAACCAGCAATCTGATCAATAAGAGTAATGACTTTAATAGGTGGGGATTTTATTCTGGTAAACCATGACCATGCTTACTTCTCTTGCTTCATAACCTCTTCTAACATCATGCCTGAAACAGTTATCAGTGCTTTCTGAGATCCACTCCTAGAAGCATGAAGTAGTCAAAAATGCCAAATGTTGCAGAGAGAACTGAAAAAAAATTGATTTTATACTTGGGTGACACTGGTGACCCGTTTCAGAATACTTTCAGTGGAGTTTTTGGAAGAAGAAGCTAGATTACCTTGAGTTTGAAGACTAAGAAGTAAAGAACTGAATACAGTGAACTCTCAAAAACTTGGTTATCTCAAAAGTAAAACTGTGTCTAACAAAGAAAAGCAAATACAGCAGGAATTGTATAGTATGAAATCTCTTAAATTGAAATCCCCAAATTAGACTTTCCTTTGGTCTCCACACTTGTATATCCAACATCCTAGTCAACATCTTCTCTTGAATGTCTAATAGGTGTCTCAAACTCCTCATGACTGAAACAGAACTCTTGCTATATTTCCACCTCCCAAGCCTTCCCTCCAGTATATTCCCATCTAAATTCAATCCAAAGGACTTAGAGCTTCTTCTGGATCCCTGGTTGCCAGCTGAGTCATGTGTTCTTAAACTCATCCCCGTGGTGGCCAGCTGTTTGAGGCAGAGGCAGCAGCTTCCGGGGC